>PVIW01002185.1:0-234800 GCA_004026585.1 Noctilio leporinus
AAAAAAAAAAAAAACGAACTTATTTATCATTTTGCATTCAAAAGTTAGTCACTTTTGCCCTGGCCTAGAGGCTGTTGATTGGACCATCGACCTATACACCAAAAGACTATGGGTTCAATTCCTGGTCAAGGCACATCCCTAGGTTGTAGTTCCATCCCCAAATGGGGCGTGTACTGGAGGCAACCAGTTGATCAATGTTTCTCATCTTCTCTCTTGCTCCCTCCCTTCCTCTCTCTATAAAATCAATAAACATACCTTTGGGTGAGGATTTAAAATGAAAGGTTAATCATTTCTCTTTTTATATTTGGGAGTAAGTGACATATCTATCTGCTACATCGACAGTAGGTATGTTATAATTTTAAATTATGATATTTTAATTATAATCGATGAGAATTATTATTTTTAAGTTTCCTAATTCTTTATATTTTTGTCTTATAAAATCTTTATATATTCCAACCAGTCAGTTGATTCATCTGGCCAATTGAAGATCATCCCCATAGCGGCTCAGAGCAAATAATACCTGATTATCTAACAAGGGATAAATTATGTCTGCTGATTTATCTAATCGTAAAGAAGAACAGTTCTGCTGTGTTCTGTAGTTAGAGCCAGAGTCACATACTGAGCTCTCTACTGTGGCTAAAAACCTGACAAGTTTGTGTCATCTATTTTATCCTCATATTGTCACTATGTGAAGGGGGTTTGCTTTGAATTTACCATCATGCAAAGTCTGTTAATGCAGAAGGTCTTAAGTTTATAGTTTCCTCAATGAATTCAGGTTAAAATGGTACAAATAACAGTATATAATACCCTTTCTGTGAGGCTGGTTTATTTGCTAGCAAAATTTAAAATAAGATTTAAAAAACACTCTGGTTGCTCTGAGGAGAAATCACTAGGTAAATCTACAGAAATAAAACACTGAATTGCCATATGTGTTCTGTTCATCTGTTTCAGTTGTATACTTGCTTGAAACTAATTTGCTGGTTAAGTTAGCATTTCACTTTAAAATGGCGCTTGCTGAGTTGATAAAACACATCTATAACTTAACATTAACCAGGGCATACATTCTAAATACAGAAGACTTAATCTCACACAAACACAAAATTTGGCAGTGAAGTTTTTCAGCATCAAATATAACTACCTTATAAATTCTGTGCTTAGCAAAATATCTGATTATCTGAATGAGTCCAAGAGAAAGCCTCTTTTAAATATTGTCTCTGATTATTAGACTAACTCTTAAAATATAACTTATATCTGTCATAGCTCCTCCCAAATCCTCAGGAACTTTATACTATCTTGTGTCTATCATTTCTCCCTCTGAAGTAGATCCTTGCTATCATCACCATGTTTAAGAATTTCCCAGCTTTATTCCTTGGCTGGTGGCACAGTGGATAAGGTGCTGGCCTGAGAACCCATAGGTTGCTGATTCAATTCCCCCAGCCAGGGCACATAATCAGGTTGCAAGCCAGGTCTCCAGCCAGATCTGTAGTTGGAGTCAGGTGAAAAGCAACCACACTTTAATGTTTCTCTCCCTCTCTGCCTCTCTCCCTACCCCTCTCTCTAAAAATAAATAAAATCTTAAAAAACAAAATTTCCCAGCTTTAAAAAAATGCTTTTTCATTACCCTACTTTCCTCCACTCTTCTAAGTGCAACTTTCTCCTTTTTCCTCTGTAGACAAGCTTCTTGTAAATAGCTGTCCTCAACCAGTTTTCATTTCCTCATTTTTCTAACTATCATTTCTATTCAAGCTTCAGCCCCCCCAAAAAAAAGAAAAGAAAAAGGAAGAAGGAAGTAAGGAAGGGAGGGAGGAAGGGTTTCCTTTGCTGGATCACTCTTATCTACCTAACCTGCAAATGCTGGGAGTTCCTGAACTTCGTGTTTCTATACCATGAAGTTTTCTTCTTTCTCAAAATGTTCTCATTCACAACCATAGCTCCCATTGCCATCTGTGTGCTAATAATTTATTGTTTCAAAACTTTACCCTGATGCCCACTTCTACATTCAGCCATTACCTGAATTCTTCCCCTGAATGTCTTACAGCACTGCCACTAAAACTTAATAGATGTCCCAGCAAGTACTCTATAATTCTTCCACCAAGCGCTCCCTTTTCCATCTTTCCCATCTCGGCAAATAGCATCACTTAAGTAGCTTAAGCTGGAAACCTGGAAACCATTATTTACTTCATTTTTTCTTTCATTCTCCAAATCTGAGTATGTTCTTTTTTTTTTTTTAATTTTAAGTTCCCTGTATAAAATGCTTCAAATTGCTATTCATTTGCATCTTTTAAAAAATCCTTTACTTGGTCTACGAAGCTCAAATAATCTTACCTGGAGACCATACTTCCTTGTGTATGTGTTCTATTGACGGGCTTCATTTCTGCCTCATTTATTTTTCCCATTATCCAAAACTCTTTCCAATGATTTATTAACTTTGACTCATTCTTCAAAGCTCAGTTTCATTTACTATCAATTGAGGATACCAATTACATGCTTTGGTGTTACCATCTACTTGGCTTTAGTAACACTTATAATTAAATAGTGAGCTCTTTTTATATTCTAATTTACTCTCTTACATCCCCCATTGGAATATAAACTCTATATAATGCCTCACAATACTTCTCAAATTGATAAGTACATTATGAGAGAATTTTTTTCTTCTCTAATTAGGTTTTAAAAGATAAATGTTTCAGCCCTGGCTGGTAGCACAGTGGGTATGGCGCCGGCCTGTGAACCCTAAAGGTTGCAGGTTCGATTTCCCAGCCAGGGCACATAACCAGGTTGTAAGCCAG
This sequence comes from Noctilio leporinus, assembly GCA_004026585.1. NCBI lineage: Eukaryota > Metazoa > Chordata > Mammalia > Chiroptera > Noctilionidae > Noctilio > Noctilio leporinus. The sequence goes on from PVIW01002185.1 coordinate 2,787, forward strand.
GTCTCCAGTCAGGTCTGTGGCTGGAGGCAGGTGAAATGCAACCATACATTGATGTCTCTCTCCCTCTCTGCCTCTCTCCCTTCCCCTCTTTCTAAAAATAATGAAATAAAATCTTAAAAAAAAGAAAAAGATAAATGTTTCAAAAATTAAAGCAAAACACAAAATTAATGTTTGATTACATAAGTCTAATAAAAACTGTTTAGTGCTTCAACTATTAAAATTTTCTTATAGCTTTCTGTCATTCACACTTAAAGAATTGAATTAAAACTTTTGTGTTTTTTTTTTTTTTATCAGGTTGCAGTTCGGTTACTGTATATTAAATTGTGCAATCAATATTTTACAAAAACTTAAATTGTACAATTATATAAACATACTTAATAAGTAAAGCTTAGCACTTTAAGCAACAAGCCTTTTTTCTAGATATTTTGTTATTCTAATTTAATTCCATAGTGGGTAGAGAACATATTTTTTATGATTTTAACCATTTTACATTTGAGACTTATTTTATGGACCAATAGACATCTATCTCATCTATTTTGGCATATGTACAATGTGTCCTTGAAAAGGTTGTCTATTTTCTTTTTTGCTGATTGTAAGTGTCAATTAGGTCAAGGTTGTTGATAGTGTTGTTTAGATTATCTACACCTTTACCAGTGTTTTGTGTGTGTGTGTGTGTGTGTGTGCGCGCGCACACGCGCGTACGTCTAGTTGTTCTGTCAGTTTCTGTGATGTTTAAAATCTTCAACTGTGATTGTAGAATCATTCATTTCCCTTTTTATTCTATGTATTTTTCCTCCACATACTTGGAAGGGCTGTTACTTATGTATTTTTGATTGCTGTATCTTATTAACTAATTCTTTTATCATAATGAAATGCCTTATCTGATATAAAATAGTAACTGCAGATTTCTTATGCTTACTAATAGCAGAGTGAATCTTTTTTCATACATCTATTTTGCAACTACCTGTTTCTTTGTATTTGGATTAAATAGCCATTCCTTATGAACTTAGATGGTATATATCAGTCCCCCAAATTCAATTATACCTTCTGTTTATATCTGCAAAGCTTCCAGCCAGATTGCATACTATGGGGATTGCATTCAGTTGTGGTTACTCCTACCCTGTCCCAGAAACAACCTGAGATAAGTCAGCTTGTATTCATGACAGGTCTATATTCCCCACTACCCATCCCAACAATATGCATATAGACATTTGGTATAATATGTTAGAATATGATGGTATCTGAAAAAAACATAGTGGAAGGAAGAATAATAAAAGATTATTCATTCATCGGCCTCAAATTCCTGGCCTACTCAAGGTTTTTAAAGGTTCTTATTGCTGGAGTATATGTGTCTGCATGTGTCTGTATGTGTGTACCATGGAGCCTTTGAAATAGTTCCTGGGAGATGTCTTGAGAAGAGACTAGAATTCTGAGCTGCTGACTTAAGAGCAAATCCTGGAGCTCAGATCTAAATCCCTTAAACATGATTTCAGCCTGGTGGTCATCTGGGATTGTGGAAGGGACGTGCTGGCTAACATGCAGCCAAAAGGATCTTGTCAGGGTGAGAACTTTTTTCCACATAGAATAAAACCTGACTTTAGATTTTTTAACTTTTATATGATGTTACTTTGCTTATAAAATAAAACTTCACATAAAATTTACTTTCTGGGAACAATTTATTCATGTTGGAAAGTGCTTACTAGAGATACAAGCACTGTCATTTGTTCCCTTGATCTCACACAGTAATTCAACAGAATTGCTTGTTTGGGGATTCTTTCCTTTGTTTCCACTCTAGTGAATAGAAGGCACCAGAGAGTGAAATCTTGATATCTGATTGATGAGATTTTGTTCAGGCTGTGACAGTGCATAACTCCTCTCATTGGCCTCCCTGCTGACCCCCAGAGAGGCTGAGAGTAGCACAGCCTTGGGATATAAGTTTTGAAAATTTATAAAGCACAATTTATAAGAATAGGAATCATCCGCAGCCATGATAGTAGAAAGTGAATGTATTTTTTAGCTGGAAAGCTAAGAGAAAATTGATGAGCTCAGGTTGCTTAGTGGGGTTGATGAAGCAAATGCCATCAGACTTAGTACTTGTAGAAGACATATGAACATACTTGGTTTTTCCACACCCCAAACTGACCCTGTTAACTGTAGCCCATATTCACTTTCTAACATTACTTGCTGATTACATGTGGAACCAGCACAGACTTAGGTGAAGTATAGCTCGATGCTATTGATATTTCCTTACTGGGAAGCATCTGTAATTTCATTTTTCACCAAAGGAAGTGATGGATTTACCTTTCTCTCTGAATAAAGAAAACTCATAACATAGGTTATAGGTCACTGCATTAAAAATGTAATGTTGGTCCTTAAAGGGACTTAACAATAAGTGAAATAATAAGGAAAGATAGTGCATAATTCTGAATTAGCAGGTTTTTTCTTATCTATTTCAAGATGATTAAATCTACAAATAGTCCCGATTAAATTCAGATTTAAAATGATACCACTACAAAAAGGGACCAAATAGGAATGCATTATTGTTTATTTAATTTTCCAACATATTTCTTAAAATGAAGTAAGATGTAGAATGGCACAAATACAAAGATGAGAGGTTTCCTTGCTAGAAAAGAGAGAAAGCTATATTTTCCCTTTGTTAGTTACTTAAGGATTTCTTAGTCTTTTCTTTATAAACAATAAAGGTGTTATTTCAGGTGTTTAACCAATTCATTGAAAATAGTTTGTATGTTTAAAATCAAAATGTTAATTAAATTTATTGGCCTCATCACTATTTACTGAGTCATGTCTTGTAATTAGAGAATAAACAAGGCTGTTATTTTATAGGTTTCGTAACTGTAGACTAATTAGCCCTGCAAAGAAAGTTTAATGGAAAACAGATTTTAAGAGCCAAAAAATACTACTTGAATCTTGATCATTTTCTACTAATCTTAATTCATATTATTAAGGAAGAAGTTTTCTAAATTCTCAATGATTTTTACAGAAAATATATTATGAAAAGGTGAATCATTATTACTATTACTATGATTCGTAGTGCATGGTTTATCCATTTCAGAACAAATAAATCTAGTGAGGACCACTAGCACTCATATTGGGTGTCACCACATAGCTGAGACCTGCCCAGACTGGAGCACACCTTCCAGGACGGCTATGAATCTGATCCTATAGCTTTGTAAGTATGTTTGGACACCCTGCACTTTTTATTAAAACATAAGATTCATTTGACTTCATATAAAAGTTTATAGGACAGTGTAATCTGCTAGTTAATTAAAGCCTCATGTTTCATGATTTGTGGCTGGAACTTGGGGTCAAGTCTGTCTCTGTAAAACATTAATTTTGCAAGACAGAGATCAGAGGTCCTCAAGGAAAAACTACCCCAGAACATCTAAGCCTGGCTACCAGGGAAGTAAAAAAATCAAACAGGTCTTTGTGGAAACCACTGAATTTCCCTCTGTCCCCATCCACTTTCCCCCTGCTACTCAATGGAAAGATATTGGTAGGAAACCAAGTAGCATATAAATGAGTAAACAAATTTCATTACTGAGGTTTTCATTCTTCAGAAGACTTCCTTGAGCTCCAGCTCAGAAAAAATACTTCTCAAGCCCTGGCTGGTGGCTCTGGATAAGGCACCGGCCTGTGAACCCAAAGGTTGATGGTTTGATTCCTAGTCAGGGCACATAACCAGGTTGCAAGCCAGGTCTCCAGCCAGATCCGTAGCTGGCAACAGGTGAAAGGCAACCATACATTGATGTCTCTCTCCCTCTCTGCCTCCCTCCCTTCTCCTCTCTAAAAATAATAAAAATCTTAAAAAAAAAAAGAAAAAGAAAAAGAAAAAATACCTCTCATATATGACCTCTCTTGGAAGATAGCACGCATCATATAAATATTTCTTTATTTGTCTCTTTCCATTTGTTAGAATAATCTAAATCAGGCTAGAAACTGCCTTAGTCATTAATCACTTGTTCATTCTTGTTCTATTCATTATCAATAAATATTTATGGAGCACCTACCATGTGTTAATGGGCTGTGGTAGAATGGGGAAGGAGAGAAAGGGGAAGATAATCAATATTAATATAAGAAGCTAGGAGGGCTTTGTGATTAATTAGATGTGGAGAATTGAGGTAAAAAGAAAAATCTGGAGTGATATCCAAATGCCCAATTTGGTTCCTTATATAGATTGTTGAATGAGTAACCAAGTAGAAAATGAAGAGAAGAAAAAGCCTATGGGTGATAGAGTGAAGAGAAAGTGAAAATAGTTCAGGTTGGGCTATATTGAACTTAGGATGTCTGTGAAACACTGAGGTGACGAGGACTTGTGACCAATTGCAAATGTAGTTCTGAACCACAGGAGCATGGTCAAACTGGATATGCAGACAGAGCAGTCCCCACAACTGGGTACAGTTGATATAACCTGAACAGCCAGGCAGGGCCAGAAAGAGAAGAGGAGATTAGCAGGAGGGAAAGACACCATGAAATTCAAATAAGAAATATGTCTTATACAACATATGTGATCTCAAGCTATATTGGAGTAAAAGGGGGTGAAATGAACCACATGCAATAATGAACACTTTAAAATCAGATATACAGTTTCCTACATTCTGAATATGAGAGCTTCACCTTATCTGGGGTTTTATAAAACCCATTTAAGTCCCAAGTACTTTATAACAAGCTATGTGTAATTAAACAAATTTCAATGTCTCTTTATCTTTTTATTTCTCAAATCAGAGGCTCAATACAATGATCCTTCTAATTCTAATATTTTACTGTCTTGGATATAAGTAGGAAGCTCTCTTGGTCAGAAGTGATTTCCTAGGAAATAAAAGTAGATAAATATAGCTATTATATGTCAAGTTCATGTTTTATATCAGAAAACCAACCATGTAAGAAAATGTTTAAATTGTACAGATAGTTAGAAAGCAACTATTGCCATACTTTTGCACTGCTGAATGAAGTACTTTCATTATATATCAGCCAGGAAACTAAATCAAGAATATGTATATCAGGTTATTGGTGATGTTTTCTTTCACAAGCTTTATTTATTCAAATGGCATCTTACATGATTTCCACACCTAGGTCTCAAGGAAATCTATATGATTCCTGATGAACATAGGTCAGTGAATCACATTACTGTTACTAGTCAATATTAATACATACCCCACAGAGAAAATAAAAATATCTATTTGTTAAGTTATATACAGCTAACTGAAAAACATTTACCAAAACTTAAGCTTTTTTAACACAATCAACAAAATCAATGTGAAAGACTTTTAGGATATTATCAGTATCATGAAGACCCAATGATACTAGTATATAGTAATATCAGAGTCAAGACAAGCAAGGGGAGAAGAGGAATTATTAACATCCAAAAGCATCTGTACATGATCGTAATTATCCTCAGGTGCTCAGGTTAATATGCGTTCAGTGAAAACATGTGGAATAAACAGCTGTCATGGAGATGTGCTACACAAATGAAAGCTTTGCTCCACCGAAGAAACAATCGGGAAGCTAGTGAACCAGTACATGTGCGTACCTTAGGAAAGCCAACACTTTTCATTAAGCCCATAAACAAACTTAATAATCAAGAATGATTTCTTTATAAAGTAGGAAGTTCAAGACATTCTCCATATTCACTGAAGGCCCCCTAAATATTGGCTCAAAAATTAAAATATAATAACCTCTTTTAATTAATTGTCCAGTTTTTGGCTATCAAATCTTGAGTTATGCGTTTACCTTGCTCTTCATATAGAGTTAAAAATAAAAGTATGTATTTTGGCAGAACCAAAGTTTGCATTTGTCCCGTAGCATGAGAGGAAGCCTGTCGATGCTGTGCCACAGTTGCTGTCATGAGTGTTGCGCACACTCACGCTGCTCCTGGTCAAAAAACACACTTGTGTTCTGCCTTGGGTACCCCACTGATACATGTTTGGAAGAGATCATGCAGTTACAGTCCTGAAAGGAACCCTAAGAGATAATCTAGTTTATTTTTGAGATGCCAAATAGTACTACACTGAGGAGAGACACAAAGAAAGAGAAACAGAGGAGAAAGAAAAGCAAGAGACGGAGTAAAAGCATTACATATAGTTAAACATACAGAAGAATTCCACCTGTTTCTGTGTTTCCTAGAATGCAGAAGACACATGAAATCAATATGATATATCCCCATAACTTGGATTTAAGCATTAGGTTTATAAACAGATTGATAGATGAAAGAATCGTGTCAAATATCCACTATTTATTCATTCATTCAATAAACATATAGTACCAATGAACCATTTGGGTTATTGAATGATAATCATGGTATTAATGAATTCATATGTATATCTACTTACCTTGGTTTTAGATTAAACAATATGAAATTACCAATATTTCATTTGTACCTCAAAAAAGCTATTTCATATATGAACCTAGTATTTATCACTATTTTAATAATAAATGTTAATAGCTTATAAAGACAAGATTAGCAGAAGTTATATCAATTTACCAAAAAGGATCATTCTTAAAATCTGAGTCTAGCAAGGACTTACTCTTCTTTAGGGGTATCAGCTGCCTAATAATATCAGATTTTTTGCTAGAAAATTATGCCTACAAAACTTCTTGGATTAACATTTGTTTCAATAACTTTCAGTTAAAACATTAATGAAGTTTATCTATTTGTAGTAACTTTAAACCTTTTTAAATATATTTTTAAATGAAAAGCATTGATCCTCCCATGCTTCCTATAACACCATACTGTCATTACAGCGATGGTCCTACTGGGAGAAACATCAGCCTAATCTATTGAATTAAGATTTTAATATTGTGATAGATGTAAACCTTAACTTGATTAAAAATATTTTTCTGCATAGTGAATGCTTACTATATTCAGTCATTTGAGATGCTATTGACACTTACTGAATTTTCACGTAAATTCCCATTCTCTAAGTAAGACTATTATGTCAATTAATAAAGCCTGATATATTTTCTACCTTCCAAAACAAATTGGTATTCAACAAACTGCAATTGTGTCTTTATATCATACTTAACTGCAACTTAGTAATTATTCTCCAAGGGAGAGGAGAGGAGAAAGAATTCAAATTGCATGACAGAGCCCGTATTAGGGGAGATTAGCATTTGTTTTTAATAAGGGGAGAATGTGTTCTACGCAATTTTGAGTTCTCATCTTGTGCATTTTAGCGAAGAAGCATCTGTTTTAATTGCGCTGGTTGTTTACTGTGTAATTAACCATAAAACAGGATGCATATACATACAGTTATATTAATTCACTAGATACGGGGCATTTAGGAAGGTGAGCTTCTGTCAGCTAACCAATCTAAAGGCATCCCTAAAAATATAAATGGAAAACTGGTTTCAGGAAATAGCTTCCATTTATCTTTCAACATTAATTTTAAATTGGTTAGCATGAGGTCTAACTTGAAAATGGATGAGTTATGTTTTGAAAATAAACACATTAAAAATTAGGTTATTTTTAACGGGGAATTATTCTTGTGCTATCTTTCCGAGCAGACTACAGGACATATTTATTTATTTAGTTGCTGTGCTAGGCTAAGATTCAAAATAGGTTACCAGTGAAGGAAAATTATTTTTGCCTAGTTTTGCAAGAGTTTTATCTATAAGACCTATAAAAAGGAAAGTTTTTATTTGAGGAAACCAGCTAAGATTCAAATGTCATAAATCTTAGAGGAGGGAAAACTATTTGTTTAAATCTGACCATACAAACTTTTCTTGGTCCTATTGACATTTTCAATAAGAAGGACTTTTTAAATTCTATTCTTCTAGTGTTTCCATATCCCAGATCCTTAAAGAGAGCTTTGTCCCAGGGAGATTCCAGGTAAATTAATGCTTTTTATTGCTAATTAGGCTTTAAACTTAAATCCCTATGTTCTTGGCTCCTGAGCTGAACTTTCATCTAATGCAGTGTATGTCTCACATAAGACCTAGACTAAAATCTAACTTTTGAGGTCAAGTCCTCTTCCTCTTTCCCTGGTTGACTTGTGAGAAAGAAATAAAGTGTTTCTGCCCCATATTCCTCTATTAGCTACATAAGAGGAATGAGAGAAAAACAAGGCAAAGAAGATAAGCAATCCAAGAGCTATAACAGATGCCAAGGAAGAGAAACTAGAAACAGAAGAGCTCTTCATATTTTGTTTCTTTCACCAAAAATCATAATCTCCTAACATCATGCCTTTGCCATGACTAACATTAGTACTTATTCTTATGAGTTAAGTTTGGGGCTAGAAAGGGAAGACCAGTTCAGGAGAAATGATGATGTCATACGGAAAGAAGGAAAGATAAAATGGCTAGCTTAAAAGTTCAAAGATGGACCCTTTGTACCATTAACAAAACAGCAAACAACAAGTGCTGGACAGGTTGTGGAGAAAAGAGACCCCTAGTGCGTTGTTGGTGGGAATGCAGGCTGGTGAAGCTACTATAGAAAACAGTATGGAATTTCCTGAAAAAACTAAAAATAGAACTGCCTTTATGACCCAGTGATCCCACTGCTAGCACTATACCCAAAGAATCCTAAAACACCAATTCAGAAAAACCTATGCGCCCCTATGTTCATAGAAGCGCTATTTACAATAGCCAAGTGCTGGAAACATCAGTGGATGGATGAATCAAAAAACTTTGATACATTTACACAATGGAATACTACATAGAAGAAAGAAAGAAGAAACTAGGTAGGATCGTGCTTAGTGAAATAAGCCAGGTAGCAAAAGACAAATACCATATGATTTCACTTAATACAGGAAACTAATGAACAAAACAAACAGACAAGCAGAACTGAACCAGAGACATGGGGGAGGAAAAAGGAGGAGAATGGCAAGGACCAGAGAGGAGGAAGTAGGGGAGAGAAGTGGAAGGGTTTAGTCAAGGAGCTAATATGAAAAAGCCATGAACAGGGGCAATGAGGTAGGAATTGACTGTGGGAGAGAGGAGGGGAGAAGGAGGGGAAGACAGGTAAGAGCAATGAGGGGAAGGTAAAGCAATTGTAATACAACAACAATAAATTTAAAAAAGAGAAGAGTTCATAGATGGAACCAGTAAAATTCAAGGACCTTGCACAGAATGTCACCAACCTGAATGCACAGGCAAAAATGGAGACCAGGAGAACAAAAGTGAAAATGAATAAAGCTTTAACTTAGACAGAGGTCCAGTAACAAAAACGGAACACACTAATAAATGAGAACTCTACTACAAATCTTGATAAAGCTATGTCAAGAGAAATCTTAAGGAGAATAAACCTGTTAAAAAGCTTTGACGTGTGTGTATGGGGAAAAGAGTGTATGAATTTCAACAACAACAAAATAAAAGTGAAAAAAAAAGGAGAGAGAATTAAATACTTGCAAGTGTATTTGAAGACCTTTCATTAAGGTTGTGTAAAGCATAGTAACACTTGATTAATGTGATAAACCGAGTCACCTCTCTGGACTTCAAATTTCTCTTCTGAAAAATGAGGGCATTAGATTGAACCTGATGATTTATAGTGTTCTGTAAGGATTTAAAAACTTGTGATTTATGGCTCTAAATTGAGTTGAGTAATGTATCTATTTACTTGGAACAAATGTATTGAAACTCACAGGTTTTGCTTGTTTGTTTGTTTTACAAAGATAACAGTTTTGCTCAGGGTATGATATATAATGAAGATAATCCATGAAAGTGAACTAAAAAGTGTTAAAAAAAAAAAAAAAGTCCTGATTTCTCAGGTGGTGGTAATGAATGTCCATCATTGGCAGTCCTTTTGTTGTTCTAAGTCAATACATCTCTTTGATGTGCATAAAGGCCATCTGGGGATATTGTTAGAACTCAGATTCAGTAGGTCTTGGGAGTTGGGTGAGCTACATGGGTAACTCCCATGTGATATCAATAAGTAGTCCTTGTATACCATATTTGTTCAAAAGTCAGACCTTTTTGCAATTTTTACAATGTTATTCATCCAAACTAGTTCTGGATCTCTTTTAGCAAGTAGGAGGGAATGTTGCCAGGACTTAGGTAATGGAGAAAAAATGTAAGAGTATGCTAATGTCGTTTCTTACGTGAAAAATTAAGACTGCTGGATTTTAAATCTCAGTTATCTAATTTACTTCATTTTAGTGGAAGACACTTTAGAAGCAGCAAGGAGAGGAAGGGAAAATCATTAAAGGAGACATACTAAAGAAATGGTGGTTGACAGTGGATTGTCTGACACACTCAATGTGGTAGTACTTCCTAGGAGATCCATTCTCTTGAGTGCAGGACAATAGTTATGACCCTCATATCATCAAAAATAGGATCAATTATGCCCAAATATTACCAAGTTTGATGGATAAATCAGTGACGCATTTGATGCATTTTAGAAATACTGCCAACAAAACTGTCAAATGTGTTAATATAATTTCTAATTAAATTGGTATATTTTAATCATCTTGAAATTTTTCTTTTCCAGAACATTTTATTTCCAGGGGTATGGGGGATCATTAAAAAGGTGTCAGTGTAAATATATGTATTTATGCTGTCTTTAGGCATAATTTAATCTATTTTACTGGACTGAATATAAAATTACATTTTCTGAAGATTGTGTTGGCATAGAGAAAAGACTTATTACTGTAAATTTTATCTGGTATTTTCCCCCATATATCACTTGAACTCAGTCAGCCAGGTCACCATTTAATGATTTTCACCTGTGTTATTTTTCACATTCCAGTCATTGTGCCAGTAACACTTTAGAAGTGGGATCAGTGTCGTTGCTATTTGCCCTTATACTCAGAACTGATTTCAATGGATATTGTAGGACACCATATTTCCCTAGCAAAGTAACTAAGGAGTTTGGAGAAGTGAGGCTCAAAAATATGTTATACCTTAAGCTGCCAGTAGCCTCTCTCCTACAGTTTTTCTTCATGGAGAGTTTCTAAGTTGCAAATGTCTTTAATATTTAGGCATTGCAGTCAGGTTTTTATTATCTTATGTTTTCTAAATATCATATGTTTGAGCCTCCTCTGTCCCTACCCTTTCACAAACATTCAGTTCATGCCTTATACTAGAAGAGTGATGTCAAGTGACCCCATGTGGGATAAATTTATTCTGACACTTAGTGAAAGAATTTGGTAAATAAAGATACCTGTGCAAGTTTATTTTGTGACACTGATTCCTCTTAGCCTATAGTACATTTGAAAAGGAGAAAAGATATTGTTTTTTTCTTTTTTATTTTTTAAACAATAATTATTTATTTATTTATAGAGAGTGGGGAAAGGGGGGAGAAAGAGAGGGAGAGAAACATCAATGTGTGGTTGCCTCTCCCATGCCCCCAACTGGGGATAACCTGCAACCCAGGCTTGTACCTGAATGGGAATCTAACCAGTGCTGCCCTGGTTCACAGGCCAGTGCTCAGTCCACTGAGTCACACCGGCCAGGGCTGTTTTTCGTTAAGTACACAATTGTGTTCTATGATTCTTTATTTCCTGTATATTTTCTGTTATTTAAAATCAATCTCTATCTGTCTTTGTCTCCTCACCCCTGCCTCCCTACCTTCATCCTCCCACCCCATTGTTTGGAAGGAATGGTTGAGAAGAGACTAAAATATAGATTAGGATTTAGGGTTGTGGTTTCTAAATGTTCTCTCCATGTAAAATTAAAAATAAACTTCAACAACATTTATTGAATTGGACTTAATAAATCTTGAATGACCTTGACACTCACCCTTTTTAATAGCCATTATCTTTGACCCTTCATGGATTCTCATAAAAGAAAAATGATTTTCAAAGAGGGAAGAATTCACCAAAGAAACAATTTGTAACAAAATAATACATAATTTGAACATCATGTACACTTATATTTATACTCAGGACACTTGTATATTAAGGAATATAAAACTGCTATGAGAAAATATATTGAGCATAGCTGGAACATTGTGGAAAAAAATACTTTTCATTCATTAATTAATTGTAAAGTGTCTATGCATATTTCAAATAGTTAAATCCATCACTAAATTAGTTTTTAATCAGATAATCTCAGTTATTCTGCTAATGATGTAACATCTTCCCATGAAGTCCAAATGGAAATAAAAAAGAAATTATAAAAAGGAGTAATAATTAGGAATGATTTATTTAGATATTAATAGAATCTTTCTACCAACATTTCTCATTCAAATAAGCTTAATATTGGTAGGCATCAAATATCTAGAAATTGTAAAAGTTCACCTGAGGGAACAAATAAAGAGTAAAATGTTCATAAGCTTATTGGAGGAATAAGAGATATAGCCATTGAATGTCTTATTATAATTTTATATGTATGCTAAAAATAGAAACATAATTTTGCCTGGATTTGTCTACATAAAGTATTTATATAATCAAAGTAGAACTATTGGTTTAAGTTAAATTTGTAAAATATCATTAGCCTATGCCTAGCTCCCTTTAGCAGGATATATTGGTGATATCTTCAAACCGAAACCCAGATATTTCCAACAATTTTAGCCTATTTGAATCAACATGGAAACTTGAAGAAAAAATGGAATAATAGGTTAATGGTGTAATACTCTCATAAATTAGAAATGAAATAAGTTGCATTCTTCTTAAGATGTTGATTTTCTCTACTCAACAAGGGCATTCATTCAGAACTATGGGAAAAAAGGGAAAGAAAGGAAAATGCACGAAGAAGCAAGGAAAAATAGAAACATAGAGCTATACTTGTGTCTGAAAAATCACTTTTTCTAAATCCAAATTCTAACCTGACTTCGGTGAAGTTTAGTAATTATTAGCATTCTTCCTAATACCATTTAAGAGTCTTTCTATATAAAGCATAAAAATTGTTTCAGTGCTTTTATGTTTTGGGTTATGCAAATTAAGTTATTTAGTTTGATATTTTTGAGACTCTATGCAAATTAAATTTCAAATTAGATATAAATATTAAATATATATTTCAGGTTACTGTTCTCAGCAATGTAATATTAAAGAAACACTGTGTTAATCCAGGAACTATGAACTGTACAAAATGAGCACTGAATAGCCTTGTACAAATCATTTAAATCTCTTGGCCGTGTACAAATCATTTTAAATTTCTTGGCCTCTAATTCCTCATCTGAGAAAAGAGAGCAGTGTAAATGTATTTTGGAGATCAGGGTCACTCAGTAATACCTAAGTTATGAGTCTTTAGATGCATGCCCATACATAAGCCAATAAAAAAGTAATGATGATGATAATGAAGTAATAACACTTACGGAGCACATTCTGCTGGACCAGGCTGTGGTAAGCAGAATGACCCCCTCCCCAGATGCCCGTATTCCATTCCTCAGAACCCCTGAATACGGCACTTTACATGGTAAAGGGACGTTGGCAGGCATGATTAAGGTTGAGAACACTGAGGTGGGGAGATCATCCTTGCTTATCAAGGTGCACCCAGCCTAATGAGGTGAGCCCTTCAGAGCTTCCCTGCTCCTCCTGAAGGAGGAGGAAGAGGGTACAGGATGAGGAAAGCCCTGCACACACCTTCTAGAAACTGGAAAAGCAAGGGAGTGGGTTCTCCTGGGCTTCCATAAGGAAACGTAACCTGCTGACACCTGAATTTTGAAAGATCAGTGAGACCAGTGTCAGACTTCTGACCTCAAGGATCTGTAAAATAAGATTTTTGTTTTTTAGCTACTGTGTTTGCCATCATTTCTTACCGCAGTAGTAAAATAGTCTGATGTATCAGACTCCCCTGTGGTAATTTCAATTAACTCATTTTGGCCTCATAACAACCCAGAGAAACAAATAGCATCATTATCCTTAGTGTACATGTAAGGAAACTGAGGTTTGGGGTGTTTAAGTATTTAAGTACCTTCTCATGCTTGCAGCTTATAAATGATGAAGCCAGCATTTGATCCCAAGACTGTTTTGTCTGCTAAAGATGATGTGTTTAAAATACCTCTGTGTATTAAAACCATTTAAGAGTTTCCTGTTTTGTTTCCCCTACCATAGAACGAAACCCTTTTTCTTTATCCATTGCATACTAGAAAGAAGGCCTATGAGAATAGCAATATGAGAAGTTTGAGCACTTTAGAAAAAAGTTATTGTATACTTTGTGTAAAATCAGTTCTTTTTCCCTCTCTAAAGTCATCAGCTTTCTCATTTCTTGTAATCAGAATGATTTGGTAGTATTTGTAAGGGGAATATAATGCATGATATGACTAATCTGACGTACGAGTATTCTAGAGTTTAGAGGAGCTCTTTTGTTTGATGATGTTTTCCTTCCTTCCTTTTTTCTTTCTTTCCTTCCTTTTTTCTTTTTCTTTTTCTTTCTTTTTTCAGCCTAAGCAGCAACTCATTTACCTCAGGAAAAATAAAAGTGTGATCTCTCCCTGGCAGGTGGCTCAGTGGATAGGCTCCAGCCTGCGAACCCAGAGGTCGCTGTTTGGATCCCCAGTCAGGGCACCTAACGAGGTTGCAAGCCAGGTCTCCAGGCAGATCTGTAGCTGCAGGCAGGTGAAAGGCAACCATATATTGATGTTTCTCTCCCTCTCTGCCTCTCTCCCTTCCCCTCTCTAAAAATAATAAATAATTTTTTTAAGTGTGATCTCTCTTTATTTTTTTTAATTTTTAATTTTATTTTTAAAGATTGTATTTATTATTTCCAGAGAGACAGGAAGGGAGAGAGGCAGGAAGGGAGAGAAACATCAATACATGACCTCTTTAAAAAGATATGTTCAATGTTGACTCACCAAGCAAAAATGCTTTCTCTTTACTGTATGATGCCTCCATCTGTTTATCTTCTTTCTCATCCTTTGTTACTCCCACATGCCTCCCTCCTTTTGGTTGCACTAATGCTTCTTTTCTCCTTCCTTCCAAAGCTTTCCTACCTCTCTCTTTACTCATTCAGGTTAGGGGAGATTTTTTTTTTCTGGGAGCTTTGAATATTTTATAAACTCTTCACCGAAATAATACCACTTCTTCCACCTCTGAATGGCATCTGAGTGATGAGCTCCTGAGAGCTGTGAGGGTTTTTTGCAAAGCACCTGACAAGGCATTCCAAGCAAGGCAGCAGCCTGGAGCAACCAGATGTGATTTAGCTCTTCTGTTTCTTTTTCTTTGGTGCTGCAAACAAGC
Organism: Noctilio leporinus; assembly: GCA_004026585.1. Lineage (NCBI taxonomy): Eukaryota > Metazoa > Chordata > Mammalia > Chiroptera > Noctilionidae > Noctilio > Noctilio leporinus. The sequence goes on from PVIW01002185.1 coordinate 17,858, forward strand.
CTTTGAAATGTAGACACTGCTGGTATCTCAGTCTCAGTAGGCAGGAGCCCCTTTGGAATGAGCTATAGTATAAAAAGAACATTTTGGTGTGAAGAGGAGGACATTGAACAGTGTGAATTTAGAAAGAGCTTTGCTTATTTTGTGTGTTCTGAGATAGGAAAAAAAAGGAAAGAAAGAAAGAAAGAAAGAAAGAGAAAGAAAAGGCTGGAGGAAAAGGACAGAGAAAGTGGAATTTGGACACTATCACCTAAACAGCCTTTTTAAAAAGCTTTCTGTCCTCCTGAGTCACCGAAAAGGAAATGTGTATGTTATATCCCCTCATTGTCTTTGGTTTTGTTAGACTTCACCCCAGACATCAGGCTGCTTGCTCTCTCACTCGCCATCCTGAAGGTCTTTTGACATTCTTGGTGTTAAGCACGTTAATGGAACAGAGTGACTAAGGTAGATAAGACTATCTTTCAGTAAAGTTGTGAGGTAATTTATTATTAATAGAACAGGTCTTTTTTGAAGAGATTACTTCTCACCCTACTCAGTAAGGTTAGATATTCTGGGTGTCCAATTAAATAAAAATGTGTGTGTGTAGCAGAAGTATAAGGAAGAAACAAGAAGGAGCAATGAAGGAGTACAATAAAGGTTAGTCCTCAAATATGAAGCAAATCAAATAAGCTTGTTCTGTCTCCTCTTCCACCCTACTATCTCTTTCTATCTATTCTTAGGAGCTAAAGAAAAAAAACTTCTGCTCTCTTTTTGTTTTTTTGTTTGTTTGTTTGTTTGTTTTTGTTTTGTTTTTTTTAAAGATTTTATTTCATTATTTTTAGAAAGAGGGGAAGGGAGAGAGGCAGAGAGGGAGAGAGACATCAATGGTTGCTTTTCACCTGCCTCCAGCCACAGACCTGACTGGAGACCTGGTTTGCAATCTGCTTATGTGCCCTGGCTGGGGAATCGAACCTGCGACCTTTGGGTTCACAGGCCGGTGCCTTATCCACTGTGCTACCAGCCAGGGCCTATGCTCTCTTTTTGGACTAAATCAATGAAGAAAAAAAAGTTTTATAGTATACTTTAAGGAAAATGATTCAAATATAATGTACTTTTTTTCCACCTAAGCCCAGAAAACCATGTTATTTTCTATTTATTTTCTTCAGATAACTCCCTTTTGGAAAAGGTGATATTTAAAAAGTCACATAAAATATCGCAGACAAGAAATATTTCTTCATAGATATGAAATAGAGGAGGTCAAGAAGGTAGAAAAGCATTCTCCAGTCATTCTGACTGATAAGGACTTTCCTTTAAGTTCTATTTGAATCTGTGTATAATATATGAGAATTCATCACCCTGTTATGGGATAGGGGCCTGGCCCTGATGGGTTCTAGCTTTAGCCAGCTATAATGTGTGGGTTCTTGACTTCATGTAGGAAAGACTTCACAACATGAGTCCAGGTGACTATGAGGATCCATTTATTAAAGCTGGGACAGTGAAACAAGGAAGAGCTTAGCCCAGAAGAGACAATAGCAGAGCAGAGCCTAGTCTGGGCTGCCTGGGCTCACAGGGTAGTCAGAGAAAGGGGAACCTTGGAGACAGGTTAGCCTGGGACCAGCTGCCCATTGCCTCCAAGTTTAAGAGACTCCTGTCTGTGAAGGAAGTAATGATGGAAGAAGAAGGACAAAGAAATGGCACTGGCTGCTCCCCAGAGGGAGAGCAAGTGTGCTCTGTATCCTTTGTTTTGAGACTTTCCCCTGTTTCTTGACAGTGAGGAACCTTAGGGGAGGTCTCAGCGGAAGGTTTCAGTAGAATATTCATCAGTTCTCCAGCTGTGGTTTTTCAGTAACAGGACAGGTCATCTTTAGTCATTGCAGCTGGTGCTGGAGTTGCCCACTGGCCTTGCTGCTTTTCTGAGCCCGGAGCTCAAATACAGCTGAGACCTAGCTACTGTATTCTAGATGTTAACTCTAGGAAGGAAAGGCCAGGGGAGGAGAGGTTACTCTCAGGGTAAGATCCTTGTTTTCCCATTTTTGCCCCCTGTCAGGCTCTCAGAGCCTTTTGATCTGGTGACCAACCACACATGGCTGTAAATTGCTTGGCCATTGTGTTGAGTTACCTGTCTCAGTCTCCCTATTCACCTGCCAAGGGATTTTCCTAGCTTCTCCCTATCCTGTCCCAGCCCTACAATTTTCAATAACTTGAAAATTATCATGCAGTAATCTAGGTGTCCTTTAGGAAAAAGTGACTTTCTGAACATGCTTTTTTCTCTAGTTAGCCTCCTCTAATTCTTTGTGAAAACACTGAAGGTCATGAAATAAAATTCCTTTAAAAATGAATATGCTTGGATACCCTCCTGATATCTCTATTCCTCATAACGCCATGAACACCTATCAGGGTTTTGCAGTGACATTTTGAGTTTCAAATATTTTGTCTTGCTGTCTCCATGAATGCATTCATACTTGGCAGACCGTGTCCCAATTTTTCATTGGGAAGCTATGGTCACTGAACTTGTATGTTTCCAAACAGATTTCCTTGGCTGTATTTGAAAGGAAGATGGGACTCTTCTTTGTGAAGCTTCTGCTTGTGTGCCAGGGTGACTAATGTCCTACATTCATTATCTACTCAATGCTGAAAGATAGGTACAATTATTCCCATTACACAGTTTGTGAAGTAGAGAGGCATAGAGGTTTAAAAATGTAATGAAGTTTATACTGCTAGGAAGTCATGGTGGTAGAGTGCACCCCAGGATACTATAATTTTCCACTTCAATCTTCTCTACTTTCTGCTCAAATTAAACATGAAACTTTGACACAAATGAGAATTTCTAAAAATTAAGTGTGAGAAGACGTTGGTAAGAAATTTTGGTCTTAGGTCTCAAATCGAAGAATCACGATGGAATTTGTGCTGTTTGATAACCTTGTTACCAGCCTGTTATGTTTGTCAGCCTACAGTAGTGTGTGCGTTTTAATTATCTGCTTATTAGTTTAACATGTGTTTATCTTTCTTGCTGTCATCTGCTCAGTGTGACATAACATATTAGCTTTGTTCCCTTAGTGGAGATTCTGGTACTTCACTGTCTATAATACCTCACTATTTTGTGCTTGGAGCTCCACTGTTTGCAAGAAAGGCTACTGACGCTGAAGGAATCTAGTAAAGCTCTCCCACATAAAACCTTTCAGAGGCCCAGAATGATCCAGTAGTGAAACAGAAGTTCAAATATAAACATTTTAGCTTCACAAGTAAAACAGTACCTTGCTAAATCTCAAAGCCATGCAGAGTGGAGATCTTATATCTTTAATATCTAATTTAAAATGTGCATGTATCTCATACCCTGTAAGAGTAAATGACTTTAGGAGAGAGTATGCCAAAAATTGATAAGCGAATCACCAGTTAAGACAAAAGATCAGATTAGAATGTTATTTATAGCTAAAAAAAAAAAAAGAATATTGGAATTTTGTTGATTTTCTTCATGGTATAATATTGTCAGTTTTGTAAATGAGCCTAGTGATAAGGTATGTTTTACTAATTCTTCCCCAAATCCCCGGTCAACAACCTCACATAACTATAACCTGGTTTCATTTCCAACCATGCATAGAAAAATTCTTTCATCTTGCTGGAGAAAATAAATTGTTTGTCTTAAAAATATGTTCCATAAATTAATTCATGTCTGTTCTTCTATATACCAATTGATTTTTGTTCATTGATTGAAATTTGCCAGGAGTGGCAAGGGGGCTGTGGGATATAATTGACCAGTCAAGTTTAAATGCCAATGATCAAGTAGGGTAAGCATTAGCAGGGGGGCAAGCAGAACCACTAATACTCACGACCCTCTAGTGGAAAGCCCATGCATTTTCTAGAGAGAACGGCTTATCCTGAATGATCTGAATTCAAATATGGCTGCCCCTGTCTTCTCCATTCTTCAGTACTCTACCTCCATTTAATTCTAGCCATCCCCAGGGAGGACTATTGTTTTAAGTGGGATTCGATAATTGCTGTACTGATGCATACTGGTCCTTTAAAATAATGTAATATCGTCTATCCTTTTTTTGTATCACACTACTATACCTAATAAGCACTCTATTTTTGGAGCCTGATTGTAGAAGGCCTGTGAGTGCGAAGGAGCTTCTCTCACACTGTCTATTCAGGGCCCTCAATATAGGTTTTGTTTAGGACTCATATCAATGAAAAAATCTCACAATTTATTTCTTTGATGTTATACTTGATTTCCCAGCAGAGTTTCCACATTAATTGACAGTGGAATTTCTTCTCCAGAGATCTGCTCCCAGTGCCAAATTTGTGAGTCATCATGAATATGCCATGAGAACAAATCTGCAATTATTCATGCCGGGTTCTCCTAACCAGATGAAGTCTACTTCCTTCTTGTTAAGTATAAACATGGTGCAAAGTCATTATAATGAGGAACTAACAACCTGACTTTTCTAAAGTGATATTTATAAGCTACATTTATTTCATTTTGTATGCTTATTACAATGAAATATTCTAACCTCAAGGTCCATGTTTCATTTTCCATCTATTCCAGTGTGGGTTATTGGACCAACAAAGCATAAACTAAAAATTATAATAAGCAACCATTTTCTTCCTGCTTTCAACAGCTACACAGTGTTGGATATCAAGGTTAGAGCTGTCACTCACATGAACACCAAAATGTTTGTTGTTAATTGTATGTAGTTGATAGTTTGGTGTTTTGGGAGAATAGTATTAAGTTTTGCAGCCACACAATTATTTATAAGTGCCAAATTTAGCCTCCCTTGCCCTGCTGTCAAAAAGCTGCCATTGAAATAACAAACTAATTATAGTTCATATTAGGATAAGAGAAAGCTATTGAAACATAAATATTGCCATGCTTCCTTAATATTCATAGGAAAAGAAATACTGACTTTTCTCCTAGTCCTTCCTTTCTTCCTTCCTTCCTTTCTTTTTCTCTCTTCTTTCCATTCCCTCACTTCCTCTTTTCTTCCCTTCCCCTCTCTTTCTTCTTTGCTTTCTGCTTTTCCTTTTAGGAGTCTGTATTTTCAAGATACAGATTTTGTGTGTGGTGAATAGTCCAATGACATTTAAAAATGTCATTCTCTTTTTCTGAGAGGAAGAATGAATTTTTTTAATTATAGTGAACATTTAATATTATTTTGTATTAGTTTCAGGTGTACGGTATAGTGGTTGGACAGTAATACACTTCACAAAATGTTCCTCCTGACAACATCTCTTTCAAAATATTTCCTCTCTAACTTTAGAAATCCCAGAGAAAACACCGATGCAATATTTACAATTTAACAGTGGGAAAAGCATTTGTTCTATTAAATGCTTCATTGCATGTCATAGTACCTACACTTGAAAATACATTATCTTTTTCATATCTTTTGTGCCAAACTCTTCAAAACTCAGTATTTTAAAAAATACCAAAGTGATGTAGAATAAATACATGGTGTGGTGTTAGTAAAGAGAATAGTGAATTGAGAACCAGAGGGGTTGTTAAGTCAGTTCTGCCTTTGATACTAAAAACTCTCTGGAACTCAGCCTCCCTAGTTATATGATGGGTGTCCTGCAGTAAATGAACTTTCAGGTTATTTCACTTCTAATGTACAATGCGTCTAAGACATTTCCTTATAAAAGTTCAGGAGCAGAACTCTTTCACAGAGCCAGAGGCTCTTATCTGCCAAACTCTACCAGTCAGGGCTCAACCAAGAACCCGAGAAGTACAGATTCTGAGCAGCCAAAATAAATGCTGACATCCATGAACGAAACCTTATTCTTAAGGAAACTCCTTGGGGCTCTCACTCAGAGATCGTTTACTGTTCAAATAAAATCTTTTTTAAGTTTGATTATCTTGTTTTCAAAGACACTTTGATGGCAAACTGGTAAGGGACTGCAAGGCAATCACACCCTGGAGCAATGCATCAGGCTGTGCTTTGTGGGCCAGGAGGTGCTGAGGGACTGTGAGCTGTGAGCATTAGCCCCAGTGACTGCTGAAGGCAACTGGGAGGAAAAAGAAAAATCATTTCAAACTCCTTTTGTGGTGGGGCTGATTAGTATACTGGTCAGACAAGTTTAATCACATTAGTAGTTTCTGAGATACTCACAAAGTCATAGTATATTATAATCTTATAAAAAAATAACAGTTATCACAAAAAAATCATTCATTTATAGTCTGAATAATAGTTGGTTTAAAAGACAACGTACTTGGAAGGTGCACTTTCAAACACGCCAAAATGTTAGCTATTGTCATATAATTTGGTTGGAAGTCAGGAGAGTGGGCAACCCAGTACAAATTTTTCATCTAAAAGAATTAAAAATTAAAAATCTGCAATAAATAGAGCTACATTTGAATTTCCTAGAAAATTATATCTGAATAATCTTGAGTACATGAAATATTACTCTTAATTTTGAAATGCAATTAATTTTTATTATCGATAATGAAAGTAATTAAGATAAAATAATATTAATTCATTTTGTTTCATATTTTAAATGATTTCCTCTTGGTTCACAACTTTTTGCAACATTATATCTAAACTCAGGAGCTTATTATGATAGTACTATTAGAGAGATATAAAACATGGTACATGCCAACATTCAAAACATATACTGAGGCAATATAATGAAAAATTTTAACTATTCTTCTTTTTTATTACCAGAGAATATATTTATTGATTCCAAACGAAGGGGGAGAGAGAGAATGAGAGAGACATGGATGTGAAATAACATCAATTGGGTGCCTGAAACCAAACCCACAGGAATTGAACCCATAACCTTTCTTTCTTTTTTTTTTTTTTTTTGACCTTTCTTTTTATGGGATGATGCTCCAGACAACTGGGCCACACCATCGAGGGCTTTAATAATTCTTAAGTGATAGTGGTAACTAATCTAAAGGAAAGTCAAGTTACATCTAAAAACATTTATCTATTGATAGTAGAGTTAGAAACCCAAACCAAAATTTGTTCAATGTCAAATTACTAAAATATTCATTGGAACCTCCAATAGTAAATTAAGTTTTAAAAATAATTTTTAAAGATTTTATTTATTATTTTCAGAGAACGGGGAAGAGAGAGAGGCAGAGAGGGAGAGAGACATCAATGTATGGTTGCCTTTCACCTGCCTCCAGCTATGGACCTGGCTGGAGACCTGGCTTGCAACCTGGTTATGTGCCCTGGCTGGGGAATCGAACCTGCGACCTTTGGGTTCGCAGGCCGGCGCCTTATCCACTGTGCTACCATTAGTAAATTAAGTTTTAAAATGAAAATAAGAGAAATGACTGACATTCTCTCTCTCTCTCTCTCTCTCTCTCTCTCTCTTTTTTTTTTAAAGCTTTTCCCAGTTCAGACACAAATATGACATGGCTTCAAACCCTGGCCAAGCTTTACCTGTATGCTTTTCTCATATTGCAAAATGTGAATTCTAGAATATTTTAGCGTGTATGTATTGCATACCACCCATGGATAGCCTGAGGCCCAGGAAAGCAAGGATACAATAATTTAGGGATGAAAGTGAGATAAGAACTTGGTCTCGGGACTCCTATGTTAGTGTTCTTTCAACTATGAGTTATAGAACTAATATTTTATCAATATCATCTGCTGCTTAACATCAATGGAAAACATTTAATAATAAAGGCTCCAGGGCACCTGACAGTCCATGATCTTAGGGGTTTGAGGCCATAATTTTGGAAGTCATTTCTCAGAGCCAGGGCATCTAAGGAGAGTGCACAAAAGCAACTGAATGGTGAATAGGAGAAAGGCCATTAGCCAGGCAGATGCAGGTTAGTGGGATGGATTGGGCACAGATTGTTCAGTTGCTCTTTTGTAGAGCAGGGAAAGAAAAAGAACAGAGGCCACTAACTCCCAGCTATCAGCATATTTTAAAAGACATGTTCGAAGATATATAAGTAATATTTTCCACTCCTTCCCTGTATGGGAGAGGCATTGTGCTTCAAATGAAAACTGAAATGCACGAATAACCAAAGTTAGCAGTAGGAGTGCCTGACAACTATCTTTGGCCACACTATCACTTGGGAATTGGAATGCTTAAATAATAATGGCACAATGGCTCTGTACTTTGTATCATGATCTTTGCATGAAGTCCTTGATACGCTCATCGTTGTTTTCAGAAACACTTCTGGAGTCCCAAAAGTATTCAGAAACTGCCCTAAAAAAATTGGTGGTGACTGAAAGGCACAGTTTTGTAAGTCTTTATCTTTTACATTTCATTTTTGAGCTTTCTTTATCAAAGCTCTAATTAGTAAGCACAAAGCCTTAAGAAAAAAAAAGCAACATTTTAAAGGTTTATTTAGGTACTAGCTTTGGGCTTTTCTCTTTCTGTAGTGTTTAACAAAAAGGGCTTGCATGTGTTAAAGCCAAAATGCATTTTCCACGAACAATTTACGTTTAGAAATCCAGGCACCTAACACCCCCAGAGTTAATATTTGCTTTGGACTGTTCTGCTTATTTAGTCTCGAGCTCTTCCAAAGAGCTAACACAAAAAAGGCAGCTTTCTTATTTGCCTAGCAAGTGTGTGATTTCACACATAGTGTGTGATGTGCCTCTACAGAGACGAAGTGTTAGCTGTTCCTCACATGAGAGTGTACTTAGCTGTGTTGGGAAATGTGAACTTTGTAGTTGCGTCATGCAGCAAATTTACTGAAGCTCATGTCTATTCCACTTGGAATATCTTCACTTCACCATGCTTCCTCTCCTTCCTTCCCCAGCCCAGTTTCTCTGTGATTGCTTGCCCTTCACATTTTAACAGTCTTAATAGGTTTACCCCCAATTCATCCCTTCTCCAGCTGGTTCCCCTCCACACTACTGCTAAAGAGAACTGTCAACAGCAGCAATCCGACCACTTCTCTGCCGTCCTTAAAATACACCCAAAATACTTTTATTGCCTCCACACTCTTTACAAGATCAAGGCCAAATTCTTTCAGCTGTTATTTAAGGGCTTTCCGAGTACCACCAGCGTAGATCCCTTCCCGGCTGTGTTTCCTCTCATTGCTTCCCACATGCCTTAGGTGTCACGCTGCACTGGCCAAGCTAGACTGTGCCTTTGACTCCTAGCCTTTCTCCCGCATGGGGTTTCATTCATTTTCACTTGAAGAAGTCCTCATCTGTGAGTTAGTGTGAATACCCTTTTTGCGTAAAGCCTCCTCTCATCTGTTCATCAACCTCTCTTCCACTCCTACAACACTTGGCATATAATCTCTTTTATTCCATATAATTAAAGCCAGAGGGACGCAACAGCTAACACTTTTTGAGCTTTATTAGGATATTTTTGACAGATAAAAATTGTATCTAGCTGTGGCTGGGTGTCACAGTTGATTGGAGCGTCATCCGGTACACCAACAGGTTGCTGTTTCCATTCCTGCTCAGGGCATTATGGGAGGCAACCAATGTTTCTCTCTCCCTCACTTTTTCCCTCCCTCCCTTCCTCTCTAAAATCAATGAACATATCCTCAGGCATATTTTTAAAAGATTTGTATATATTTTATTTATATTTAATACATTTAAGGTGTACAGCATGATGTTTTGATATATATATATATAGAAATGATTACCACAGTCAAACTAATTTATATATCCATCATCTCACATATTTACCATTTGTGTGAGTGTGGTAAATAAGAACCCCGAGATCTATTCTTTTAGCAAATTTTGAGTATGCAATACATTATTAATAATTATAGTCACTATGCTATACATTGGATCTTCAGAGCTTATTTATATCATTAAGTTGCTACCCTTTGACAAATATGTCCTCATTTTATTTGCTACCACCCCACCCAACCCATTCTACTCTCCATCGCTGTAAGTTTGGGTGTTTTTTGGTGTTGGTATTTTTTGGGCAAGGGGGGTTGTTTTGTTTTTAGTTTCCACATATAAATGAGATTCGTATTTGTAAGTACATATTTGTCTTTATGTATATAGCTTATTTCAATCAGCATAATGTCTAGGTTGTCATAAATAGAAGGATTTTCTTTTTATAAGAGTGAATAACGTGTGTGTTATTTTCTCCATTGACACTTAAGTTGTTGGCACATCTTGACTACTGTGAATAATACTGCAATAACCATAAGAATATAAGTAACCCTTTGATATAGTGCTTTTATTTCCTTTAGATATATACTTAGAAGTGGTAGAAATAGGATTCTATGTTAGTTCTATTGTTTATTTTTTAAGCCTCTTTGTACTTTTTTCCATAATGGCTATACCCATTTACATTCCCACAAACTATGCACAGGAGTTCCTTTTAATCTTCATCTTTGCCAATACTTGTCTTTTTGGTAACGGCCATTATCGAAAGTGTGAGGCGACATGTCTTTGATTTGTAGTTCCCTGATGATTAATGATGTTGAGCATCTTTTTCATAATAGCTAATATTAATTGAGCACTTCTTATATGTAAAGCACATGTAAGCAACTTACATATATGAATTTAATATTCACAGTGACCCTATGGGCTTCATACAATTATTGTCTTCTGTTTAATAGTTGGGGAACATGAACTTATGTAGGTTAAGTAACTCTCCTGCCTTGAGCCACACTAATGTGGTCTGAGTCCAGAGACGGTGTCTAATCTGTATGCTGTGCTGCTAGTGTGTTCCATTGGCCTTTTCTTGTAGATTTTAATCTCCTTGAAATAGATAACTTCTTTATGTTTATATGCCTAGCAGAAACACGGTATCTGACATGTTATAACAAATTAATGGCTTCATGTCCAATACATTTTAGTAAATATGAAATAAAATCCTTGGGTTAAGAGAAATTTGATTTTCAAAATTTTATAGAAAATATTCTGAGAGAAAATGAGGGAATGTTTTGTATAGGTCAATAATAAAGAAATATTTGATACCAAATACTAAATGGCTCTAGATGTTTAGTATATATCTTTTACAGTTTCTCAATTCCATCAACAATATGGGATAAATGTGTAACCTATATTTATATTAGTCTATTCTTCACGTACATGCAGTTGTCATTTTTCAATAAATTGCACTGGCTTTTTCATATCTCGGTACATCATCATAAGTTGTCTTATAGCTATAGAGGTTTTTTTTGTTTTGTTTTTGTTTTGTTTTGTTTTGTTTAAAGATTTTTTTTAATTCATTATTTTTAGAGAGAGGGTAAGGGAGAGAGGCAAAGAGGGAGAGAGACATCAGTGTACAGTTGCCTTTCACCTGCCTCCAGCTACAGACCTGGCTGGAGACCTGGCTTGCAACCTGGTTATGTGCCCTGGCTGTGGAATCGAACCAGTGACCTTTGGGTTTGCAGGCCAGTGCCTTATCCACTGTGCCACCAGCCAGGGCAGTGCTTTGTTTTTTAAACATTAGAAAATCTTTTTTGACATACTGGTCTTTTCTGAATCCTTCCCTTTTCTTTTTTTTAAAGATTTTATTTATTACTGGAAGGGAAGGGAGAGAAACATCAATGTATGGTTGCCTTTCACCTGCCTCCAGCAACAGAGCTGGCTGGAGACCTGGCTTGCAACCTGGTTATATGCCCTGGCTGGGGAATCGAACCAGCTACCTTTGGGTTTGCAGGCCAGCATAGCTACAGAGGTTTTAGAATGAACAGCACACTTCATAATGACATATTCCTGAAGTCCATGTGTATTCATTTGTTTTCATCAACTGTATGTTTACCATTGGTAACTGTGAGGCCAGCTATTGTGTTGGAAATTTCCTTTGTATAATAGCTTCCAGTTTTTTAACTTAAAAGTTAGAATCAATGGATTTCTGAATAACAAACTTTAAAGTTGTACTTATCACCTAAAAGGTATTAATATATACTTATTGATTGAACATGTCTCAGTAGTCATATGAGGTCTGTCTCTAAAGTTTTGGGACAGACTTGCTATATGTATGTTGAAGCTGCCTGCAATTCAAAAAAGGTAAAGAAAAAAATATTTTCAAGTTAATTTCAGAGATCTTCTTTGTCATCTATATAGTATATGTGTTGGATTTTCAGACAGTGAAAGTCTAAATATTTCAGTCTTTTCTATTTGATTTGTTCTTTAATTTATTACTTTCTGCAGTGGAAGGGCTTTCATAGTACTTTCTGTTACAGAACTTAAATGAGATTCATGAAAAAAAGCCATAATACAGGGTGTGTGCAATCAATTGTCAATAACTTTGCATCTCCCTATTTCATGTGCTTATTAATTTTGAAAAACTATGTTTCTAAGGTTATGATGTAACATCATTATTTCAGATAATTAAGTATTAAATTCTGAGAGCAACCATCATGTTGAAGGAATATGATATTAGAGCAACCATAAGTTCTAGACTGTGTGCAGGGAAAACTGCTAAGGAAATTGTGAACTTCAATAACATCCTTTACGTACAGTTGACAATGTGAAGAAAGTGTCTGATGCTGATGTCGCCACACCAACAAGGAAAATGCTTAAAGGTACACAAGGATCACACAAGTTCAAATGTTCTACACAGACTCCAGGAGACCATCAATGAAGATCCAGGAAAGTCCATGTGCTCCATCGCAAGAGAACTGCACATGGCGGATGCAACAGGTTGCAAGATTATTGCTGAAGATATCAGACACAGATCGCATGTTCTTAGAAGAGGCCAGTTTATAAGACAGCAGACAAAGGAAAGGAGCTTTGAAAAAGTAAGGAAACTGCAACAAAATTGACAAATCCCAAAGAAAAAACCCTCAGATTTTCTTCTACAATGCAAAGAATTTTCAGCAGGACCAAATAGTCAACAGAATAAACAACAGATGTCTCTGTGAAAATCTTAATGAAGTCCCAATTGTCATGAAAATGAAATTTCCTGCTACAGTGATGGTGTTAGGTGTTGTCAGCAATGAAGGAGACAGCATGACCCCACATTTTTTCCACAAGGCTTAAAGGTGACTGCTGATGTTTACCTTGACATTTTGAGAGAAGTAGTTATACCATGGATGAAGCAAGTTACAAATAGATGTCATTTTCTCTTCCAACACGATGGTGCACCAGCATATAATGCCAAAAAGGTGCACAAGAATTTCTCAATGTCAGTGTTCCTGAATTCTGGTCAAAGGAGATCTGGCCACCTAGTTCACCAGATGCAAATCCATTAGACTATGAAGTATGTAGCATTTGTGAGAGAGAAGTTAATAAACAACCTTATTCCGAGAAAGAGGCTGTTAAAGCTAAGATAGAAAACATGATGATGTCCATGGATAAAAGAAAAGTTAATGAAAGCGTGCTCAAGATTCCAAAGTTGAATTGAGTCTATTATTGCAGCAAATGGAGACTTTTTTGAACAATTTAAAAAATAATGACTATGTTTATGTATTTGCATGTAAGAGTAAATTTATTTCAAAATGTAACACTTTTGTTGTATGTTGTTTAGTTTACCAGAATTTGCCACTTTATCCCACCTGAACAATCTGAAATCTTGCTGAAACTGTTAGAGCTCATCTCTATAACCTGGAACTCTTTTTAATGTGTAGGAATAGTGAACTTTTAAACCTCAGTGACACTATTGTTTTTAAAAGCTGTTAAAAATAGCAGAGCCAAAGAGGTAATATTGTAATCTTTAGTTTAGGGCAATTTTGAGTGTCATTATTTCCTTGAGCAGTAACCACAAATGAATTATCAAAGACATCATCTCTTTTAAATGGAAGATGAACTAGATGTATTAGCACCTCAGTGGGGCTGGGAATACGTGGGAAACCTAATCATACAGTGGCATTGCTGTGCTTCAGCTTAGCCCCAAGGATACTGGGGGCTTGGTGCTGTCAGCACCTGTGAGATCTGCCTGGGAATGCAGCTGCCAAGACTGAGATCAGTTCTGCTGGCGAATGCAGAACTTTGTCCTTGAAGGTTTTTATGTCCTTCTCTCCACCATAATCAAGGGAATTTAGATGACATTATGTAAATATACACTATGCTTCATAGACTGAAGAAACTTGTAGCATCAATTTTTTAAAAATTAATGGAGTATTTTTTATGTTTTAGGTTTAAAGGAAATTGAAAGGAGAGTTCCCATATATTCTGTCACCAATCCCTCCTTCCATTTTCCTTTTATGAACATCTTGTATTAGTATGGTATAATTATTACAATTGTTGAGTCAATATTGATACATTATTATTACTACTAATATACTATTATTAACAAATGTCTATAATTTATATTAGGTCTCCCTTTTGTGTTGTACATTTTATGGGTTTTGACAGGTTATAATAATTTGTATCCACCATTATAGTATCAGAATAATTTCATTGCCCAAAAAAATGTCCTGTATTCCACATATTCCTTCCTCCCTGCCACCTTTGCTTGAACCCCTGACAACCACTGATGTTTTTTACTCTCTCCATAGTTTTGCCTTTTCTATAATGGCATATAGTTGGAACAATACAGAGTGTAGCCTTTTCAGATTTGTTTCTTTTACTTAGCAATATGCATTTAAGTTTCCTTTGTGTCTTTTCATGGTTTGGTAGCTCATTGCCTTTTATTATTGAATAACATTATATTGTATGACTGTACCACAGTTGGTTTATCTATTCACCTGCTGAAGGACATCTTGATTGCCTCCAAAATTTGGCAATTATGCATAAAACTGCTATAACATTCATGTGCAGATTTTGGTGTGAACTTCAATCCTCATATCACTTAAAAGTTGTAATTGTAATCGTGAAAAAAAGTATTTTTAATGGAAAGGAACGACATAGGTTTTTAAATTACACAATTTGAATTCCAACCTCCTCATTTTATTCATTCAATAAAATGTTCTTGGTAGTCTGTATTTCTACTCTGCTGGGTATTTGAAATGCATCAAGGGCTGCTCTCTGTTAACTGAGTGCCTTGTCTACCTTAAAGAGCCGTATCATACCTCTGATTCTTTATCTGCAAGGTGCCTACCTCTTCAGTTATGAATCATTATTTTTTATGCTCTTTTGAAAATTAGATGAGTTATCATGGACAGTAGTTAGTATACCTGGGAATAAATGCTCAATTGCTGCATAGCAGCCCATTGAGAGATAGGTGGTTGAATATGTTAGTTTATTTTGTTTGTAGTCCCTCCTATCTACAGCGGTCTTTTTTTTTTTTTTTAATATCTAAGTCTAAATGTGGAAAGCATTATAACATTTTTCAAGCAATATTCCTAAATTGGCCATTATGTAAAATGAAATATGGACACATAATCATTTTCTATCTATATAATAATGATGAGAATTGCACTTGGGCTGAGAATTAATTTTGAGCCCTGGCTCTGCCACATGCTGGCTTAGTGATGTTGGAATCATCTCTTAGCTTTGCAGGGCAAACAGTGTCTCATTAGCAAAATGAAGTATCCTCATATTTGTTCACCATACAGGTTTACTTGCTCATCATACAGGATTTTTGTGAGGCCCAAATACAAAAATATACAATACATATATATATAATAGTGCTATTATATATAAAGTATATATAAAGTACTAGTGTACTTTATAGCCACTGGTGTGGCTCAATGGGTTGAATGGTGGCCAGTGAATCAAAGGGTCACCTGTTCATTTACCAGTCACAGCAAATGCCTGGGTTGTGGGTCAGGTCCCCAGTTGGGGGCATGCAAGAGGCAACCACACATATATGTTTCTCTCTTTCTCTCCCCTCCCTTTCTCTCTCTCTCTATAAAAATAAATTAATTTTTTAAAAAGGATTAAACATGCAAGGCCTATAGTAAAAAAGTGAGGAAGGAGGTGGTGAGTTGGGGAATCGGCAGACTGCAATGTCACTTGGACATGAGGGTTAGACGGTTTGGGAGACATGTCCTAAATTTCATGCCTTGTAAGGAACGTTTATCAAGAACCTGGAACATCTTCAACCAGAGTCAGAGCTCAGAGGAGCCTCTTTCTCCCAGAACCTTGCACGCCCTGTGCTCAGTCAGGGGCTGGGAACAGTAGCGGAAAACATGGCCTTAGCACAAAGCTGGTGATGGATATTAAAGTGTTGCATTTGGGGCCCTTGGAAAATTACATTCTTTGCAGTTGGAGGCTACATTTTCCTCTTTGCAAATGAGGTACATTTTCATGCCCACCTTGTCCATGATAGCTCATTTTCCGAAAATTTTCTGTGATACATTAAACCATTTTCTAAAATAAAGCATAAATATGGCACATTTTAAAGTTATAATTGGCTGCTGGGACTATAAAATGGAGCTTCGGAGCTCATCTTTTGGGAATTAGGGAAGGTTTCAAAGCTGGAGGCAACTTCAGGTCCAGATTTCACAAGATATTTAAAAATCTTTTAACATTCCTCCACTCTGACACGCTTAGAAATGATAAAACTACCTTTCAACACAGCTTCCTCTATTTCTCATCTCTGCTCATCGCCTTCCTAAATTATCTTGTTCTCTTTCCCACTTTCCCTCCCACTCGTCAATTAAGAATAATGACTGTCAGGGAAAATGGAATATATAAAAAGTTATTGTTAGTATTAATAAGTGACACACTGGTCTCTCCAAGTTCAAGTGTTCCATAGTTACTTCATGGAGCTGTCGCTGTGGACAAGCTACAGTGGGTATTGTTTTCTGTGCTTACTTAATCTTTGAGGTGACACAAGATCTCTAAAGTCAGGAAGGTGATTTCAAGTTCATATAACAGATCGTGCTGTTTCCTAGATATAGCTATTTGTTTAATTTTTTAATTTGACTTTTCTTGTTGTTTTCATCTTTTTCAAAAATATTATCATAAACAATTGTTTCTCTTTCTCCTTCTCAAAACTAGAAAAGTGGATTTTATGGTAAGCTGAGTTTAGTTTTCAAAGAAAGGGAAAATGTCATCATTTTCTTCCTGTGACCTAAAATTATATTACAACTCCTCTGGGAAATTGTCAATTAAAAGCATAGAATTTACACAAATTTCAACCCCGGAAACCAGCCAGCAATGTGTACCAAATAGCTGAGAAAACCTATTAAATAGCTTTCTAACCTTTATTACTTACCATGTTTGATTGAAATCTATATTCTCATGAGACATACGCAATACTAATTGGTACCCATGTTGAAAAAAAAAAGCAAAAACCTATTTCAACCTATGTAAAAAATATTTTTTGGTATTTAATGCTTAATATGAAATATATCAGAAGTGAGCATACTGGACAAGATCATTCAACCAATCCATCAACAAATGTTTACTATTCTACTCATTCTGTAGCCTTAATAATTAATTGGCTATCACTGGTAATTCAATACCTCAGTTATTATTAAAATACTCTAATGCTGTTGAATAGTACTTTAAATGGTAAAGTAATATGATTGGCAAAAGTCATTAACTGACGTTTTCTGTGAAAACAATGATGATCTTAGTGAAAAGTGTTTGCGGTATATCTTTTCTAAGACATTTTGAGAAATACTTAAGCTTATTGGGGATTTGGGTATTCAAGGACAGCTTTGAATTTCTCAATCAAGAAGTCTTTTAGTTGTATGGCATTAAGTTATGTGCGGAAAACAAATTTAATAATGTCCCAATAACTATGAACTTTTTCTAAAGGCAGACTCTAGTCTCAATTCCAAAAGTGGGATTACTTCAAGTGATGCAAATAAGGTCTTTGGGAATCATTGTGCTGCTTTCTTGTTGATTGTGTTTTCAGGAATACAGTACAGTACAGTTCTTATTCTTGCTAAAATTAATTGAAATATATTCACAATTTCAATACAATTTATGTTAAACTACAAGAGAAAATGTAAGTTTCACCACTCAAATGCAACTGATACTCTTAAATCTGGAATTCATGCTTAGAAAATATTCAGAGCAACAGAACATAAAATTATTCATCTGTCCTTTGCATTATTTTAACCCGGGGAGTGTTCAAATATTGGTTTCTACCACATACCTCTTTGTTAATCTAGTCCTCAATTGCAGTGCTCAGGATCTGGATACAGACAATGTAAGAATAAATTCAGAAGTGGAGCAGAGGAAAATAATATTCTACTTACTGTTTTTCCTGTATTGCATTATATTAACTAATTGTCTGAGTGGAGGACTCGCCTTATATGAGCATCTTAAAAACACAGCATTGAGTCCTAGATAATTAGGAGCAGTATAATAGTAGGTAATAGTCAATTTTATGAACTTCAACGAACATTATTAATGACATAAATGTTTTTAATTTTTATAATGAGCAAACTAAATAGTATAATGGAGAATATGCTTAAACAGTCTCATGTTTAGTCTTCTTCATTATGAAAATTACTTTAAGATAAAATATAAAATACTATTCTTTTCCATGTACAAAATTTTAACTTTGTGGTTTAATGTGTTTGCCCTTACTTCCCATGAATGTGCGTGCGTGTGCGCACACACACAACATTTTAAGTGTTTTTATTTACGTCTGTCTACCCCTGCAAAAAGACCAGTGTTTAGACATGTTGGCATTGATCCCATAACCTAGTCTAAAATTTATCACTGAGGAATGACGGCATGGTAAACACAGAGGTCAGCTGTGGGACAAATGCCTGGGAATCCCAGTCTCATCAGAACAAAGAATATGAGGCAAGTTGCCAAAAAAACTTCAAAGTGGGTGCATTTTGTGATATTTCAATAAGTCTAGATCTGTGCACTGCTCAGCATGTTTTATGCCATTAACCATAGAGTCCCTCACCCTCACCTTGTTGGATTCCTTAGCATTTCAAAAAATAGCATATGGCTTTCTGGAATATTAAATGCAGAGAACAGAATATGATCTGTAAGAATACGAGGCCTGTCCCGAAAGTATTGGCTATGCAAATGGTTTTAATTATATTGACATTGGCTCAATACTTCTGGGACAGGCCTCATGTGTTCTTGAGGCTTCCTTTCAATATGGTGCAGTGGGGCTTTATTCTATTCATTGTTATTGAGCTCCTACTAACGGTGCTGCGACAGATTTCAAAATGAGTAAAATGCAGGTTTCTCCTTCAAATCATTTGAAGTAGGTGGAGGAAATTAAATGGATAATTTTCCCCATCTTTAAAGAGAAATTAAACTTAATAGCTACGATTGAAGAAATGGAGTTGGCCTTAAAAGAGGAGACCAAGTGTGAGTACCTCTCCAGGGCTTCTGCTACGGCACCTGCTGAAGTAGTACTGCTCTTTCCATCTATGGAAACCTTTGTTTAGTGTTCAAGATAAATGAAATTTCCCCCAAGAAACCTTTACCAACATCCTCAAGCTCATTGTTGGGATTCCTTTCTCTGCATTCTACAGCACTTAGATAATCTATTAAGCAGGTCACGTGTATTTCATCAGGTTCCTGGAGGACTAGGCCAAGGTGTTCTTTTAATGTGTTTTCCCCATTAAGAATACCTAGCAAGGTGCCTGAAGGAGGTGGTCAGTAAATAGATGAGGCATGATTGAATATATAAATAAATGATCTTTGAGATAGGTTTTAAAGAATGTATAGAAATTCAGCCAGAGCCTAAGGAACAATGATAAAATGAAGGAGAGAGATGGGCAAAGCCTAAACTAATTGGGAAGAATTATGACTTAGCAGCCTCATAGATCATTTCCTGCTCATGGTATAATGAGCTATCAGGAAATGGTAAATTGAGAAGATAGTTTTCAGCACAGTAGTGCAAATACTGATACTCTATTTTAATGTGTATTGTTCTTATAAATCTCTTTTGTAGGACATAATATGAGTTATTACATTGACTTATACTTTTAAATTTTTGAATTGTTTGAGCACTAGAATATACCAAATCTCTAAGGGAGTAAAGAGCACATATTCTAACATATATTTCTGTATACCAGCAGTATTTTATAATGTCATAAGATGTTCCTTTTTCCTCTAAATGTTATTCCATAATGGCCTCACCACTGTATCTAAAGATATAATGTAATACATTTACAGAATTGTAGGAACTGATGGGAGAAAGAGAAAGGAATAATTACTGATTTTCTTATTGGCAGGGATTATACAATCATACCTACTTTATAATATATGACCCTTTGAGAAGCAATGCAGAAAGTAAATGTTAAACTAATGTATCCCTATTTTAGCAAGGATACAACTTGGCCTCCAACTATCCGAGTTTATTGACAGAAAATTAAAAAAGAAAAGAGAGGAGAAAAATCCCTCTTCTGATTTCTCAAAATCATGTTAGATTCTATGAGATGCCTTCTCCCATCGCATCCATTCTAAATTACTTGGGAATTACAGGCCCTTGTAATACACACACACACACACACATACAGAGTCTTACTTGTTTTATATCACATGACCTTCACAAAAATCTTAAACTCTTATTTAATACAAAAAAAGTATGGGAAGAACTGTGAGAAACCTTTGTGTCACTGAATCATAAGATCACAGGTTTGGAAGATTCTTGAAAGCCATCTGCTTCACCTTCTACCGAAAGAACTATGATATATTATCATTGTATATAAAATGTCATATGTACAGTTTAGAAAGCACATATAGCAGGTGTAATTTGTGTTTGATTGTGGCACAATAGTTAGACTT
The DNA here is from genome assembly GCA_004026585.1 of Noctilio leporinus. Classification (NCBI taxonomy): domain Eukaryota; kingdom Metazoa; phylum Chordata; class Mammalia; order Chiroptera; family Noctilionidae; genus Noctilio; species Noctilio leporinus. The sequence continues at coordinate 38,263 of PVIW01002185.1, forward strand.
TTTAGAAAGAATGTTCCTTGACATTTTTGTAAAGAAATTGAATCTCAAATTCCTAGAGTCAGGAATCAATGCTCCTCTAGAGTTTAATATAAGATGTTTTGAGAGGAAAACCAATTTGAATTTAATAATAACAAAGTGTTATTATGTGCACTTTCTGGATCCATCCTTTCATTCATATTCAGTCCTACTGAAAATATCTTAGTCCTATACTAAGATTTTATTTCGTAACAAAATCCCTTTATTGGAAACCACAGTCTTATTGCGTGGAAAAAGCCAGGGGAGGTCTAAACCAGTGGAGTGGTTCTCAACTAGAGGACAGTTTGGGGGGCCATTTTTCTCCCAGGGGAAATATGCCACGTCCCGAAATTTTTTGTTGTTGTTATAACTGTGGGGGGGGTGCTATTGGCATCTCATGGGCATGGGTGGGGATGCTGCTAAACACACACAGGACAGCCCACCACGATAAAGATTTCTTCAGCCCAAATGTCAGTGGTGGTGAGGCTGAGAAACACTGCTATAAACTGATGCTACAAAATGTGTACCTGTTTTAGTGAGGGTTGTACACATCTTAATTTGTTAATAAAGTATATGACATTATGAGCATATTTACCTGTCAAATTCAGCCACATAAACATGAAAGTAACTTCTAATGATAGCTTTATTTCTACCTACTTCCTACTCAACAATTCATTTGCACAAATAAATTTCTCTAAAATTTCCACAGAACTGGGAGTTATTTCTTACAAGCTCTGAGCCCATTGTAATTGTGAGGAACTCTTCAATGGCACCTAACAGGGCTGTAGAGCTAAAAAAAGAGATTGCTTTTAAGACTGATGATGCTATTAAAATATCAATGCCATGAAACATAATTAGCCATGATCAATTATACCATATAAAAATAGACTGTTTAATTTTCATTCTATTTTCTACATTCTTTGCTGTTTTTCTGCTTGAAATGTAGCAGATTCTGAATTTTAAGTATCACCAGAACTCAGATGTCTGTATTAACAATGCAAAAAGAATGATTACTTGGGACTTGATAGTCCTTAAGAATTAATTTACATTAAAAAGTATTTCTCACCAATGTGGCCAATATTATCCTACTTTTATTTCAATTTGAAATAAAAAGCATTCACCTAACTTCATTTTTTTTACCAGAGTTTGTTTCAGTACCTCTTTAAATTATTTGCTATACAAAATGCATGGCCACAGCCACTGTGGATTATTCTGTGACTACATGCTTGAAATTCACTATGTCGGAATTATTTGGTCAAGAGATCTTTCTTATGCTGTGATTTTCCCATGTATTTTCACTGAATTCCCCTGCATAGCCTTTCTAGTTCTATTGTTCTTAATCTTTAGTTAATAGCTTCATAAAAATACTTAAAAAATTATGCACAGCTTCTGAAATCTAACATGTTTTTATGTTTTATTCTCTACCAGGACATTTTGATAAGAAAAGTAGTATTAATGATTTATAACAATACCTTAAATTTATAGAACACATTTAATAAATATAAAAATTTTCTAGCCCATGTTAAAGTATCTGTGACATACACATGTGCATATAGATATAACATGTACCACATAGAAATGCACATGCTTGTGCACACACATTTCTTCTACTTTTTATATTTAACCTCTTTGAGGAAGGATATCATAGGCATTTTACTCACATATTTACAGTACTGCCCAATAATCTCAAGGCTACAGAACCATGAATAATTTAACCAACTAATATTACAGGGTGAGAAGTGCAGGGGAATTCTAGTAAGCTAAGTTTAATTCAGCCTTGGCAATTCAAAGATAAAATCTCTTCTATGAAAAGTATAAATAGAATCTTTGTGTTGATAGGTACTTTGAGCCTCACTGGCACCTCATTTAAAGACCGAGAGATCTCTAGAAAATCAGGATGCCAATTCATCACCAAATTACGGTTGTCTTTGTGCCCAGTTCACCCCTAGGGAGTTAGAGGGATGAGATTTCCCCCAGATTTAAGAATCTACTCTTCCTCACAGGCGACCCTGGGAGTCAGTATACTTTTACCAGAAGAAGAAGGTTGATGATTATAACAAACTCGAAGTTTATTTTAAAGTCATCATGGTTGTGGCCCTAATTCTGTCCAACTGATTATCATTCATTCTACCCTCAGTCCCTGGACCACAGCTTCTGTCTGTAACTGCTGGCGTTTTACATACTGTCCTCATTCTTGTCACATGACATATTTTCCTTATGTTTATTATGCTCTGGAGAGTCCTGTCCTGGTTAATTTTGGATTTAGGATATCATTAAAAGACCCAATCCATGAATCTTTAAATAATTTAAAGTTATCTTTGCTTTAAAGTACCCTTAAATTATTGTGATCATCACAAGTAACAAAAGGCATTTCATTGCATCATTTGCAAATCACAGAGCACAAATAATTGTTATTTTCTCCAGAAAGGAAAGGGAAAAATACTTTTTCCTGTAGTTTCACCCATTAGCTCTTACAAAACTGTTTGCTTTGTGTTGTTTCTCTTCAAAAAAGAGAGTACCATCCAAATACAAATCCCTGTTTTCTATACATCAAAACCAGTATTGATAGCCTTGAGAGAATGTGGTAGAAATAAGAGTTATCAAAACCTCAATGTTACCAACTCCTTCTTGGTTTTCAAAAGTTAATCTGGATCCCTGGCTGATGGCTCAGTGAATAGGTGCTGTCCTGCAAACCCAAAGGTCACTAGTTTGATTCCCCAGCCAGGGCACGTAACCAGGTTGCAAGCCAGGTCTCTAGCCAGGTCTGTAGCTAGAGGTGAAAAGCAACCATACATTGATGTTTCTTTCCTTTTCTTCCTTCCTCCCTGCCCTTCTCTCTAAAATAATGAATAAAATCTTTTCTAAAAAAAATAAGTTAATCTGATAACCAGAGTAGAAAGGACTCCACAATGTTCAAATGAGAAATCATCTTATTAGATGCCCGTTTGATGCCAGGAGCTCCGCCTGGGTATGGGAAGACTCAACTTATAGGGTCCTTCCCCATTGTAATTTCTCTTTCATCAATGAGACACTATGGACTTGAAATTCATAGAGCTTTAAATTTTATTATATATATATACACAGAGAGAGCATGCATTAAAATTCTCCAAGGAAAATAAAAATGGTTTGAAAGGAATAGTAAAGCATTAAATTTTTGGAAAAGGAGTTTTGTTACTTCTCTGTATTTCTGGCAAAGGCTTTGCCTCATTGGGACCTAACCTCTGTAAGTTGTTTTCACTTCTCAACCTTCTTTACCAGCTGTGAGAGCATGATCAGTTGTCAAAAAAAAAAAAAAAAAAAAGTGTTTTTATAGTGATAAGAGATAATTAGAGGTGCATGTCCTGCCATGACCTAAGGCATAGATTCTGAATTATCTTAGAGTTATTACATGTCCAGCTACCTTGTTATATTCTGATGAAAAAAACAAATATTAAATCACCAAGTTATTTCCTTGGTGTGGCTACCTGCCCCTGTGTAGTGCATGAGCAGATCTAAAATACATGATAGAAGTTACATATTCAAAAGCCCAAATATTATAGAAGATGAGTTATGTAATGTAAAATAAAGCAATTTCTTAATTCCAATTAGTTGGCGTATCTGCAACCATATATCTAAACCATCACAAATTTTATTTTAATACAACCAAAAAGATCATCTTTTCATTTACAGGATTAAATTTTCTGTGGTTTTAAGTAAAAAGGAATTAAACTTGCAACATGCAGAAGCCTACACAGTTTTTTAAAATATTGAGGTAAATTTTTTTATAATTCAACAAGAGGAACATACAAGTTTTACTAAATCTCTAGTCTCAAATAACAAGTGAAAACCACATTCTCATGGATTATATTTTTATTATTTATTTCAGAATGCTGGAAACTAGTTGTTATGTGACATAAATACATAAAGTTTGTGTTCTTCACAATGATTTTATTCACTGGAGCAAAAATTGCTTTAGAGAGAAGTAGCTCCGTCAACTGACAAATTTAAAATAGGAATTTTATTATCTGTCTTTATTTATGAACGTTAATGATTTTTATCCATATACAAAATTTTGTGTGTGTTGTAGTTGATGGATAATAATGAAATGTGGTGTTCACCCTGTCCTATTTCTTCATGAAGTCACAAGGTGGTCTTATTTATGCGTTGCGCATTGCCTTAGCTTTGCACTTTAGCACCACCTGGTGGACAAAATATCATTTTCTTCTCTATTGTTAAGCCCCTTCACACTATATCCAATTATGACACATCAGTATTTTTATTTTAAAAGTATCTAATCTTAAAGATTACTATAAATAATTTGAGGTAAAAAAGCCTGAGGTGTTTTCTAAGCACTATTGACAAGTTTAATGTCTGAGTTGTTTAAAACTTTATTAATATATATGGATTTGAATAGTCTGGTACATACATATGCAGAAACTGTGGGGTTTTCTCTTATAATTTAACTTTTTATCATTTACATGTTTTTCTCAATAAAGAAGTAAATAAGACTAAGAAGTTCTCAGTGCCTTAGTTGCAAATTATGGTTTAAGTTAGTCTACCAAAAATACAGGATAATCACTTTGTGAATACTTGATGAAGAATTTTTATACAACAGATTCTTATTGTGATAATAGTTTATGTACAATTAAAATTAAAACTAGTGCTTTAACCATTACTATTATAAAGAAGGCATTTTTATGTTTATTTTCCTCCTCAGAACTAAAATTTATTGTATCATTATATGTATCATTAGTTTTTAGTTTTTAATGCTTTAAATTTTTTTCAGAAAATATGGTAAGATTTTTGAATGAAAAATACATTTTCAAGTTAGTTTTGATAATTTAAGACATATTAATTTTGTCTAGTTCTACACCTCTGTGAAATACGTTGAATGCTTTTCCTATGAATTACAGAGAAAATGCACCCTCAGATTTCACTGTGTCTCCTAAACTGTACATTTAGCTATTCCCTGATAAAATTGTGGGGGGGGGGGGTCGTGCTGTAAATTTGAATTATATAACCTTCCAAGGCTTGGTAACCAAGAAGGAGTTGATGATATTTAAGTAGAAAATACATTCTAGTTTCACACTTTTAGCGTGTCATTTAAGATAAAGTTCATTAAGTTATGCTTCTTAAACTGAAGTTATTTATAGCAGGTTCCCCTCCCGCCCCACTGCCCCTTATCTGAGACTTTGCCTTCTGAGGTGTCTGTTATCCCCAATCAACCGAGGTCAGAAAATATAAAGGGAAAATTCCAGAAATAAACAATTCATAGGTTTAAATGAGCACCATTCTAAGCAGTGTGATGAAACCTTGAGCTGTCCTGCCCTATTCTGTTTTATTGTTAATTGTTGTTAATCTCTTATTGTGCCTGATTTATAAATTAAACTTTATTATAGGTATGTGCAAGGTGGGGCAAAAGTGGGTTTATAGTCATGAGTACACAAAACAGAGTTTATTCTTGTCTTATTATTTGTTATTGTATTATTTTCCATAGGAACAACTGTGACCTACTTTTGCCTTATCCTGTATATATAGGAAATAAAACATAACACATTTAGAGATTGCTACTATCTGTGGCCTCAGGCATTTGCCAGTGGCCTTAAAATATATCCCCTGTAGTTAAGGGGGTGGGGGCTACTGTACTTCACCAGCTCAAGAAAACGCTTAAAATCTTCTCTTTTTCCCCCTTCTTTCTAAGGCCTTGGATTGTATACTGTAAATTCAGCATATGGAGATACCATTATCATGCCTTGCCGACTTGATGTACCTCAGAATCTCATGTTTGGCAAATGGAAATATGTAAGTGTGACCCCCCTTGGATTTAGTTCATTGCTTCTAGGGTTTTTTTTTCCCCTTCACATTTAAAAGTTAATTTATTGTTGTTCTATTACAGTTGTCTCATTTTCCCCCCATTGCTCTTCCCTGCCCTGCCCACCCCACCCCATTTCACAAATCAGTCCCCACCCTGTTGCCCATGGCCATGGGTCAGTCATTTATACTAGTTCCCTGATTAAGCCCTTTTTTGAAATAAAATTCCTCCTGTGAGTGAATATGAATTTCAAATGAACGTAATGGCAATATTCTACTGTGGTATGAATGTAGGAATGTAGAATTCGCATGTTGAATATGTCAGAAGAAGAATTCCTAGGTCTTACACAGCAAACACTATTTAAAAATAAAGCCAATAAACACCTAATTCTTAGATTGTATTAGCCTGAAAATTTCAACATTAAGTGTTTGAGGCAGAAGAAAAAGCAGAGTTCCAGAGGAAAGTGAGTGGATACAGGACAAGACTTGTGGCAGACTGTAGCTACATGCTTGTGCTCTGCTTAGTATGGCTATTGTGAAGGCCAGATGCACCAGTAGCCAGAGTGCCCCAGTAGTCACTGGATATTAACCATCAGTATTACAGGTTTGTTCCAGATGAGTTAGTCTTAAAACTGTGTTGATACGGTAGGTCCTTTTTACATTTAACGTTGTTGATTTCATCCATTTCTTGCAAATAGCAAAGTCATATTTTCTTGAGTATCAAGGTACAGATGGGTTCTGGAAATGGCAGGTAGATACTTTAATAGGTGGAGGTGAAATGGTTGTGTAATATTGACTGACAAATTGTCTCAATTTAAGTACCAAAACCAACGAAAGGCTTAATTTCCTAATGCTGTATTGCATGAGACCCATGGTAGTTTACCAACTTAAAGTAGACATGTTCCTCTGAATGTAAGGGAAATATTTTGAAATATTAAAAGATATTTGAATAGGAAAAAGATTTGATTGTCAGATAATTTTTGACATTCCTTTATTGCAACACTTTTCAGAGTCTTTCATGTATTAAGATGCATTATGAATTATCTAAGGTTGATTCATTTCTTAAGTTTATTTAACCATACAATTGTTTTCCCTCAAATATCTGCACAAAGAAACATTCTATACACCACACTTTGGGAAATGTGCTTACGGCTGCACCTGAAGGGTAGTGTGAATAACACATTCTTTTCAAAAATACGCTTTCTGAAGTGAGACCAACATGTTCTATCACACTTACTATGGGATTCCAGACAATGAATTTAGCCCCATTTTTCTCATCAATAACATGGAATGATAAGAATAGTCTTACCTATAGTGTTATGAGAGTTCCATGGAGTAACTCACGTAAGAACAATTACAGAGTGCTTGGCTAATGATAGTTGCCATGCAAGATGAAAGCCATTATGACCAAGGGGCTGCAAAACTGGAAGCACACTGCATGTAAGCAGCGTGTCAAAGGAGAGCAAGGAGGTGAGGCGACATAGCACCCCTCCATGTCCGCTTCCTATTACCCAGTTCATGCCAGACTATTTTGGTCCCCTGTAAACATTGGACATATGAAGTTATGGCCTACAAGGACGAAGTCTATTCACATGCCTGAAATTCCTATGGTCTGGAGACGACCACATAATTCACCTGTTGAGTCAAACTTACTGCCAAAATAAATAGAACACAGATGGTGAAAGATTCTGTGATCACAGGCTTTTCTGAAACTAACACAGGGGTTAATTTTCATCTGAACTGAACTGGCACAAGTGTAGAGGGAACAAACAATGATGGCAATTTTCAAATTGTTAATTTAAGTTAAAAGGTTGAGGGATAAGCTGATGAGATACATTTTATGTACCACGTGTTCTAAAAACTGTTGATTTGCAGACATAGTCTACAAACTCTCATTTAATGTAACCTGAAAGACAAATGGGGGATTTGGAAAGAGTGATGGGGGAAGTAAATATCATGGACAGTCGTATCATCTGTGTGGTAATCTCCCAATGAATGGAGATCCCTTTGCACCCCACTCTCACCACCCCTTCACCAGTACCTGCCTCAGTGCCTGGTGTTGGGCGGGATATCTAATGGCTATAAAGCATAGTGCAAGGAGTCCTAATGGAACCAGACTGCGGAGCTCCAGTCTTTGCTGAGGTACACTAACTAGCTTTGCTGAGGTACACTAACTACCTGGGCTTTGGGCAAGTTAGTTAACCAACCTCTGTCTCCAATGTCTAGTAAACAGTACTAATAACATAACCCTAACATACGGCATTGTTATGAGTATTAAATCAATTAATGCATGGAAAGCCTAAGGAAAGTACCTTGTATATAGTTAAGTACTCAAAACTTTATTTATTATTATGTAATAATAACTATTATTATGTGTATAATACATGAGGAAAGTACCTCATATATACTTAAGTACTCAAAACTTTATTATTATGTAATTATAATTATATATATATATATATATTTACATATATATATATATATATATATATATAGCTATTACTTATTGCATAAGTGAATGAACAAATTTAAGGTACTGGTCTAACATATTTCTCTTAATGAGTAATAATTTAGGGTAAGGGTTTGCATTGTAAACCTATGACAAAATTTAAAGATTTAAGGAGAATACTCAAGGTATTCATATTGTCAACCAAGTAAAAATTTTGAAGCCCAGGATTAGTCTAGTAATTGCATCACTGTTGGCCCCTATAACAAAAGACCAGAAACAGGAACTTATACAACATATTGATTTCTCACCATTCTGGGGGCTGCAGAGTCCAAGATTGAGGTGCTGGCTGGCACATTTGACTCTTGGTGGGGGTCCTTTTCCTGAATTGTGGACAGCTGACCTTTTACTAGGTGCTGATGTAACCTCTTCTTTGTGTTCTTAAGAAGGGAAGGATACCTGGGTGGTGTCCATCCCTCCCTAAGGGTCCCACCCAGGTGTCTTTCCCTTCTTATCAGGGCACTGGTCCCATCATGAGGGCATCCTTGCTATGACCTCTTTCAAACTTAACTAGTCCCAAAGGCTCCACTCTGACATGGAGTTGGTGAACATTTCGTCCAGAACTGTAATAAATAATAATAGCTTTTAAAATGTAACACCTTGAAATTTGCCATGCATTTTAAAATGTTTTATCATATTTTATTTTCTCAAAGGCCTTGTGAGGTAAATAGAAGAGAGATTTCCCCTCTTTTAAATTAAATTCCTTAATAGGCAAGAATGTTTTTCTAGGAACAGAGGTAGAAATGAAATACATGTCTCAGTGCTTTTGGCATAGTTGTGTATGCCAAGATTATATTTTATTCTGATAATAAGCTTTTTATATAGAAGCCCTTTGAGCAAAGTTTTATGACTCAGGTAGCAAAACTATGGATTTTAGTGATTAATTCAATCCTGTGGCTAAATGGACATGATTGTTTCACCAGGGTAATACTGTTTTTCCATAAAGAATCACTAAACTATGTTACATGTAAAGGTCAGCTGTGTCAGTTTTGGCTCAAACCGAAAGGTATGGACATTTAGAGTACATGGATTCAATAATGAATACATAAAAGAGAATTGTCCACCATTGCAGCTCAAGTGTCAGCTTGCTGTGATGGTTAACTGAAAATCATTTTCAACATTTGTATGTTTGTTTACATCTACAGCTTTTGTCAGTTTTAAAAGTCACTAATTCTACCCTCCAGGTGCAAAAAAAGCTCAGATTCCTAGAGCTTTGCCCTTTTTCTTTTCAGATATTTAAGCTGGTACCTGGGAAAGAACTTATAGTTTCTCTTATGAAGTGTAATTTTCTGTACCCAAAGATTTGTGGGAGGCTTGTACCCAAAATTATTCTTCCTGGCCACAACCATAAATATTGGTGGAAGAATATGGCCAAGGAAAACTTATCATTCTGAATGTGATCCTGAAACATCTGAAGATGCTCGTTTTTGAAATGTATTATTCTTTTAATTTTTAGGAAAAACCCGATGGTTCCCCAGTATTTATTGCCTTCAGGTCTTCTACAAAGAAAAGTGTGCAGTATGACGATGTGCCAGAATACAAAGACAGATTGAGCCTCTCAGAAAACTACACTTTGTCTATCAGTAACGCAAGGATCGGTGATGAAAAGAGATTTGTGTGCATGCTAGTGACTGAGGACGATGTGTTTGAGGCACCTACAATAGTCAAGGTGTTCAGTAAGTAGTCTGCAGTGTAACTGCTAAGTGGGATTGATGGTTGGTGCTGGAAAATGTTCTTGAGGCAGAAGACAGAACTCTGCAGTCTCTCCACACAGGCACATGCGCGAGGGGATTTCTAGCGATCTTTATTCTCACGCGTGCTGTCAGTGAGGAGAGCCAAAATCCCCCAAATTCAAATAGGGATTTTGCAATGAGAAACTAAAAGAACATTCTTTATTCTTTTGTCAGGTATAATTTGCTGTGATATGAAAGGCTACTAAGGAAAATTGGCATATAATCTTTAACTTTCATTGACATGTATAAACAAATATTCTGTGAGACAAATATGGACACATATGTACACATAATCATCCATATAATGCATACAGATATATGTGTTATACAGGCCATACAACATTGAATTTTGATATATAAAAATAATACAACCCAAACTATCTTGTGATTTCAAGGTCTAAGCTTCATAAATGTGTATATAACCTTCAACATACACACACTCACAATTCTTAACCCTAAATGCTTGCTGATTTATTTATTTTAACTGTTCAGATGGTTTACAAAATTGCCTTAAAATAATAAAATTTACCATATTTTGAATGTATGTATATGTGGAAAACAAGAAGGGGAAAACATAGAGTAGGGTTAAAAGAAGAGAAGAGTATAGAAGAAACTTGCAGTAATTACTGTAGTCATTATGGCAAGGATACTTTGCCTATTAATAAATAATATGTTACTATGCAAATAGCTATGAAAATAAGTGACTAGAGAAATTCTAGTTAAATCATTTTATCTTTCAATATTCAAGGAAAAGATCCCTCTGTTTACATCATGGTATTTTAGAAAATACTGAGAGAAAAATAGCTTCAAAAGTTTCAGAATGCCAGTCTTTTTTAATTAGGGAAGAAAATGTCACTTCAGTTAGTCCTTCTGCTTTCTGATGACTTGATAGAACTTAGAAATGATGAAAATAAACATGGAAGAAAGACATCCAGAGGGCCTTGCTACTATGGCAAGAAACTACAGATTTTTCCTGCTTCTTTTGTAATAGCCAATGTAACTAAGAAGGACTGTCCTTAAATATTCATACGGACTTCAAAGTTCCTAGGGGCTCACAACATGGATTCAAAGAATGCTTATACTGTCAAAAGTTCTCCAGCAGAACTTGTAAAAGCTTTTTACATGTTTCAGTTGATTACCTTTCAGCTTAGAAGGCACTTTCCAGAAACGGCCCACTCTTCTCAATTATTTTAGGAATCAAACCAAATACCAAATGTTTATAAGTCATGCCCCTTCTATTAAACACCCCAAATAATCTGAATCCTGCATTTGGCAACACCTCTTATGTTTTCGTTTTTCCTTTCTTTTGTTTTATTTCACTTGGATGTCATTAGGAAGATGGATGGTACATTGCTAGGAACACTTTCTAAAGAGAGCAACCAAAAATTTTCAATTTGGCCTTGATGTAATGAATATAAACAGGTATCAAGAATGTACCACAGTAGGTACTGAGATTAAGTCATGGCACCCTGAAGGTTGGTTATGTGTAATGATTTGGCATTGTGAGATATATATATATTTTTTTTTTTTTTAACTGGGTTAAAATGACCAAATCTCAACATAGTATACAAGAAAGTTGAGAAAATTCAGGTTGTTCCCTTTGTGACCATTTTTAGACTATACTCTTTTTTTAAAAAATGGCATACAGCAATATGGAAAAAATGCAGTTGGTTTAATTAGATAGAGTTTGTAAACCATGTTGGAATACAGAGGATTTCTGTGATTATGACAGCAAACTCACACCCATGTACCATCAGCACCCTACCCCCCTTCTTTTTTGAATGTTGTTGAATACAAAGTGATTCTCAGACACAGAATTTGCATTCCAGGCTCCAGGCCAGGGAGAATTTAAATAGACAAGTTACACACTTTTGAAAATGGAGTTTTATACCAGAAACCGTGGGACACTCCAAGTCTAATAAAATGAACAGCACAGCTCAAAGAAAATGTTTGCAAAAGCGTATCGGGGCTTTGCTTTCTTAAAAATAATGAATTGACTTTGGGTCACTTTTCATGAAGCAAACAGCAGCTGTGACAGGGAGGCTTTCATTTTGTGCATGTGTATATTGCAGTCACTTAAGAGTTACCAGGCTCATCAATCAGTCCTCTGTTTCCTTCTGCCGAATCACCTAGCAACATGCACCGTGTCCCGCAGAATTGAGCATGGTTCACGTGAGCTAATCCCCAATCAGCTTGCTGAGGAGTGTCTTCCTCACAGGCAAAGTCAAATTGCATTTATTCAAACTAGGAGCTGTGACTGATGACTTTGTTACCTCTGAGGTAGGCTTGTTTGTTTAGGTTTAACCTATGTTTCAGATGCAAGAAGTCCTTTCAAAAAGGCAGCCCAGATGAAAATAAATCACTAATGTGCCTTTTTGGTGGGTTTGTCTTTTCTTTTTTTGGTGGGGGAGAGGTAGTTGAATGGCATCCAAATCTAACAGTTTGCATTTAATGCACATTTGAAGTTAATAATACCATTTAAAAGGACCAGACCGTTAAAAGTTCCCCAAGATTTATTCCAGTCATTGTGCAAAGGTCTTAGAGGTCAAATGCGCACCCAGACTGCCAAGTGGCTTTCAGTGGTGTAATGGAAAAATCACTGAACTGGCCATCAGGAGACCTGGCTTGGTTAATGTGCTGCTAACTTCCGACCTTGGGCAAGTCACTTCATCGGTCTGGGCTGAGTCCCTCCTCATCAGTAAAATAAGTTCTTTGAATTAAATGGCAGTTTTCCATTGGGTGCCTAGGGTCCTCTTGAGAACCTAATGGAGCAAGCTGAGGAGGTGAGGAGCTAGTTGCCTCTTAGATTAGCTAAAATTCCACCTACTCAATATTTCTAAGTGTTTTTATGATAATTTGTTCAGGGGGGAAAATGTGGGGAAGCAGAAAGGCTACGCCTCTAAAAAAGGCATTTGCAGACCACCAGTCTGGGCTAGTCTGCCCAGCCTTTTAGGCTTTTGGTGTCTGTAGAGTTCAAAGAAAGACTGCTCCCATGACATGGAGTCGGGTGCGCACCAGGCCCAGCTCTTCTCTCAGTGACGCGCAATGCTGATTTGCTTCTCACCCTTGCTCAGAGCTTTCTGTGGACACTGTTCCCGGTGCTCTGTCAAGTCTATGAATCCCTCCTTCTTCCTCCCTGTGAAAGTCAGTCAACCTGCAAACATTTTCTTTTTAGGAAGGAAGCAGAGAATGACCTACTTAACAAATGCAATCTATATTGTGTATTCAATTTTGAGTCTTTAAAATAATACCTTTCCCCGTTATGAGGAAAATAAACTAATTCTATGCTTATATCAGGATTTATGAGGGGTGATTGCTGACAAAGTACTGAGAGAGCACTCAAGGAACAGTGCACCTGCCTTTTCTTGCCCTTGTCCTGAATCAGATTGAGCTGGCTTTTGTGTGGAGTTGATAATAACTCTGTACCTTGTGGATGATATAGAGCAGTTTGCATTCATCCCTCCATCCTCACTTAACTATGAGACCCTTGACAAAATTATTTTAATAATGCAAATAAATTTAGGGCATAACTTTTTCTTTCAACTCTGTACCTGGTTATGAATCTTCGAATGATATTAAGACATAATTCATGTAAAGTTTTTAAAACATTTTGGAATCAATATGCAATTTTGTTAAAATAGTACATGTGTCCTCTTTTATGGTCCTCCAACTAATACTCATCGATTGCTACAAGCTAATATAAGAGAAAATTACATGCAGAAGATATAGTTAATATAGAGGGTTTGAAACAAAAGTTTAAAGGGTCAATAACTCAAATAAATGCAATAGGTATTACTATTACTCTCACAGTACCCACTGTGATTCTTTCAAATGCAAAGACGAATAACATGGTGAAGAGGACTGAGTTCTGAGCATTCTTTCATCAAGTTTCCCCGGGTTTGCTATATAGTTTCATTTTATTCAAATAAGAATGAATTTTTTAAAATATTAATGAAAGTTGGTCCTTTGCATAAGGCCAAGTGCTTATGATTTTATGTGCATTGATAAAATATCACAGGGTTTACAAGGCAAAAGAGAGAAATATATGTATTCTACATAATAGGAGGTATGATTTTGGTGAATTAAAATGTAGCCAAACTGGCAAGTCACATTTTGCGTTTTGAGCCTTAATTTTTTTAGAAGATTTTAAAATTCTCTCCATATATTCCAGGCATAGACACAACTGAAGAAGAACCAAAAAGACATTTTTCATGTTAATTTTGACTCTTGATTGACCACAAAAATAAGTGTAATATCTTACCTCCCTTCACCTCTCAGAGAGGTGTTACTAAGTTACTGAAGTTACTTCCCGAAGGATTTTGGCTTACATAGTTAAGCCCCAAGAATTTTCATTAAGTTTGACTATCTTGTTTGCAGCCCTCTTTCAAATATAATTCATTTGCATGAAGGCATAAATTCTGAACAGAACGTATGTATTAACAATAACTCAGAATTATTATTATGAATATTAATGATACTAAATTAAAACAGTGATCCCATCAAGATTTACTGGTATATGGGAGGCCTAATCCCCTACCATATGTTTCCCAGAAGTGGCTGTTGATACTGAGTTTCTGTCAGTTTTCTATAAGTTTTTTGGTCACATTTTTAACAATCATATAGGCAGATATCATTTAGTTGTCCCCATGCCTTTCTATTCTTATATTTTTTATATTTTTCTATCTTTTTAATATTTTGTTTCCAATTTATATATTTAGAAAATAGATAATCACTTGTGAAAATTCTATTAGGTGAATTATATTTCTAGAATCAATAGTAAATAGACCCTCCTATAATTAAAATGTATGAGTTCTACATAGGCAGGTTTATTATTATTCATTATTCTAATTTGTAATGTAAAACATAATTGCCAAGGGGGAAAGGAAATTAACCCAATATTAACCTGAAGAAGTTTATATATTCTGCATATAGTTTGATGATATTCTTTTTGCTACACCAAAGACTTTTTGTCTTCATCTTCATTTTCCGTAACAGTCTGGGTAGGTAACATGTCTGATAATCAAATTCCAAATCACATAATTACACAAAGACCAATTTCATTTAGTTTGGTAATCAAAATTATACATTTTGGAGTTGGTGAATAATAAGACTATTAAAGAAAGAATAGCTGGTTATTTTTATTTGTCAGTGTCAATGAGACAATATCCATTTTCTATAGGCTAATTATGAATTAGCCTATAGAAATTAAGAAGTTAAACATTCCATCAATGTTAGAAAACTAGTGGCTAAAAATAAAATAATCTAAAATATGCTTAAATAATACCTTATTGCTGAAATTTTTTAATCAGTTCTTCCTGAAGCCTCTATTAGAATTTGTGCCTACAGAATTTTCTATATTTAAAATGCTTTTTGTTCATTATCTCAGGTTCCAGATTTGAATGATTTCACTACCTTTATAGTTTTGTGATGTGACTTCACTTACAAGATAAGGTTTGAAATACACCAGAAACTTGGGCCTCTATATCCCTTAACTAACTGCATTTGCTCATGACTTTAGAGCAATGACCCTTAAACTTGATTGTGCCCAAGAATTCCCTATGGAACTTACTTTAAAATGTAGATTTATAGAATTTTCTGGTTCAGTTGGCCTGGGTAGGGCTCAAAAATCTGCATTTTTAAACAAGTACCCCTGTGATTCTGATTCATATGGATACAGATCTTCATCCAAGGAGTTGGAAGCTATTGATAGTGGACATAGTAATCAATTGAAGATAATGCATCCTATTTAACACATTAACCTCTATTTCACTGTCAAATTCATATTCATTGTTTATAAAATATCCAGTAAATATTATTGATCATTGTATTCAAAGGAGTTAAATCATTTAAAATATTTAAAATAATAGCAAATATTCAAAGAGGGTGGACTAACTAGATTTCTTCCTTGCATATTATATGGAAAGTCTGTTCTATTATTCTCTATGCTACTGGTAGATTTTCTACTTTGAGTAGATGAATTTTTTTTATAAGCAAAATCATAACATCTTGTTACACTTTCATATGTACTTAAATCCTTTCTCTGCTTAACTTTAGAGCAACCATCTAAGCCTGAAATTGTTAGCAAAGCACTATTTCTTGAAACAGAGCAGCTGAAAAAGGTAAGCACTAGTTTTTGATTAATTACTTTCACTTAGCCTAGTATTAAGCTCCTTCACCTGGCCTCAACACCAGGACAAATCAAATAAACTTTGCCTCTTGTGTCGCTGACAGCGTTGCAGGTGCCAGTCACAAAGTCTGTATGAGAAAGAGTGGGGCACAGAAGGAGGTGATGCCATTTCTGAAGGGAAAAAGGGGAAGTTAGAGTGAAAGATGCTTGTCTGTCTCATTTGAATGAACTGAATATTTAATAGAGTTGTGAAAGATGAGTAGATTTTCTCCAGATCAGCAATCTGAAGTAGTATGATGTGAAAGACAATGGCATTTAGGGGGAAACATTTAGTAACCAGCATCTTCTGGAACTTGGGCTGCTAAGACAGTGATCAAGAAAGTGAAGTAAGCAAGAAATCGGGAGAGGTAAGAAGAGACTGGATTATGATAGGCGGTATTTGTCACATAGCGAATTTGGACTTTATTCTTCTGACAAATCACTGAAGAGTTGAAGTAAAGGTGTAAGAAGATAAGATCTGAAAGATTACATCAGCAGAGCTTTGAAGGGAGGTTGTCACGAAGGAGGAAAAGATCTGGAGTTCCATGTTTTGGCACATCAATTAACCAATAATGCCATTTTCACTAGCTAAGATACCTCAATTTTCCATTGAAGGGGAGAAACCAAGCCTGGAACTCTTTGCAGACTTTTCCTGCATAGTATTATTTTATAAACACTAAATATTACAGTTAACACACATATGAAAGAAAGTGGTGAGCATTATAGATCATGGTGAGTATGGGTACAGGTAACCCCCACAGAACATGGCACCTCTATAACATAATTTCGCACTAACATGGTTCCAGAATTGGGGAAAACCCTCATACAACATGGCATCCTAGAACACCGTTTCACTCTAACACCGTTTGAGAACAATATAGAGCATAATAAGAGGTCTTAAGAGTAAAAAATACCTCATTCAAAATTAGGGAAATCCCCAAATAACACAGACTGTAATAAAAGATTTTAAGAGCAAAAGCTATCTCATTTGAAATTTTTCATTAATGGTGCTCAGTAGATGACAAAGAAAACATCATTTAATACATATCACTGTTATACTGATGAAAATTGCTTTCATAAAGATATTTCTCTTGATTATAGAAATATAATAGTATGTCTTTTTAATTTTTGCAACCTAACCCCCATTTTTGTACTTGTTCTTTGTTTCATAGAACACAGATTGGCACAACATGACATTTTTTAGGAACCTAACAATGGTGTTATACAGGGATTACCTGTACTATATATAACCTAGAATACATGCAGCATGAAGCTGGAGAGGCAGCCACATGGTAACGCTGTGAATGCCTACGCTGATCTATGAACCATGGCAGTAGCCAATGTTAATGCCATTGTGCTATTTTGTTAATGTTAAAAAATGACTAATGTCAAAATGAATTTGGTAATGTTTTTACATGAATGTGGTTTTATTCATAGGTACAGCATTGGTGTATTATAAAATGAGCAAGGCCATTTTAATGTAAAATATTATTTTTAGTCAAGAGAGCATTTATTCATCCTTAGTCGGTGTTTGGGGAATGAATGGGTCAGGAAGCCTTTGGGATAACTCTAAACTCCCCTGCCTGAGATTCTGAGCTTCCACATAGACAGTCACTGATGAAACTAAGGTAGCAGTAACATTTCCTCTTTATTTTGCAGTTGGGTGACTGCATTTCAAAAGACAGTTATCCAGATGGCAACATCACGTGGTACAGGAGTGGACAAGTGCTGCAACCCCTTGAAGGAGGTGGGTATGAAGTAGGCAATAAATTCGGGTGACCTGTTTTGACCTTCTCTTATCTCAGGATTTCTTACACTATCCTGCATCTAAATGTGTTGCCCTCTTTTGATCTATGACTCTATGCTCTGTTACTTTAGGAACCCATTAAGTCATTAAATAATTTTTTAAAAACCAAAACACCATTTTAGCCCTTGTGCAGAAGAATCAAGAGCAAAGAAAGTTATTTCTGTCTGTGACATGTTTTAAAAGTTAATTGAAGTGAATGTGAAGTCAGATTCCAGGATTCTCTTCTGCCCTTGTCTCTGATTCATGGTCTTGAAAAGGTGTCCTCCCTGACTACATATCACTCTCCCCTCCTATAAAATAGATCCAGAAGGACAAAAAGGTGTGTGACATTTCATTAATAACTGTGGAATTGTGATTTTCCAAGGAAAGCTTCTATCATTAGTGTTCTATATTTTCTTCAGAGGTGGTCATAATTTTTAAAAAGGAAATGGACCCAGTAACTCAGCTCTATACCATGACTTCATCTCTGGAGTACAAGACAACAAAGGCTGACATCCAAATGCCATTCATCTGCTCTGTGACATATTATGGACCATCAGGCCAGAAAACACTTTATTCTGAACAAGCGGTCTTTGATATCTACTGTAAGTAACTCAACATATAGTTGTCCAATGTTAATGCATTAGGAAAAAAAACATCCAAATACTTATCAGTCATTAAGTCCCACTCCTAATGATCTTTGGATTCTACTTCCAACCCCCATCCCTATTCAGTAGTAGCCTAATAATCTCTTCCTCATTGAAAGATCTATACAATAAGGGCTTACATGTCCTGTTTTTTATGAGCATTTTCCTGTATTCTGCTAGATGTTAAGTTCCTTAAAGACAAGATGTTTAACTTAGTCTTGTCCTTTCTATTAGTCCTCAGCTATGGCACACAGCCAGGAACTTTATAGGAGTTCAAAATCTTACCTGATGGTTTTCCAAATGAATGACAGATGAATAGAGGCTATGACTGATTGGTCTTCTAGATAAGTGACTTCCATTTCAATAAAGAGATTTATTTTATTAATAAAATCAATTGCATAAGTTAAATAAGATGTGGTATTCCAAGATGTTTTTGGTTAACTTTATTTCATAGATTTGAAAGAGGATAGTAGACTACAGAGGAAACTTCTTGATCATCTGGTTTAACTCAGTGATTTTACTTGGCTATCAAGTGAGGCCCCAAAACTTGTCACAAATTAGCTGTAGAAAGTAGGTTAGAACCCTGTTCCCCAGTGCTGTGCTCTTGCCTAGAGAAGAGGGGCAGAGATCCCCTAATGAGTTAGAGCAGACATGCTAGTGATCCTGTCCCTGTAGTGCCGATGACTGTGTATTTTGAGAAGAGTGGCTCAAATACTCTAGGTCTCGCTTTTCTTGTCTCAAAATGGGAAAAATACAATATTGATCCATAACTCACAGCATCATTATGGGAATTAAGTGAAATCACAAATCTAAAATAGCATACCGTATAACATAAATGCTCATTATTAAGTGCAGTTGTTATTATTACAAAATGATCATCATGAATGACTACATAAGGATATGGTAGTTATATCTTTTTAGGAAAAGGCAAGAAAGAATTTTATTATTTTTTAAATGAGTTAAAATTGTGTAATCCAACCATCTGTTGTAGAATAACCTAGCACTTCTGTATCTGTTCTAGAGGAAAGGCATAAATTCTAATTGAGCTTTCAGAGTGTTTTATCCACCTACATTTCTATTCTGGCTCCATAAAGTGTGGAACCTTATGTAAGAGCAAAACTGAAATCCCACTTGCCCTAACAATAAAGGGTCATTTTGCCTCGAACTTTGCAATCCATTTCAAGTTTATTTAAAAACCAGGACTGAGAGAATTTCATCATGTACAGCTGATCTAAAATCCATCTATTTCTGTAAGTGAAGGAACAATTCTATCTGTTCAAAAATATTCTATTGGAAATAAACTCTCTTGGTATAAGTGCAGGAGTACAAGATAGGAAAGAACATCAAGATAAGTAATAAAAAATGGGAAATTGGCTTCAGAAAGAATAGAAGTATATGTGAATATCAGGCATGGGGAGATGCATAGGCTGAAAGTCCATGGGCTTATTGAAGAAAATGATTTTACTGTGGCTGGCTGTATGGGACACATTTGGCATGGCTTTTGAGAAGGCACAATGTATGCAGTATTGGGCCTCATGACATAAAAGTATTTGAGATATAGTTCTGACATTTAAGGGATTTGCAACTTCAGTAGAGAAGGACACCTATATCAGAAAGAAATTGTCAATGCAAGCAGTCAAAGTGCCAGTGGAACTTGGTGAGCAGTCCTAAGCGCTCAGGTACACAAAGACAGTGACTGTCAAACTCTAGGACTGGACCCTGCTCTAGTTTCTCATCTACTAGGTTGCTCGGAGGAGCCCAGCACTTTGCATTTATAGCAAAATCCCCAGTGACACTAATGCTGCTGACCTGAGGACCACACGTGAAAAGCCATGACACTAGGATGACTTCAGAGAAGAAATGGAAAGGACACAGAAAAAGATATTTGATCGAGTCATCTTGAGAAAGATGAACTAGTTCACTCCTTCCTTACCTTGTTTAGTCAGTAAAGAAGTCTGATAGAATCTAGTTCTTTAATCTTTGTGTTTATCTCATTTCTGCCTTCCAACACCACCTAAGATCATGCCACCATCCTTGATTGCCTGCATTTTTGTGACAGTTTTCTAACTAGTATTTTTCCTGTTGATTCACTCCAAACTGTCCTCCATGCTGCTGTCAGAAATATCTCTCTAAAACACAAATGCAACTATGTCACAGCTATGAGTAAAATTCTGTAATGACAGCTCAGATCTCTGAGGTTGATCTTCACAGTCCTGAATGACTTCAACATGTCTGAGTCCCCTGTAGACATGGTCTACACTGTTGTCTCAACCTTCAGTACCTGGCTGTACCTACTGCAGTCTTCCTGTAAAATACCACTTACGTGTTTAGCCATATGCTATTACTACCTCACTTTATCATCCAGCAAACACCTACTTGGTCTTCAAAACTCAGATCTGGAGTCAGTTCCTACTAGAAGCTTAGCAGTCTCATACATCCATCAACTACCAGTGGTCACTGTGCTTACATCATATGCAATTCTTACACTATTACAGTCTTAAATGTTAAGTAGGGTGTGATCAAAATTTGGATGTTCACTGAATCCAGGGACTATGCCGCTTTCACCTTTAGAACTCTTAACACGTAGTACCTGCAGAAGATAAACGTTACTAACAAATGAATAAGTGACTGGACAGAAGGATAAATGAAGAGATGGGAGAAAGAAAACTTGAGCAGACCCTTTTGTTTATTATGTAGGGGTATATAGAGAGTTTTGAGAGATGAACAATAAATACCAGGTCAAAAAATACTTATTTCACTCTTACATGTTGGGGATGCATGAGGGCTTTGAATATTACTGTAGTAGAACACTGCTTTAAAACTGATTTAGAGGAAGCATACAGGAGCAGGCAAAAGTAGGTTTGTAATTATTTGTATGGAAAATAATTAATAATAATACAAAAGTAAACTGTTTCATGTACTCGCAACTTGCCCACCCCTGTATATGAAAGGGCAGGGTAAAGAAAGGTTCAGGGTAAGAGACTGAATAAAGTTTGATGGCAGTGTTTTCCATGAAGGTTAATTTGAGCCTGGGCTAGGAAATTGTCAGTGGAAGGAGAAGGGGAGAATCACATGCTAACTATATTAGCTATTAATCATTAAGACTAGGTGATTGAGTGGATAAGGGAAGACAAAGGAGAAAACCAGAATAACTGGCAAAATGACAGAAAAATTCACTCAGGGGCAAAGGGAGTGCAAGGGAGCATTAGTTTTGTTTGAGACATGTGAGTGGACATTGAGAAAATTACAGTGAAAATTAAAGTGTGTTACATTAACCCTGTGATCTCAGTTTAGTTCTGCAACCCTCTCATAGAGAGCAGAGGTATGGAGAAGGGGACACAGGGCAGGTCGTCGGCCACATTGTGACCCCTAGCTGCTGTGGCATCAGCTGTGATTGGGCATGTGCCACAGGGATGAGCAACAGACCAGAACTGGTCAGGGAAGGATTGTCTCTAAGAGTGAGGGAGGCCTGGAGAGGGAAGGTCAGTAGGGGACCAAACTTAATTTACTTTCTAACTTTACCAGGAACGGCTGGTCAGGGAGCTACCTCAGGCAAATTCAGAAAAACTAACAAGTGTATCATTGTTCAGCCTCAGAACATTCTGGGCAAATACTTAAGAGAATGCTCAAGCATGAAGAAATGGCAAAGAAGCATTGATAACAACCCTTCTAAGTTTTTTCCTGCACTTTAATGACTGCAAGAGATAGAAGGAAAACAAAAGCCTCCAAGTCTGTCACTTATTTGTCTCATTATTAACTAATAGCAAAATAAGTCTTCACAGATCATTTTTAGTGCTGCCAGTTTGGAAATGTAGACAAATTCCCCAGTGGGGTTAACCCTTGTGGAAAGGTTCTCTAAAATAAACCTTTGCATTATGATTTTGAAATTCATTGCTTATAGTGTTATCCAGCTATCAAACAAGTGGGTAAGTTAGACAATTGATGATTTATAACCACCAATACCACTTCCTTTATTTCCTATTTGCTAGATAGGGTCCACTCTATTCAGCCTTTAATTTCTTTAGCATTCTGCTATTGAGCAGTAGCCTCACTAAAAAAAATACCCTTTGGCCCTATTTTTTCCATAAAATTGATTGAAATGTAATGAAAGTTGCATCTTGGTTCCACTGAACAGAACAGAATTACAGTACAGTTATAGTCCCATTGATCATGGTAAGCTTCTCCCTAAGTTCACAAGATTCATCTTTTTAAAAGCAGGTCTACTCTCCTGTGTGCCCAAAATCTTGCTGGCGTTATTTAGCTCATGTAGCTTTTTATTTAATATAAGGTATTATCATGTAATGTGAGTGCAGCCGTGCCTAATAGCTTTAGCTACTTTGCTAGCTGATCCAGTCTTTCCAAAGTAGAAGATTCATATAATATAGTTAAATGTCCTTATAATGAAATCATATAGTGAGACTGTTCCTACTAGTCTTTGACCCATAGAACAATTACAGTCATTCCTACCTCAGTTAAAGACATTTTGCGAAGCAGAAATGGATGTTTATGTAACAGGGTTTCTTTGTAGTCAGTGCTTGGTACAGCAAGTGACCATTAAGTTCAATCCTTCTGTAGAAAGATACATTTAAGTAATTACCATTACTTGCTTCCTGAGAAAATTGTGTACAATTTATTTACATTGTGTGTCCAGAGTTATTTGGTGCTTGACAAAAATGGGTAACTTGTTTCTGTGACTTGCAGATCCTACAGAGCAGGTAACAATACAAGTGCTGCCACCAAGAAGTGCCATCAAAGAAGGAGACAACATTACCTTGAAATGCTTGGGAAATGGAAACCCTCCTCCTACGGAGTTTTTGTTTTACTTACCTGTAAGTAAGGTTTATTGCTTAAGCTGGATTTCTATCATTTTTGTCCTGTTGTTTGGAAGCTGACTGACATTAAGGATTGTATATATTTTGGCAACTTATGTGAGAACGTCCTTGGAAAGCTTTTCCAGCATCTACCCATGGTTTTGCCTTTCTTCTCAATGTTAAGAGATTTCAAGGAAAAAAGTCTGATCACAGGAAACCATAACTACCAAACCTTAACATTTCATTATCCGAGTAAACTATAAGAATCTGCTCTTCAAAACCAGATAACTGTGAATGGAGAGTCTTGGCAGCACATGCTCTGATGCAGATTTAAAATCTACCCATAGCAAGTTTCTGAACACATCTGCGAACCCATGAAGTGGGAACAGTTCTGCTGCAGATTATATTTAGTTTATCAATCTGGGAGCTATCTCTTTCCATTGTGTATACAGCTAACCCCCATATAACATGGTACTTCTGTAACACTGTTTCTCTCTAACATGGTTCAAGAACTGGAGGAAGCCTCATACAACATGGTTTCACTCTAACACCGTTTGAGAATTAGAAAGATCCCCAAACAACATGGAATGTGATAAGAGCTTTTAAGAGCAAAATATACCTTATGCGAAATTAGAGAAGTCCCTGAACAACACAGAGAGTAATAAGAGCTTTTAAGAGTGAAAGATATCTCATTTGAAATTAATGAAATTTATAAAGATCTCTCAGCTAAAAGCAAGCCATCTAAAATAGCAGACTTTTTACAAAAAATGCAGAATGGAAGTCAAGATAATGCTGAAGAAAGTTGAGAAGATGAAGATATCTTGTCAAAAAGAAAATGCCCTCAGTTAATGGTGCTTGGTAGTGATGACAAAACATTATTTAATACCTATTAATATGTTATACTTTTGGTGCAATTTACTTTAATAAAGATATTTTCCTTAATTATAAATATATAATAGTATATTTTTAAAATTTTATAACCTAACCCCCTTTTCTGTACTAGTTCTTTGTTTCATATAACATGGATTTGAGTAACATGGCATTTTTTAGGAACCTAACAACTGTGTTATATAGGGGTTCCCTGTGATCTTTGTCAGTATCATAGCTGAAGGAAACCATTTGTGTGGAGAATAATTTGGAACATTCTCCTAGGATGTGTTCCTGACGTCACTGTGATGTGGGGCCCTACCAGGGGACAGCTCATCGGAGGGCCCTGGTTTGCTCTCCCACAGCTCTTCCTGAGTTTCTCTTTGACATAACCTCTCACTGAGAGAAGCCATGTACATCTCTATATGCATTTACTTCAGGGATAGGTTTACAAATGTCGTCTACTACGTGACTTTGTTGTGTTCAAGATTATCATCCATTACATTGCTCGGGAGACTAGTATAAGTAATTTCTTTTAGACTTAATGTTGACAGACAACTTTGTTTCTTCTAATAAACTGGCATACTGGTTTTTGTCTCATGTGCAAATTAAATTTGGAAACTAGTTATGTTTCTCCTCTTACTTTCTCTCTTTTGTTTCCTTCCCACATTCCTTCCTACCTTTCCTTCTTTCCTTTTTATTTGGATATATGGCCAGCTTTCTTTTAAGATGCCTTGAATCTTCCTATTATGTTTAGGTAAGACGTAAACATAAAAATTAAATATTGGAAAATTAAAAAATAAAACATAATTGATGCTATCAATAAAGCAGATGTCATCAAACATGGAAATTAGCCTCTTAATATTAGTTATTTTTCCAGGAATCAGATAATACAACCTGTACTCTCATTTATCCAATCAAAGAAATACATTTCCTTTTATTCTTATTTGAGAAAATGTTCTTTTCATCAAGAAATACAGCTGTTCTTACTGTAGCTACCAAGTGTAATAATCTTGTCATTTTCCTCCTATCAAAAGGGACAGCCTGAAGGAATAAGAAGCTCAAATACTTACACGTTGACAGATGTGAGGCGCAACGCGACAGGAGACTACAAATGCTCCCTGATCGACGCAAGAAGCATGATTGCCTCCACAGCCATCACAGTTCACTGTAAGTCACCTTATTCTTCATCCAGCGTCACCTCAAAGACGGCTCGTAGTCCAGGTTGGCCACCTTTCCCAATAAATGGCAGCTGTGTTTTCCTTAAATAATGTGGTTTTATTTAGCTTAGTGAAGTTCAGAAAAACAAGCTCAACTTTGGTCCAGATTTGCACTGCAATACTAAAATCCTGCATGGACCTAGGAAGTACAACTTGGGCAGTGGTAAACGATCATCTTTTTTTTTTTTTTTTTTAATGCCTTAAGTTAGATATATTAAGAAACTTTATACATGGATATTGAAAAAATAATTCACTTCACTTTATCTTAAAGAATGTATTTAGATATGTGCATTTGGCACATAAAAGTATAGATTAAGTATCTTTTTAAAAATTACAGTTTTAAATATTAACACCCCCACAAAGGAACACAAAGGTAATGTAGACTCAGTCTTTAGACGAGAAGGTGGAGCCATTCATTGGCTTCTTTAGAGGAAGATAGAACATTTTTAGAAACCAAACCTCTTCAAAATCATCCTAAAATACCTTTTTTGTTGTCAACTTATCACTTGCTTTTGATTTCTAGATACTTTGAAAGTTATGTTTACTCTAGTGTGGTTGAAAAAGACATACACAGAGAACAGGCACTTTGCTTGTGTTCTCTATTTTATAATTCCTGACAGTCTATGTTATTGTTGTACTTGATGCAGCATGGAAATTGGGAGCTAATTTGAACTGCTCTCTGGTGACACCAGACTTCACAGAGTGCTTAGGGCAAATGCCAGTCTTGCTTGGAGGTACAGAGCAAACCTTCTAATACATCTTTTGTACCCAACAGCCTTTGCTACCATGTAACTAAGTCTTCTCTAGTCATCATCTAGTATCAACCCTTCGAATAAGAGGAGTTTCTTTGTTTAAAATTGAAAAAGACTTTAGAAATAGTTCTGAGAAAACATTTCTAATAGTTCACAGCACCCATAATGCTTAGAAAACATGTGTGATAGAAGCTATAACTTTGAGGGAGATAAAAGGAGGAATATTAGAGACCAGTGTGACCAGATGTTTCCCTTTGAGAATCTGATGTTAGAGGCACACCCTAAAGAGGCCCAATAAAAACATGGGCTGTTCAGAAATATTCACAGCCAATCTGTGTCTATGTTTGCTCCATATTCCTGCTGCACAGATCTGAGTATGGCTGCCACCAAGGACTTGAAACAAAAAGCAGTGACCTCTCAGGATAACAATGGTGCTGCTTTCTCTGGGGACTAGCCAGTCATGGGACCATTTACCCAGCCTGTTCCATAAAAAATATAAAATTTAATTTTAAAAACAAAGTGAAATGATGCGAGGGACTGTAACCAGCAGGTAGAATTGCCTATGGAATAAATTTCCTGATGTCATTGTTCATGAGAGCTTTGGGTCAATAACCAATCACCTGTGTCAAGAGATGGAATGTTTGTTTAGGATGTTAGTTATTCAGGACTCAGGAAGGAGTAGGCTCTTATTGAGATAAAGTAGGGCGGGATCTGCGGCAACAGACTGGTAGAGCTATAGACTTGGCTGCAGCCCCATAGTATCTCCATGATCAGCTGTGATAAGAAAAAAATTAAACAAAAAAATGTAACAGCTTCATTAGAGTTCAATGTATTCAACTAGTTTTAAATGCTTTTTAGCTTTGGCAGGGAAACTGTTAACATGAGGTTTTAGGTCCTGTATAGCTCCTTCAAAGCTGAAAAAAGTATTGCAAACAAATCAGGATTTCACTCTGAGCGACTTGAAATGAAAACATAAAAATCCTGGTTTTGCCTATTCGTCTTTGATTGCTTGTTTGTTTTCCAAAAACAAAATTTTGTTTTCTTTCCATTGATGACTGAAGGGAGTGTCGATAGAGAAGCACCACCCTCTACTGACAAGTGCTTGCAGAACAGACCTCTCATCAGGCATTCAGCCCACAGACCTACGGTTGCTGATGAAATAGCTACTAGCCCTCTGCCAATTCATGTATGGATAGATTCTTCATCAGGACTTCCAAAGCCTATTATCATTCTTTAAAATCTCTTATCTCTGACGAGTTAACGATCCAACAAAGAGAAACTTCTAACTCACCATAAATAGAATTTTCATTTTAATATAATTTATCAAAATATTATGAGGAATCTCCACTTTTCAGTGTGATAATGCATATTTTAATACTGATGAGAAACTGAGAAAGAGTGCTTCTTCTCTTCTCCTTGATTCATTCAGTAAGAGTTTTTGAGAGCCTTCCATGTGGCAGACACTGTGAAAAGTGACTACTCAAATCCTTGTCCCTACTGTCATGGTGCTTACAGCCCAGCAGGAGAAACAAGCATTTTAAAACGATTTCAAACAATCAACAAATTGCAATGAAAACATGTAAAACCAAGGAGAAGCACAGGGTGCAACAGCAAATTCCCACTGCTATAGAATAAAGCCCCAACTCAGAATGGCAAGCAGTCCTTCACAGCTTTGTCTTTCATGTGTCATTCGCGCCAGATTACTCAGTATTGTGAAATCTGCCTAGCTCTCTCAAAGCTTTGCCTTGCTTATGTGGCAGAAGCTTTTCCTATATCTCTGCTTAGCAAAGCCCTTTCAAACACTGGGACCACAAGCATACATACTTCCTCCCGTGCAAAACCTGGATTACTGCTTTGAAACCCAGTTTGACTCTGGTTTTTCTACTCCCTTAAGTCTTTTTATGTTTGGAGCCCTACCTTTAGTGTTTCAACAATTACTTATTTAACTCCTAATTCATAATACATTGGCCACCTGGTGCTGATTTCACGCTGGTGTGTATTATAGTTGCATAAATGAGTATATATTACCTCTATCTCAAAAATTATATCCATAAATTGTAAGCTCATTATTCATTTCTGTATCTCTCATCAGCGTTTAGAACATAGTAACTGCACAGTAAATACTTGTTAAATTGAATTGGATATTCTTCATATATATTATAATATGACAGTAAGATTTTTATAGAAATTGCTTTCCATTTAAAAACTATACCTCATTAGATGTATATATATTCTATTTTTAAAAGATGTTGTTAACTGTATACCTTCTAACAAATATTGAAAATTTCAATTGCATAAGAAATGGAATAGAATTTTTAAAAAATATTTAGTTACCATAGTTAATTCTCTTTGAAGACACTACATAGACTACCTCATGGCTTTTCAGTTTATCACCTGCTGGCTAAATATACTTGATTTTCCCATGATATGCTTTACCCATTCTTTTTATAATATTTATCTAGTCATCATTGTTCTTTATTTTCTTCCAGAAGTGATTTAAGACATTTTTTTCTTAAGGTGATAGTCCCTAGGGGAATAGTTATGGGCAGTGAAAACATCAATCATGTTAACTGCAAATAAATGCATAATCAATTAGATTGACCATTCACTTGTCTAAACTGGTCTCAAAGCTCACTTGAAAAATGACTGATTATGCTACAGGTCAGTTACTTCAGCCACATAAATCAGTTCTGAAATTTCAAGTGCAGTTAGAGGGATTTTTTTTTTTTTTTTTTTTTTTTTTGCATTGTTTCTTCTCCGAAATATTTTGACCAACTTTCTTCCCTGGGATTTGCATTTTAAGCAAATTTTCTGCTTCACAGATTTGGACTTGTCCCTAAACCCAAGTGGGGAAGTAACCAAGCAGATTGGAGATGCCCTGCCTGTGTCATGCACAATATCTGCTAGTAGGAATGCAACCGTGGTGTGGATGAAAGTAAGTAACATTTCTGGGTAATATTCTGTTGTTTAAACTGAGTCCTTCTTGGGCTTCTTTTGCATTTTATGCAATAACCAAATATGTATATTCATAGGTAATGTTTTTATACACCCACACTAATACTCTCTTTCTCCATATACTCGTATAATAATACAAATCATGTCACCATGACATTTTAGAGGTACTCAGCAATCTGGAATTGATGCTCTGAATCTTAGTTTGGGGGCATTCATTTACTTATGTGTGTATGCTAAGTAATTATACACATATACACATGTTCAGACATAAACACATGTACGATTTTAGACCTTAATGATTTATGATGTGTTTTAACCCACATTATTCTCACATAACAGTTCCAACAATGCTGTGAAATATGCAGAGCATTTATTATTTCCTCACATTATTCATAATGAATTTGACTAGCTGGTGGCACAGTGAATAAGGCACCAGCCTGCAAACCCAAGGGTCACTGGTTCAATTCCCCAGCCAGGGCACATAACCAGGTTGCAAGCCAGGTCTCCAGCCAGGTCCATAGCTGGAGGCAGGTGAAATGCAGCCATACATTGGTGTTGCTCTCCCTCTCTGCCTCTCTCCCTTCCCGTCTCTCCAGAAATAATAAAAATAAAATCTTCAAAAAAAAAAAGAGAACTTGAGGTGACAGAAATCAGTAAGTTCGTAAGTGACAAAGCAGGAAGTCGAGCTCAGTCCTTACTGAGTATAAATGCTGCATTGAGTCTAAGCTGAAGTGTCTGAATGTGGGTTCCCCTGAATTAGTAGCTCTTGGGAGGAGCATATGCCTTTCCACCCGTGAGCTACCATAGGACATGCGGAACATACTAGGAGCTTAGTCAATACTTCCTGAGTGAATCTTTCTATATTCTTTTAATTGTCTGAAATGTAGGCCATTACCCAGATCCAATTATTGCTATATTTTTAGAGTGAGAAAATAGGGTTGGTAATTTGTGGTTTGAGACAAGGTTATCACCAAAGGCAATGGTTGTAACTGTGATCCCTCCATTCAAATCCTTGGCTAGTATATTTAAACACTCAGTGCATGTATCTGCAGAACACGGCCTGTAACGGGATCATTTAACTGGTAATGTGGTGACAAAATGCATACAAAACATTTGGAATAAAGGTTGACAAGTGTTCTCTTTATACACACTTGTGAAGAAATGGATTGCTAGCATTTCTTCTTGATGAAAATATAAATTATTTTGTATTGCTCTTTGATCTCCTTTAATGTCAGGTCCTTTGTTAGTGTTTCTCTAACTCCCACTTTCTTTTTGCATGTTTTTAAGCCACAGCTTTATCACAAATTCTTGTTCACTCAGATAATGAACGTGTTACTCCATACACTTCATATGTAACACCGTACGAGGTCTGTTCCGAAAGTATCAAGCCAATGTCGAAATAATTAAAACAGTTTGCACAGCTGATGCTTTTGGGACAGACCTCATATTTACAGTGGTTGATGGTCAAAGGGCTGGACAAGTTTTAGGCAACTAGGCTACTCAGTAGCATTATAAACACTCATAGTGTTTTACTGCAGAACTGACTAAACTAGTTTACATCACTAAACCAGTTTGTATATCAACTGCAGTCACTGTTATCAGTTGATACCTAATATCAGTGGTGCTGATCAACATTGTCAGGTATTGGTTAGTTGATGGGAGAGAAAAAAAATTGATGGTGGACAAAGGCCACATAATTGTGGGATTGAGTGTAGTTGTCTGCTTAGGAGCATTTTAATTCCCAATAAGGTGGCATTATTTTCTATATATTCAGTGACTTTTTATATAATTAAATATAGTATTTTTTAACTAAAATTAGGAAAGTCAGCTGTTATGAAGGGTTACTTAGAAAACATTTTGTCGTAATTGTCATGACTCTGTTATGGACTCCCTGTTTAATAACTGTATCCTATAAAACAACTTTCAGGTGTCTATGCCCATCATTGATTCCGATATAAATATTCAAATATTTATACAAATATACAAGTATTCAATGCCTGTCACTCGTAGTTCATCTACATTTACTTCAAGGATAGTTACCATGAACTGAGAACATTCCTTAGTGTAAACACATTATGTTTTTATATAGTCCTCACAACAATTCAATATCTTATTACCTCATTTTGCAAATGAGGAAACTGAGTCTCAGAAATTTAGGAAACGTGCTCCAAATGATAAATTCTGTGAACAGAACAGCCTGAAGTCATGTCTGATTCTTGAACTGCAAGGGAAAAAGGAAATCTGTTTTTGAAGGCTTCTGAAATTAAGGAAAAGAAGATTACATTTTCATTAGACCCAGAAGAATCATTTTAGGCTTAATTATTTTCTAATAAATACGTTGAGAGTTACTAATTGTGCCATGTGAAGTAATTAACTTTTTATTTAATCAGGATAACACCAGGCTTAAATCTAGCCCATCATTTTCTAGTCTCCACTATCAGGATGCTGGCAACTACGTCTGCGAAACTGCTCTGCAAGAGGTAGAAGGGCTAAAGAAAAGAGAGTCATTGACTCTCATTGTGGAAGGTAATTAAACACCCAAACACCCATTCAAATCTTTCTTTGAGAATTTGCTATCTGGCTACTTTTATGACCTTAGTTCAACATATGACTTTAATTGTAATAATACTTTAGGAAAACCTCAAATAAAAATGACTAAGAAAACTGATCCCAGTGGACTGTCTAAAACAGTGATCTGCCATGTGGAAGGATTTCCAAAGCCAGCTATACAGTGGACGATTACTGGGAGCGGAAGTGTCATAAACCAAGCAAGTATTTGTCTTCTTGTTATACACTGCATTTGGTCCGGTGTGGTGTTTCTTTGATTCCTAAACTATGGGCTAGCTCGTGTCCAATGTGAAATTTGCAGCATGTGCTCGGAGGAAGCTTTTGCTAAATTCTTAATTTTCCCAAAGGCGGAAGAACATGACTCAAAGAGAAATTTTAAATCCCAGAGCCATGAAGTGTGAAAGACTCATGATGTGGTGGTCAGTATCTGTTTTTAAAAGAATGTAAACTGAGTGCTGTTCCATGGCCATTAATTCCTCAAACTTGGGTGATTAAAACATTAAGGTATACACTTTTCAGCATCATAAACTTACACATCTGAGTATACGTGGCCTCCCTTACTTTGTTTACTTAAGCATGTGCAAGGATATTTCTCCTTAAAACTGGCCCTGCAGTGTGATGAAGAACACATTTGTTGATCTGCACGTATAGTCTGGTATGTGTGTGTAGGCCAGGGCTAGGGCCAAAGTGAGGCTAAGTATGTGGTGTCTAGGATGTTTCCTTCTGAACGAAAGTCAACATAAACCAAACTTTAATATTTGTATTTTTGTCAGGACATCTTACAGATAGAAAAGGGCTAAGGACTTAGGAACACTACCAGTAATTTTCCCTTATCTTTGACAGAGAGAGAGAGAGACAGAGAGACAGAAAGAAAGAGAGAAATCTGGCCTGTCACTAGGTGTTCCAAGCTGTAATCCCATTAAATTGTCAGTCTGCTTGGGTTACTGAGATACTTGTTAATTCCATTTTCTCTACAGCAGCCTTCCTGTCCCTCTTCTCAGGAAGGCCAGTTAAAGACTCTTTAGCAACACCCAAAAGTGCCATCTGATTATCTGAATCTTCTGTGCTACCCTCTTCCCAGCTTTGGACCCAGCTGAAATCTCAGAAAGCACACAAAAATCAGAGCTGTAATTTAGTTTGAAGTTAAAATGTTTATTCTTTCTCCGTCCAGGGAAATTGGGTCCCTGGACCTGATATATGTAATTTGGTTTTGCAGAGCAAAGTGAATTTTGGCTCTCTTATCTGTGGGTCGTGCATATATATTTGCATGACTCCAAGTATGGAAGGTCCCCACAGCAAATGACTGCTGATGAGGTGAGGTGTGAAGAGGCACACAAGAGGGGAGGCCCAAGCAGGACAAAGAGGCTCTGGAAGGAAATGCAGTGGTCTTGACTCAGGAAATAGACCAGAACCACCTGAATTGCTGACAGTGTCAGGTTAAATTTTTAACATCAAAAGTGACTGTTTCTTTTCTGTTTTTTTCCTCCCACTTTTGATCAATTAACTAATAATTAAAGCCAAAAAGGACCTGTAGGTACTGGTAATATAAGCACAGAAATAGAAAAATCAGCACAGAATAAATATTTGATGAAAAGAAAGATACAAATATTTAAAAGGCCACCCTAGAAGTGAGTAAATATTTGTTATAGAGATAAAAATAACCAGAAGAAAGACTCAATGAGAAAGTCATATGAAAAGTACTACAGGAAAATGGTAAAATAGCAGGTGGAGTTGCTGTGAGGATAAAAAGAATAATGCTATTCTTCATTGTGACGGAGAAGAATTGATTTTGGCCCACTAGGTGATATGTTATTTTTCTTGTTTTAGGTTTGTGTTGATACACATAATCTTTTATTTGTTCCCTCCACAATCGCATGGCGAATCTATTATTTTACAACTTCTGGAACCCTGCCCCACCCCTAACCCAGGGACTAGACAATATTCCTAAGCTTGAAACTAACTCCTGTTCTCTAGGTCCTTATGTTGTAGTCATAGAGCAAGTAAATAGGGACCAATATGTGGAGTGTATAAATAAGGAAATTGAGAAAAGAGCGGAAGTGTGTATTTGCTTTAGTCGTGTTGGATTTAGGAGTCAAGACTTGAAGAAGAGATTACAGTAAATTGTTTTCATGTTTCACGGAGGAATTAAATGCGATTCAGGTTTGCAGAGCAGAGTGAATTTTGGTTCTTTTATCTATGGGTGATACATATATATTTGCATAACTTATTAACACTTCACAACCACCAAATGAATTTACTAGTAACTAAAGAAGAATCCAGCCCTTGTATTTAGCTCAGGAAAATCGAGAATAATTTTCCCATGAGTAAAATCCTATATAAACATGTACTTAGAGATAATGGCCTAAGATAAAGGAATGAACCCCTGTAGTGAAGAACAATGTCATAATTTACAAATAAGAACTAAATTCGTTTATTAAGGAAAACTTGGTGAGTAATAATTAATTAATTAATTTGAGACAAGTCCTGTCATGGCAAAGTATTAAATAACCTGAGCATCTATCAAAAATATTATTAGAATTTACAACAGAAGCATAAACAGGAATCCAATTATGGGCTTATTATCTTTTTTCCTCTCTGCCGTAGATGAACACTTGAAGTGATCCGTGTCTGTGACCTTCAATAGACCATTGACACCAGATAGCACTGCAGAGTGCAGCACCTATCCTGTTGCACTCAGTAATCATGCCCGTGTTTTTCATCTGTTTCCGTTTCTAAGTCCATATTGTTTTCTTTCTTTTCCAGACAGAGGAATCCCCTTATATCAATGGCAGGTATTATAGTAAAATAATCATTTCCCCTGAAGAGAATGTTACATTAACTTGCACAGCAGAAAACCAACTGGAGAGAACAGTAAACTCCTTGAATGTCTCTGCTAGTGAGTATTTCATTTCTGACATTAAAAAAAGTAAGAAAATTTGAAGTTATTCTTCATTAGTTTAAAATCTTCAATTCCATCTTCCTATACTGCATCATGGTAAGTTTTATTTATTTTGCACTTTGTATCATCATCATAAGCTTCTTTTTTATTATTTCTGGTATCCATTCTTATACAGTTCTTATCTTGACAACTAAATCATTTCATGTTTTATGGGTCAAAGACCTTAACTTATGAAGGAGTAGTTCCCACAAGCAACAGAGATTATGAACTGAATTGCTATTGTTTAATCTATTTTGTGTTCAGAATACAGATAATGCAAAGATTTTCTTTTAACAGTTCTATAACAGTTTTAATTTTAGTAAAAATTTAATTATCTTTAATTTATCATTTTGCATTTCAATTCCTTGTGGTATTTATCCTACCATTATTTTGTACAGGAATGACACATGCTTAAAGCCATTCAGCAAAGCTATTAGTAAAACTTTTGTTAGAGTTCATGAAATCTAGCTTAAAAATTGATGTTTTTGAATATCACAGTTGACTCAGAGCTAAAAATCAGATGAATGATATTATCTCCAAAAATAGTGAAACAAATCTGTCAATGGTGAAATTAGCTAACAACACATTTATTCTGAAAACAGTTGTCATTTATTTGAAGTTATTCATCATCTTCAGTTCTGTCATTGTTCTTATTTCTGTGTCAGCCTCAACTCAGGACTGGCCTAAAATGAGGCTGCATTGGAGACTGTTTGTGACATTAGCAGGGAAGGAATATACTAGGTAGCAGTTAGCTCCAACTAGGAGAAAATAATTGTCTAAAGATAACGGGTCTTAACAGATTGTGACTGGACTATAGAAGTATGCTGAATTGACAAGAAAAGAACCAAATTTA
The DNA here is from genome assembly GCA_004026585.1 of Noctilio leporinus. Taxonomy (NCBI): domain Eukaryota; kingdom Metazoa; phylum Chordata; class Mammalia; order Chiroptera; family Noctilionidae; genus Noctilio; species Noctilio leporinus. The sequence goes on from PVIW01002185.1 coordinate 73,870, forward strand.
ACTCTCAAATAGGAGCATTGACTTCTCTGAATTTAATTTAGTGAGTATTGATTCATCCCCATCTAGAAAGAGAACTTTTCCTTTCTTCCTGAACATAGGTCTCTCTTTTTGTTTTAACCCATTGAATAGTGGTTTCCTAGACTTTGTAGTGGCTTGATCAGCATTTAGTACAGTTTTCCAATCCAGTGAGCAACTCCTGAGATTCCAATTTTTATGAGGAAGAGTCTGGGAATCTGCAGTTTAACAAGCTTCTCTGGCAGTTCTGATCTAGGCCCATGCATAGAAGAATATTTATATAACTAATATTAGACAGATTTGTACCACCTTGGGGTTCCTTAAAATGAACCAGGTCCATGGCACTAGCAGAGTTTATTTAGAGGTTTTTGCAAACATCACATATGCTGCCTTTTAACCTCCAAGACAGCCCTAGTTTTAACCTCAGCTCCACCACTTTAAGGAGGGCCCTAGAAGCAAGTGTCTGACGTTGAAGGTGAAAGTTAATTCTCTTCTATTGAGGTAGGAAAAATTGAGAAACTTTGAGAAACAATGCATTGTTTATTTCGTATGTGGCAACTTGTTTCTCTTAAAAAAAAAAGTACTGTTAAAAGGGGGTAGATTGTGGGGAAATTACTATGGATTTTAGATTAATACTATTGCTTGTCAATGGTGAAATTTTCTATGGTAGATTAAGACCTTTGCAGTTTTAAGTACTATTCTTTCCTTAAGAGAAGATTAATTTCCTTGCAGGGAAATTCACACTCTATTAAATGCAAATTTTTTTTCTACCCATAGCTGTAGAATAGATATTTTATCTTTGAGTATTATTACATCATACTATAATAGTAAAGGTGACTTTCATTTATCAACAAATTTTGTTTTTAATTTCATATTAACATTTTTCATTTCAGTAAGTATTCCAGAACACGATGAGGCAGACGAGATAAGTGGTAGGTACTGCACTGCCGACTCTTCTTCCTTGACTGTCAGCTCAAGATTTATGACGTGTCATTGTTCAAGTAATTTTCTTAGCCTCCACAATTCTGACCTGAATTAAAATAGCCAATGAGACAAGATAGTTAAGAATACTAACATGTTATCCTTTAAATTCACAAGTTTGCATGTTACTAATACAGTGAGGCTTCATCATTTCTAACAAGAAATAATAACTAGACTGACTTGTTTTTAAAAATCCCCAACTTTATCTATAACCGCATGGGTTTCTCTTCTTTGTTGTAGATGAAAACAGAGAAAAGGTGAATGACCAGGCAAAGCTCATTGTGGGAATTGTCGTTGGGCTCCTCCTCGCTGCCCTCGTCGCTGGTGTCGTCTATTGGCTGTACATGAAGAAATCAAAGTAAGTGGTGGGGGAAAGATCTTCATTGTTCACTGACTTCCGCTGGGAGGAAATGCCGTGCGTTGATTCTGTTCCCTCCAGCTGGGCATGCAGTTTCTGAGACAGCAAAGACATATCACCCACATCAGGCTGATCCTGTTTGGCTTTCAGCCCACAGTGATGACATTACCAACATCAGGGATGTGGCTAGGGGTATAATTTCACACGTCTTGTTATTTTTCTTGGTCAATAGTCTGCGTTCAAGGATGTTTTTTCAGTGTCTAGGTGGATTCTTTTAAAAGCATATATTGCATAAAAGTCAACAGTTCTAAACCATTCATTGGAGGTTGGTAGTGATTAATTAAAAGTGTCTAGTACATCCTGAGGGTGTGGCCAGGTATCTTTGCAGTGACAGGTTCAGCCAGCAGCGAAACTGCAGGTGAGTTAGAATTTTCTTGTTGTCTCTACTCCTTTGTTCTATTTAGGTCACTTTGCTGCATAGAAGGATCTACTTCAGAAACAAATTTATCATTATTTTGTCTTGAATTTTTAAAAAATTGATCAAAGTACCAAGGCTACTTTAAAAATGATTTAAATGGTGTTGAGACCTAAATTATTAATCACCAAGTAATACAGATATAACAGATAGTATCAAGCATACAAATCATGTAGCAGCGGTTTATAATGAAAATCCAGTTAACTGATGAAGACTCTCAGGACGCATAGACACCTAGTATTTACTCCTCATTACCTACCCCCAGCCTTGACCCGATATTCAGATGTGATGTGGCAAAGGTGGAGGTTCTACCATTTGCATTTTTAAAAAGTTTTATTGATAGTTTCGTGATATACCACTCATGTCAAACATGGGTTTTAAATTCTCTTATCTTATAAATGGAGACACTTTTTTCAAATGGGTGCATATACCCATTGGCAACTTTGGAATTAATTTTATAATTGTTTTCTAATAATTCCTTTGAACAACTCAGGTAAGCTAGGAGAAAATCAAAAGAAAAAGCAGGCTCAGGATTCATGATCTTACCCTCTCAATATATTAATGGTTTCAGTGGGGCAATATTCTAATGGAGCCATCATCAAAGGGAGGCAGTAACTCTAAAATTTTAAAGTCACATTATAAGAGCACATATTGAGCTCTGCTTTGCTCTCATAACCCATCTTTGAAGTAGACACAACTATTACTCATATTTTACATTAAAAAAAAACAAAGGCAGATAATGGTTAGATGACTTGCATCGTTGGTAAGGAATGGAGTCATATTTGATCTGAGTGATGTTTAAATTCCTTGTGTTTAATAACTAGGCCTTGCTTTCTCTCACTGTGCCTTACATTTTCTTTTTGTCACATAAAGCAGAAGCATTTTCTTGATGTGTGTTGAGGTTGATGTACATGTTCGCTCTTCACTTCTGGTATAAGCACTTTATTCCTCAGTCTTGGGCAGTCCCCACCATCCCATGGTAACAAATGTGTTCTTCTCAATGAATGTTTGTGTACAACTTCATATGGGTTTGTGTCTATGGTTCTATGGAAAATTTAGAAATCTGCCTGGCCCATGAAAGTGAAAGGAAGTGCAAGGAGTTGCCCAGAGGCAATATCTATCTTATAAGAATTTTCTATCTATGTGTATAAGTTTCCTAATAATCAAAATCTTATCATCTTTTCTTTATAATTCATGATAAGGGACTCAAAATTCTAATACCTTAGACTCTAAGGTATTTTTATTTTATTTACTTAGGATTTCTGATACACTCCAAAGTAATTTTGTTTATTAAACAAATGAAAATAAAATTTTCCTGTATTCTGAAATTGAGCTGAAAAAAAATTATATTCTGCATTATGATCAAATGATTGTTAAATTCTTGGAGTATCCCCAACATCTTTAATCACCATATTCTAATTGCCAATATCTTATCAGACACCAGTTTTTCCTTCTATGAATAAAAGAAATTTATGTATGTATGCAGGTTTGGTTTGGGGGGTTGTTACTTCATTGGTTATTACCATATGGTAACCCAAAATTAAAATCATGGATGAATAAATGCTGGACACTTGGTTTTATAATGTCTACAGGTTAATAGTTAATAGTTCCTGAATTTCCTTTAAAGTATCTTATTAAATTAAGTGTATTGTTTACCATCCAACTTAAACAAAATAATTTATTTAATTGAAAAGTGCACCAACTTTTCTGGAGTTAACATTATCGGTAATCAACGTAATAAACTGAAATTCTCATCCCAAGCATCAGAGTGTTTTTATTATGAACTTGTGGTACTCTTCAGATTTCCTAGGTGCTTTGCACTCCTGCTTATTCTTAGCAAATTATTCATTGCCAGTGACCTCTGATACAAGCCAGCATTTTGGAAATATAAGTTACTATTAATCCCTCTGCCCAGTTGTCATATTTATAACAAGAGCCTTTCAATTCAGAATTGCTAAGGCCATTTTGGATTTTACTGTATTCTTTCTTCTCTTCTAGAGGATTCCTTCAGCTTTATGAATTTATGCAAGGGTTTCATTTTTACTTGTAGCTAAATCATCACCACATTACATGCATGTGAGAAATGTTTCATAAATATAGTTCAGACATCCCCCCAGATAAGATGCATAGCTTTGTATTTACCATCCTACAAAATAAAACTGTCAGTAATCTTAGTCAGCCATTGCTGCACACAATGTTAAGCAGCAAGTAAGAGTCAAACATTTGGTTAAAAAGCCTCAGTGATACAACTTAACCAAGTGGTAAAGTTCAAGAAATATTCAGGGGTAGTTTTTTGTATTAGCAATTTGAAAACTTATTTGAGAGAGATGAGAGAAACAAGTCTTTCGTGTCCAAACAAAAGTTAGGAGTATATATGTTAACGTATGTAGTGGCTACCCATTTAATGTGCACTCCCCAGTTCATTATCCTGACCTATGTATTTTTATTCTATTTTAAATATGGAGACCTGCAGCAAGAAATGCCTAGTAATGGTGCTTAGCATTTTGAAATGATACATTTATAATAGATGAAGAAATCATGATTCTTCTGCTACTTTGATTCTTACAGCTTCTCACTGGATGTGTCTTTTTTTTTTTTTTAATTGAAGATTGTTAATAATAAGAATGGCTGACTCTAGTATTTTCCATATTAGTAACATTTCAATGAATAGTTCCAGGCAAAAGGCATTAACTGATTAAGCCCACTCCATGTCTGGTTGTTTAACAGGTAGGAAAATATTAAAGAACAAGAGATAATTTTAAATTTTTTAAATAATTTATTCCTTTTTCTCTTCATCCTGTCCTCAAACATCGTTTTTAGCTCTATAGGAAGTTAAAAGTGACTACGGGAGTTCCAGATATCTTATAAGACAAGAACTAATACCAAATTAAAAGAACCAAAGATAAAAGAAAAGGCAAAATGATGTAGCCACAAACTCATTCAGAGGTTTATTAAAACCATAATTTCCAGGTTTGTTGCATTTAAGAGACCCCTGACCACCATATTTCTTATCACTAAACTGGGAAGAAGGGAAGAAGCATTTACCAGACATTTGTAATCTCAGAATACACATTGTCTGAATATTGGAAATTTACCGAGAGATCAATCTTTTCCAATTGTGGCACTTACGACTATTCTCATGAAAATTAGTGGGTGATATGTAGGCCATCTGGAAATCTAAAAATCTAAAAAACAAAGTCCTCTGTTCTACCTTTAATGCTATATTACTCCACTACTGTCTCAGAAAAAATAAAAGAAAAAAAAGAAAAAAGACCATTCTAAATTGGTAAAGGACTAAAGAGGACTTGCCTATAACACAAACATTAGGAAACAATGTTATATTAAGCCCTAAAACCCTTTTCATTAGTATCTTTTGATGTATAGAACAGAATCTCACAAGAAAGTTGATTTTAACTGAACTCTATTTCCAATCAATATTCATTATTATGAAGGGAGATTGATTCTGTACTGAATAAATTGAAAAGGTAGTGCAGGTGGACCATTTATAGCACATTTTTAATCTTTCTGCCTTTATTACTATATAAGCTTTTACTATTTAATTTTTCCTTGTTTTTTTTTTTTCCTAAAATCCTCAATTTAATGAGGGAAATACAATTAATCCGATTTTATAATATGAAAGATTTAGTGAGATTAACCTGCCTAAGGGAATTCCATATCCCATATATTTTCAAATATATTTTGGTGCCCCCTTAGGACTTTTTTTTTTAATTAAAAATTAATCTCTGACTCCTGGATCATAGTGTTCCCATTATCTGATAGCAGACAGGAGTATGGGTGGATCGTGTGTCCTCCAGGTTCTGCTGCAAAGTCCGCTCCACCCCACCTGCCACCTAACCCAGCCCAGGGCTGGAGAAGGAGCCCACTTCCTTCTCTGCTTGGGCCTCCAGCCCAGCTGGAGCGCTTTCAAATTTCTGATTTTTTACAAAAGGACACATTTATAAAATCACGTTTAATTTTATCACTTCAATCTCAAAGCCAAGCCAGAAGTAATTGGAATAATTTTTAAAGTTTTTTTCTCTGCTAGGGAGAGTGGACTTTCCATAACAAAAATAAATTCATAATAAAATTCATATAAACAGTATATGCATGTCACTAGCCCCCTCTGCACCAGCAACACTATTTTTATTTCTACTTAGTACATTTCACAATGTTTAACATTTCGCATATTTGTATGACTGTGTAACTTGTAACATGGATATTGGAGCCAGACTGCTGCAGTTTGAATCCTGCCTTTGCTACTTACTAGCTGTAGAACCACAAGCAAGTTAACTTGTCACAATGTAAATAGAGATGTCCTAAGGCTGCAATCATTTAGTATCTATGCAGCACTTAGAACAGCACCTGACACATGAAGGCATTATGAGACTATTAGTGGTTATTATTTTTGTGAAAATGAGACTAAGGAAAGAAGGGAGAGTTTTGCTTTCACTTACCACCTCTTATGATTTTGTTTTGTTTGCAAACTTTAAAATAAGCAATGTAATTAGTTTGAATTTGTCCAACTCTTAATCTACAAATATATTTCATGTTCCTCTTAACAACCCCTGTGTCATAGTTTCAAATTGCGAGCAGTGGTATTTTTCACCAGGACAGAGAAGCTGAAAGATGAGTGATTTGCTCCGAGTTGCACAACCTTTCTAGAGAAAACTCTCCTTCCTCTCTCTCTTGGATACCTCCTTTTTCTATTTGATACAACTTGATGAAATCACAGAAACTACTGTCCATCCCTAGATAAATAAATCCACCTAGAAAGCAAATAAAATGGTATCCAGTTCCTAAATACCCCTTGTGTCTGATTTTTTCAATCCCTGGCCATGGGGATCATGCTTCACTTTTTCTCCATACAGGGTGGGGTGCAGGTGGAGGTTTACAGTTGTGAGTATGCAATGTGAGTTTATTTTTGTATTCTTATTTATTATTATTTTCCATATGAACAACTGTAAACCTCCTTTTGCCCCATCCTGTATAATGTTTCTATAGTATAAAGGTCAAGTCTGCTTACATTAATTATACAATTACATCTGTTGTGATAAATGTATATACCTTTGTTATATTTCAAATCACAATACGCAACATTCCATCACCTTGGACCCCCTCCATGCCTAACCCTGCCAGCTCTGTTCTCAAAGGCAGCCACTGTGCTGATTGTTGTCATCAGAATTTGCCTACTTTTTAACCTCATGTAAATGAAATTACACAGGATGTACTCCTTTGATCTGACTTCTTTCATGTAACATAATGTTTCTGAGATACATGTGTGAATGGTTTTATTTTAATTGCTGAGTGATTCCATTGTTACAATATGTCATATTATTTTAACCCATTCTCTAGTTTATGGATATTTGCATATGTTCCATTCAGGATGTTATAAATAATAGAGCTAAAATCAGCATTCTTATCCAGATGTTCTGGTGGTCGTATGTTTTTATTCTCTTGGAAAATACCTAGAAATGGAATTGCTAGGTCATAGGATGTATATTTTGTTCATGAGAAATTGCTAGACAGGCTTTCCCAAGTATTTGCCTTATGTATATTCCCAGCAGTGCATGGGAGGTTCGGTTCTTCCACATCCTTGCCTAAATTTGGTGTTGTCATTCTGTTTAATTTTAGTCATTCTAAGAGGTATGAAATGATACCTGATTTTGGCTTTAACTTATATTTCTCTGAGCTCTAATGATTTTTAAGGTCCATGTACTTACTGGTTATCTTCTTTTGTGCAGTAACTATTCAAATCTTTCACCAATGATTTTATTGGTACTTATCCTTTTGTGATTGATTTGTAAGAATCCTTTCATATTCTATAAAAAGTTCTTTCTTATAAATAATGAATGCTTTGTTCTAGGCTGTGGCTAGATATTTTTTAATGCTGTTTTGTTCTAGTCTGTAGCTGGATATTTTTAAATACTGATGAACAGAGTTTTTAATTTTGATGAAAAAAATATCAATTCTTTCACATAATGTTTAGTGCTTTTCATGTTCACTCCACAAAATCTTTGCTTATCCCAAAGTGGTAAGTTTATTCTTTTTATGTCTTTTTAAGAAACTGCATAGTTTTAACTTTTACATTAAAAAATATTAGGGTGGGGATTGACTGTGGGAGGAGGGGAGGTGGGCTGGACAGGGGAAAGCAATGGGGAAAAAGGGGGACAAGTGTAATACAGCAACAATAAATCAATAAAAATATGATACATACAAGATTTTGTGTAGGGTACAAGGTAAAGGTGGTATATAATTGGTTGTTAGTTTTTGCTTTTGTTATATATATTTATCCAGTCATTTCAGCATCATTTGCTAAAAAAGACATTCTTTTGAGTTTGGCATATTTGTCATAATATGATAATAATGTGAGTTCTTCAACTTTGATTTTCTTCTCATGTTAGCAGTCTTACTTCTTTGCATTTCCATGTAATTAGCACTTCAGAGATTATGGTTGTTTTGAATTTATAACTAAATTTATCTAAAAAATATATAATCTCCTAATCTATGAACATCATATACTTCTCCATTTATTTAACATTTTCCATTTTCCTTAACATTTCATAGCTTTTAATTCAGACATTTGACATGTCTATAAAATGTATTCATATGTTTTATGTACTTTGTGGCTGTTATAAATGCAATTATTTTGTCATTTTTATTTTCTGGTTATAGTAGTGTATGGAATTATGATTAATTTTTTTGTTGAAATGTACACAGCCCTTTTCCTAAATTCATTTCTTAGTTCTATTAGTTGTTTTTGAATCCATAAAGATTTCTATAAAAACAATCATGACAAAGAGAGATGATTTTACTTTTTTCTCTTCCATTCTATATGCCTTTTATTTCTTTTCCTCGCTTTATTTCACTCACAGTGAGCTCCAATACAGTCTTGAATAGAATGTTGACAACAGATATTTTTACGTATTCTGAATCTTAGAGAAGGAATTATTCAGTGTTTCCCATTATGGATCTGTTAGTTGTATGTTTGTCATATGTGCCTACCCAGAGTCAGCCAAGCTGTGAAGCACAGGGCAGAGTCCTCCAGACTGCCAGGCCTGCCCAAGGTTTCTGACCCCAGCTGCAAGGAGTGAGGATCCAAATACAAAGTTAGAGAGAAGAATTCACAGAAGATCAGCCTGCCTCTGACACCAACTCAAGTTTGGGGGTTTCCCAAAACCACCCTCAGGCTTGGTCATTTTCTAGAAATGTAGAATGCACCGAAACCTATTATACTCATGGTTATGTTCATTATAATTAAAGGCTACACTAAAATTGGCCAAGGGAAGAGAAGCATAGGACAGAGTCTGGAAAGGTTCCACATGTGAAGTTTTCTTTGTCCTCAGAGAAATGTTACTTTAATGGAATGGATGTGGAGCAAAAGTATGGAGTATTGCCAATGGGAAAAGCATACCCATGCTGCAGTGTCCAGAAATTTTACTAGGGCTTTAGTATAGTATAGTTATGATTGATTAATTTTCCTTGTGGTTGAACTTGGTCCCCAACCTTTCACTTTCCCGCAAGTCAGGATGATATCACATGGCCAAAGCTACCCAAAACCATAGTTGTTCTTTCAGCTGCCTCCCCACATCTGAAGATTATTGAGCGTTGGTGGCCCTAACCTGAAATACCTCCTCGAATTCACTATTGGGTGTGATCTGAAATGCCCACCATGAATAAGAAGGTCACTCCTACCACTTAAAATTCTAATTATTTAGAGGTTATCTTCCAGGAACTAAGGACAAAGACTTTTGGGGCAAAAGTTAAATCCTTTACTGCACAGTGTTCTAGAACAGACTGAATAAATTTTAATGTTCCTACATTGAGAGTTTTTATCATAAATCATTGTTGAATTTTCTCAAATGCTCTTTCTACTTTACATCACACCTATAACTATATTATTTCTACAAATGGCCATATTTTTTCTCATATTCTTTATTCTGGAAAAAGGGTAAATTACATTGTTTAGCTATTGACTGTTAAGCCAGTCTTGCATTCCTGGAATAAATCTAAGTCTATTAAGGTGTATTATAATTTTTATATATTTACATGATTTATCAATATTTATTAAGGATTTGTTATCTGAGTTCATGAGGAATATTGGCCTGTCATTTTCTTTTCTTGTAATATCTTTGTCAAGTTTTGGTTCTAGGGTATGGTGGACTTAATAAAATGGGTTGGAAAGAGTTCCATACTCTTCCTTACTGAAAGAGTTTGTCACTTCCTTAAATGTTTGATATAATTGAATGATAAAACCATATGGGCCTGGAGCTTTCTTTGTTAGAATTTTCCTTAAAACAAAAATTATGATTTTAATTTCTTTAATAGATTAGAGTTTGCTGCTTCTTGAATAAACTTTGGTAAGTTTTTCGAGGAAAATGTTCGTTTCATTTAAATTGACATTTTTGCAAAAAGTTAGCCATAGGATTCCCTTATCCTTTTTTGCCTGTGGGTTCGACACCCTGTGTTCTAATATTGTTATTTTGTATTTTGTTCTTTTATCTTGCTCTCTCTGATTTAGGGAGTTATCAATTTTATATAATATTTTTAAAACTCTTAACTTCGTTGTTTATTTTTAATTTTAATTATGTTTGCTCTTATGATTACTGTTTCCTATTTTCTAGGTAGAGTTTAACTTGCTCTTCTTTCTCTGATTTCATAAAGTAAATTAAAAATTTAGAGCATTGAGGTTACCTTTTTTTATAACTGAAGCATTTCAACTATAAATTTTAATCTCAGCACTTTGTTAAAAACAGCCTTTAAATTTCAGTATGTTGTACTTTAATATTTATTCAGTTCAAACTAGTTTTAAATTTCTTTTTTATATCTGGAGTCATGTAACTAAAACTATATTACATTCCAAACATTTCTCATTTAATTGTTTCATTAAGACAACCTCCTCTGCATACGTTTACTCTTTTGAAATACACTGAGATTTATTCTTTTAGCCTGGTTTATAGGCAGCAGTATTTCCTGGTAGAAACTATGTGGACACTTGAAAATATATACATACTTAGTGGTTGATAGGTAGAGTACTCTTTAGCTGTATGCTAGGTTAAATTAGATCATTGTTTAAATCTTATTTTTACAAACTTTTTTCAAATTACATAAAATCACTTCACATATAATGCATTTACAATATTAGAGCTACTCTGTACTAGCTACTTCATTAAGATCATGCATAGTAAATTTTGATCCATTAATCTTATAAACTACTGAGAAAAGATCATTGAATTGTCTAAATAAGATCTTGTATTTTTTCTTATCTGGGAAGCTCTTTATCTGCCCTTCAATTCTAAATGATATCTTTGCTGGGTAGAGCATTTTTGGCTGTTGGACCCTACTTTTCATGACTTTGAGTAATTTTTGACAATCCCTTCTAGCCTGCAAAGTTTCTTTAGAGAAATCAGCTGATAGTATTAATGGGAACTCCCTTGTAGGTAACTAATAAGAAAAAACTAAAGCAGTTCATCCTCACCAAACCATTATTATATGAAATGTTAAAGGGACTGATTTAAGAAAAAGGAGATCAAAACTATGAACAATAAAATGGCAAAAAAAAAAAAAAAACTATCAACAATTGAATTGAAACAAACTAAGCAAACAAGAACAGAAATAGAGTTATGGATATGGAGAGAGTTTTGACGGTTGCCACATGAGAGGTGGGGTTGGGGAATGGGTGAGGAGGTGAGAGGATTAAAAAATACAAATAGGTAGTTACAGAATAGCCATAGGCATGTAAAGTACAATATAGGAAATGGAGCAGCCAAAGAACCTATGCACGACCCATGGACGTGATCAATGGTGGGAGGATTGCCTGAGGTAGAGGGAGGAGCACAGGGGAGAAAATTGGGACAACAGTAGTAGCATAATCAATAAAATATAATAAAAATTTTTAATAGGACTTTAAAACTAAAAGTTTATATAACTTAATTTTTATTAATGGTTGTGTTTAACAACTGGTTTATTAAAATTCCTAAGAACGTAACAGTCAGTTCTCATAAGCCAGAGACAGATGGTTCCAGAATAACCCCAGAGCCAGACTAGAGGAGCGGTGACCAACCAGGGGCTCTGCTCACTTGCAAGACAAGCCGGCTGGGTTCCAGAGGAGGTCTGGGATTTATCCAAGGTCACACAGCAAATTTGTTACAAGGCCAGACATACAGAGTCCTCAACGATCATGGAAAAGAGACCCTACTCGTGTCATGCTTACCTAAAGAAAGGCTGTCCAAAGAGGCTCCCTCAGAATGTATTTATCAAGGAATCTACAGAAAAAAAAATTATAACTTTTTAAAAGACTTTATTCATTATTTTTAGAGAAGGGCAAGAAGGGAGGAAGAAAAGGAGAGAAACATCAGTGTATGGTTGCCTTTCACCTGCCTCCAGCTACAGACCTGGCTGGAGACCTGGCTTGCAACCTGGTTATGTGGCCTGGCTGGAAATCAACCAGCAACCTTTGGATTTGCAGGCCAACGCCTATCCACTGAGCCACCAGCCAGGGCTTCTACAGAAAAATTTTATAAGAATTTATTTGAGTTGGCCTGGGTAGATTGGGGATGCTAGGCTGAGGCTGGGGATGCCACACTGAGATTGAGGATACCATGCTGAGTGGGGGCTCCACACTTAGACTGAGGACTCTGCGCTGAGATTGAGGATGCTGTACTGAGATTATCTAAAGCCAGAGGAAACAGTAGAAAATTCACCATTGCTTTTGCCAAAAAAAGTGATTTATGGCTCTGTTCTTTTCTTAAGCTTCCAATTCAGCTTCATGCTATATCTCATGTGGGCATTTATTCCTGAGTGGCTGAACTCCTTAGGCTTAACCTATTTGGCCACAAAAGTAATGGGCATTGCATTGCCTATATGCACCTCATTACTGTAGTAAGCAGGTATGTACTTTTATTTGAAGTAAACTTGATAAGTACCTCCCACTCAGCACCATTCATACAATCACAGGTTACTATGCTTAAAGATCAACAGCAGAAGGATCACCAAGGAGAGGCCATACCAGCATTAGGAGGTATTCCTGTTACTGAAGTAAACCAGATGTTCTTTCTTATAGCCAAAGAACATTACAACAAAAACTGAATTATATATAGATTGCCATCAACAGTCATTATAAGTTTTGACATAATTTTGACCGTAATTATCTCCTATTAATATGCATTATGAAAATGTATTGAAAAATGTAAGTTGAACTTCCATTGAAGTCCTATTAATACTGAAAAAAATCTGTATTTATCTACATCTCCCTTCTGTCAGTTTTTGCTTTATTCTTTCATTAAGTACATACAGTTCCTATGACTTTTTTAGGTATTGAACCTGTTATGATTATGAAATGTCTCTCATTAACACTGTAATATTGCTTATGTTGAGTTTTCCATTGCCTGATATTAATATAGCTACACAGCTTTTATTAGCTTATTATTTACATGTGTTTCTTTTCTAGCCTTTTATTTTTAATTATTTATCTCTTTATATTTAAAGTGCATCTATATGCAGTAAGACTGACCAAACTATGACTCCAGGTTGCTGCCCCATTTTGTAAATAGAGTTTTATAGGAGCACAGCCATGCCCATTTCTTTACATATTGTGGGGTTTTTTTTCACACTACACTTCTAGAGTTGAAGAGTTGGAACAAAAACCATATTGACTGCAATCCTAAAATATTTGTTACCTGACCTTTCAGAAAAAAGAATTACACCTGCTATAAAGTATTTACTTGTATCACATTTTATAGCCTGACAATCTCTAACTTTTGATTAGAGAGTTTAGCAAAGTTACATTTGACTTCGTTATTTGTTATAGTTAAGACTGCCATCTCTCTATTTGTTTTCTTAGTTGTCCTCTGTTCCTCTTGTCCTGCTTTCAAGTACTCAAAACACCTTTTAGTATGACACTTTAATTGCTCTACTGGTCTTTTAACTATACCTGTTTGTAGTCATTTATTGTGGTTGTTCTTGGGATCACAGTAAGAACCCTTAGTTTATAATGCTATTTATATAAGGTCTGATTTTATTAACCTCTTCCATATCATTGTAGCGTGAGGTTTATAGTATATGGCTATATACATTTGTAGTGGATATGACAACAACAGCAAAAAGGATTGAAGACACCAAATAAAATAATGTTTGAAGAAAGTATCTTAAACACAATGAGATGTATATATTTTTCTTTTTTCTAAATTACTGATATACAATATTAAAAAATACATATACAAGGTCTGTCCAGCAAATATACAGCAATTGTTAACATACTGAGAATGCTTTGCAGGACATTGATGTAACCTGGAAGCTGAGAGTGGACCAGAATGCACATGCGTGGGCAATATTGACCACACTGCACTAGTCAGTGGTGATGGTAGAAGCCATTGAGTGAGCATGTGTATTGCATGGCCATTACATTCAAAATGATGGAGGCAGTAGAGCAACAAATCTGCATCAAATTTTGTGTTAAGCTTGAAGGTTCCTCCACAGAAATATTCACATGCTTCAGAAGGATTTTCAGGGACAATGCAATGAGTGCAGTGCAAATAAGAGTGTGACAGAAAGCCTTCAAAGATGGTTAAGAGTCTATTGAAAGTGATCCATGTACTGGTGATTGGCAGAACACCCGAGAATGTTGAACATGTATAGGCTGCAATCAACAAAGATTAGTGACTGAACAGTGTGAGAACTAGAAGCTGATCTAGGCATTCTAAAAACTGTATCTGAGATTTTGACATAGAATCTTGGCATGAACGAGTTACGGCAAAATTTATTTCACATGTTCTGCTACCAAAGCAGAAGGAAGACTGTGTTGCAGTCGCTAATGACCTGATTCAAGCTGCTACCAATGAACCAAGTTTCCTCAAGAAAGTTGTAACAGGAGATGAATCATGGATCTACAGCTATTATCCAGAACTGAAGGCCCAATTGTCCCAGTGGATTTCACCTGGTTTTCCATGCCTGAAGAAGGTACAGCAAAGTTGCAGCAAGTTCAAGACCATGTTAATGTGATTTTTAATTGGGAAGGTGTTTCCATCATGAATACACACCCCTCCAGTTCAAACATTGGTTGAGAGATGCAATATAACAAAAACAACTGCAGCTGTGGGCAATTGGTGGTTGGCAGCTTCATCACAATAACATGCCTGCTCATGCATTATATCTCATGCAGAGATTTTTGGTGGAACATCAAATCCCTTAGGTGACTTAGCTACCTTACAGTACAAATTTGGTGTCCTGTAATTTATGGCTTACCCCAAAACTAAAATAAAATCACCTTTGAATGGGAAGAAATTTCAAACTGTCATTGAGATGCAGGAAAATACAATGGGGCAGTTTATGACAATTGGGAGAACTGTGTGGGGTCCCAATGTGCCCACTTTGAAAGGGGCTGAGGCATCATGGCCCTGTGTACAGTGTTTCATATATCTTGTATTTTCTTCAATAAATGCGTCTTTTTTCATATTACATGGACAGATCTCATATAGCATTAAATGGTTGTCTTGGTAAAAAAATTTAAACAGTATTTATATTTTACTACATATATACAATCTGTATTTATTTTTTCTTGTACATCTAGAAATTTTCATCTAGCGTCATTTCCCTTCAATCACAGAAGCTCTCTTAATACTTGTTTTAGACAGATCTGTTACTGATCATTTCAACCAGTTTTGCTTCATTCGACTTAATCTGTCTTTGCTTTTAATTAAAAGATATTTTTATTGGATGTAAAATCCTGGTGTGAGAGATTTTTTTCACCATTTTAACTATGTTTCATTATCTTTGGTATACATTTTTTTCCTGATGAGATATCAGCTGTTATTTATGTTATTGTTTTGTGAACAGACTTTCTGTGGCTGCTTCCATGTCCTTTTTATATTTGCTTTAGATTTGTTTGATTATGTGTTTAGATGTGGTTTTCTTTTTATCATTCTTCCATGGGGGTTGCTGAGCATTTTGGATCTTTAGTTTAAAGAAAATCAATAAATTTTGAAATAATATTATTGTTTCTTAAAATGTATTATCTGTCCTGGCTGGTGGCACAATGGATAAGGTGCTGGCCTGCGAACCCAAAGGTCACTGGTTCAATTCCCCAGCCTGGGCACATAACTAGGTTGCAAGCCAGGGCTCCAGCCAGGTCCATAGCTGGATGCAGGTGAAAGGCAACCATACACTGATGTCTCTCTCCCTCTCTGCCTGTCTCCTTTCCCCTCTCTCTGAAAATAATAAATAAAATCTTTTTAAGAAATGTATTATCTGCTCATTCTCTTTGGCATCTCCATCTGGGACCCTAAATACCTATTTATCAGTCTGAACAATATTGTCCCACTGGGAATCTGCTGTATTTTCTCCTGTCTTTCTCTTCTTTTGATAATATATAAATTATATTTTTTGTCCTGAAGTTCACTACTGAGGTTTTCTTCTGCTACTTCCAATCTGATAATAAGACAAATTAGTGAATTGTTCATTTCCAATATTATAGTTTTATAAGAATTTTTTTTACATTTTTGTTTTGAGATTTCTATCTGTTCTCTCATTGTTACCATATTTTTCTCTAAGTCTTTATATGCATTATAATAACATTTAAAGTTCTTGCCTGCTAATTCTAAAGTCTGTGTCATCCAAGGACATTCTCTGAAATTTGTGACATTTTTCTATTTTTTATGGGTATGGTAACTTTTTTTATTATATACTAGTCTTTTCGGTGTGATATGCTGCAGAGATTCTAGTTTCCCTCATATTCTCCTAAAGGATATAGATTGTTTTCCCAGCAGATTATTAGTTTATTGGCTCATTTTCTTAATCTTTAAAGATGACTCATATTTTATATGGCATATACATATATTAGGATGAGTGCTAAATATCAGCTTCATGTGGCTTTTCTGGGATTTTAATAAAAAGACTGATATGTTGGCCAAGAAATTCTGGCTTGGTGAGGTTCAGCTACCAAATGTTTCCCTGTGTTGGTAGTATCTAAAATATGTGTCAAGTTTTTAGGCATTCTACTAGGCTATGTGAAATTTCTCCCATAGATACAGTTTATGGATCACCTGAGGAATGTTGTATTTTACACACAAATTTGGGGCCCTCTTGACTTTGTGGCTTCCTCCTTTCTGAGTTTTTTCCCCTTGATTTCCACCTTTTGTTTTGATTAGCTTATGTTTCTCCAGCTGGCAAGTGCCCGCAAAGGAAAGGCTGTGTGAAAATTGAGCTCACCCAGTCTAAGGATCAAATTCCCTTTAGTTTCTACTTCCTGTTTCCATTTTCAAATACTTCCTTTTTTCATTTTCAAATACAATAAAATAGTTTATTCTTTATTTTTTCTGACAGTTTATAATTGTCATAAATATAATGATTAATAAAATATAAGGTTTGAAATAATCATTGCTAGAACCAGAAATTTTTACATTGCATGCTTTATATCAGAGTTAACTTTAAAATACCTTCCTCTTTCCTATGCAAGTCAAAACAAGTTGAAAAAATCAAAATTGCAAAATTGATTTATTACAGTAGTAATTTTTATGTTTTCCTATATGCCTACAGAAGAACCATGGTTCATTTATCTTTTGCTTTCTCTGGTGGCTCCAAATAAGTTGGAATTTTCACATTAGGGGCAAAGAATAATAAGTAATGAAATGAGGTTGAAAGAAAAAAAGAGAGACATAATGAAAGGTGAAGTAAGGCATAAAGGAATGAAGAAAAATTAGGAGGGTGAAAGATGCAAGCAGAGTGAAAGAATGGAGAGAAAAGAAGAGGCTTTGAGAATCATGTTTTCCTTCATTGCCACATTATCTTACTGATTTACAAAAATTATAGTTATTAGTATCTATTGGAATATATATTTAGGAGCTATTAAAATAATCAAGGTGTATGTTTATGCATATAATTTTGTGTAGTTTTATCTGAAATGATTGGAGTAAGGCATCACTCAAGGTCTGCCATTCACTGTAGTATCCTTTCTATTTTACTTGTCTGAAAGAAAGCAGATAAGTATGTATACATATTGGTGAACACTAGCGTCATAAGAAATGGTAAAAGGAAGTAGATATGAACATAAACAACCAATTAACACATAGTTTCTAGGTTATATGTATTATATACTACACTCTAACAATATAGTAAGCTAGATAAAAGAAAATTTTATTCAAAGCACCATAGTGACTTTAACCAGTGTGGCTCAGTTGGTTGGGCATCATCATACAAACCAAAAAAGGTCACAGGTCCAATTCCTGGTCAGGGCACATGCCTGGGTTGCATGTT
Source organism: Noctilio leporinus (assembly GCA_004026585.1). Classification (NCBI taxonomy): domain Eukaryota; kingdom Metazoa; phylum Chordata; class Mammalia; order Chiroptera; family Noctilionidae; genus Noctilio; species Noctilio leporinus. The sequence continues at coordinate 91,944 of PVIW01002185.1, forward strand.
TGGGCCGCAGTTGAAGAATGTGCAAAAGGCAACTGATGGATGTTTCTCACATTGAAGATTCTCCCCTTCTTTTTCTCTTCCTCCTCTTCTATCTAGAATCAGTACAAGAAAAAATAATAATAAAGAACATCATAGTGAAGAGAAAATACCTTTACAGTGAGGTTTTAATTCAGTTCATCAAAAGAAATATATTTTGGCTGCCTATCATATTCCTTTTGTCTATTATGTACTGTGGGTAAAATAGAAAAAAAAAATGGTCCTTATTTTCAGGAGCTTATCATACTCATGTTGAAAAGACTAAAGAGTTTGCCCATGTCATGAAGTGCCGTGAGACAGAGAGCTGGAGATTTGGGTAGAAAGTCTTCAAAGAAAAGGGATGGATCTCTGTATTTAAGGGCTGGAGAAAGTAAGACATGAAAAAAAAGGAGGGGGGCTAAATATGCAAAAAATCAAGAAAATACAATTAATAATCAAGAGAAAAAATAAACAAGCAGATCCATGCATGACTTGGATGCTATAGTAAACAGGGTATTAATGTAATTCAATAAAATATTAAAAGTAGAAGAAAAGATGGTCATTGGAGCTGACCATTGGAATGCATTATAAAATATTTTAAGGCCCTAGCTGGTGTCACAGTGGATAAGGCAGCGACGTGAGAACCCAAATGTCGCTGGTTCAATTTCCAGCCAGGGCACACAGCCGGGTTGCAAGCCAGGTCTCCAGCCTGGTCCATGGCTAGAGGCAGGTAAAAGGCAACCATATACTGATATTTCTCTCCCTCTATGCCTCCCTCCCTTCCCCTCTCTCTAAAAATGATAAACAAATAAATAAATCTTCAAAAAATTTTTTTGCAAACACAAAGGTTGCTAGTTCGACTCCCAGCCAGGGCACACAACCAGGTTGCAAATTTTAAAATTTATTCATTATTTGGTACATTTACAATGTACCAAATGATTGGTACATTATCTTGTATGGATATTAGTCTTCAACAAAACAAATTTTTTAAGGAGTTATAGGTTTACAGAATGTCCAGGCTTTAAAAAAGTTCTTGATGAGCATTCTAATTCACCACCTCTCACATTTCACTGTTGACATTGCTGCTATCATATTCACTATTAGTTAAGTAATTTATGAACACAAGAGAATAGACCTCAAATCATGGTGACATATACAAGGTTTGTCCAGGAAGTATCCAGCCATATAATATGAAAATTGGAAACATTTGTTGAAAAGATACAAGAAATATTGTCATGGAACAATGACACTTAAGTCCCCTTCAAAGTAGGAACCATGGGACCTCAACATAGTTCATCATCAGCTGCCCCATCATATTCTCCTGAATCTCATCAATGGTCTGAAATCTCTTCCCTTTCAAAGGTAATATTAGTTTTTGGAAAAGCAAAGTTACCAGGCGCCAAATCTTTACTATAATGGGGCTGAGTCACTTGGGTGATTTGATGTTTGGCCAAAAACTACACGAAACATGATTGATCCATCAGTGGGCACATTGTCTGATGAAGCTACCAATTACCAGTTGCTCATAGCTGTGGCCTTCTGAATCATATGAATATTTTACATGGAGGAACATTCAAGCTTAATGCAAAACTTAATATACATATATTTGTTGCTGTACTTAGTCATTTTGAAGTGATAGCTGCACAGTGCACATGCCAAATAATGACATCTACCACTCCCACTGACCAGTACAGTGGAGTCGTCCTTGTTCTCACATGTACTTTCCAGTCCACTCTCTTTGGCTGTCAATTTGCATCAATGTTGCACAAACTGTTCTTGTTATAGTAACCATGGCTGGACTTTTTCTGGACAGACCTCTGTGTGTGTGTGTGTGTGTGTGTGTGTGTTGTATGTAGTAGATGGTATATATACAGAGTGTGTGCGATGAATTGGCAAAGTTTTAGTAAAATAACGTACCACAAAAGTGTTTTATTTTGAATTTATTCTTATATGTAAAGACATAAACATAGTCATTATTTTTTAAATTGTTCAAAAAAGTTTCCATTTGCTACAATAGTAGACTTGATTCAACTTCAGAATCTTGAGCATGCTTTAATGAACTTTTATCCATGGACATCATAATGTTTTCAATCTTAGCTTTTTAACAGCCTCTGTATTGGAATGAGGTTGTTTATTAACTTCTCTCTCACAAATCCTGCATACGTAATAGTCTAAAGGATTTGCATCTGGTGAAATAGGCAGCTATATTTCCTTTGACCAGAATTCAGGAACACTGACACTGAGTAATTCTTGCACCTTTTTGGCATTATGTGCTGGTGCACCATCTTGTTGGAAGAGAAAATGACATCTATTTGGCAACTTGCTTCATCCATGGTACAACTACTTCTCTCAAAATGTCAAGGTAAACATCAGCAGTCACCTTCAAACCTTGTGGAAAAATATATGAGGGCATGATACCACCTTCATTGCTAACAACACCTAACACCATCACTGTAGCAGGAAATTTCATTTTCATGACAATTGGGACTTCATTAAGATTCTCACGAGCTACTTGTTTCTTTTGTTGACTATTTGGTCCTGGTGAGAATTCCTTTCATAGAAGAAAAAAATCAGAGGATTTTTTTCTTTGGGATTTTTCCATTTTGTTAGCAGTTTCCTTACTTTTTCAAAGCACCTTTCCTTTGTCTGCTGTGACATAAACTGGCCTCTTTGCATCCGACATCTGCAGTTATCTTGCTAAAGAGTACGTTGACTTTCCTGCATCTTCATTGATGATCCTCTGGATTCTGTGTACAATATTTGGACTTGTGCGATCCTTGTATACCTTATGCAGTTTTCTTGTTGATGTGGCGACATCAGGATCAGCATCAGCATCATACACTTTCTTCATGTTATAAACTGTATGAAAGGAATGTTATTGAAGTCTGCAATTTCCTTAGCAGTTTGCCCTGCATACAACCCAGACTTATGGTTGATCTAACATTGTATTCCTTCAACATGATGGTTGCTCTCAGAATTTAATACTTTATATCTGAAACAATGATGTTAAATCATAATCTTAGAAACATAGTTTTTCAAAGTTAATAGGCAGCATGTGAAATAAGGAGATGCAACGTTATTGCCAATTTATCAAGTGCACCGTGTGTGTGTGTGTGTGTGTGTGTGTGTGTGTGTGTGTGAGATATATATTTTATATATATATATATTTCTTTATTTGCCTGGAAAAATATATATATATATGATAAGCTGTCATACACTGTGATGTACCATTTTAGTATGATAGAAGATATATATGTGATAATATATAACTCAAGATACAGAGTCAAATTTACAACATATTTTCATTTTCATTGATAAATACCTCTATCACATATGAAAGGAGTTAGTCATGTTGACATAGTTTGAGGTTTCTCTCCTGCCTTATTCATAGTTTAAGCTGAACTAAGAATTTTTTTATCACAAATTAAATATATACTAAATACAGCCCTGGCTGGTGTGGCTCAGTGGATCGAGCACTGACCTGCAAACCTAAGTGTCGCTGGCTCAGTTCCCAGCCAGGGCACGTACCCAGGTTGCAAGCCAGGTTTCTAGCCTGGTCCACAGCTGGAGGCAGGTGAAAGAAAACCATATATTGCTGTTTATCTTCCTTTCTTCCTCCCCTCTTCCCCTCTCTCTAAAAATAATGAATAAAATATTTTTGATTAAAATAAATAAATACTAAGTACAATGAATGTCCTAGTTTTAATGAGCTATATGTCATTATCTCACTTGGACATATGTCAGACACCTTTACAACCCTCTTTTTAGTAAAATTGTGATTCTTGGCACATGAGTTGAGAAATCCCATTTAGAGACTAAAAATGACAGCACCTAACACCATCACTGTAATCAATTTAGGGAAAATGAAATTTTCTACCCCAGCTTTTAGGATTATATAATTTCTTAAAAGTAGAAGAATTATTAGGAATTACATGGCAATAATAATTTGAGGTACCTTATCGCTGTGGTTCCCTAACATGCTTATATAGTAAAGTAAGTGAGTTTGCAAGAGAAGGAAGGAGGGAAGGGAACAAAAGAGGGAGAGAAGGAGAGAGGGAAATAGGAAAGAAGGAAATGATACACTCTTGGAAATACAGTTATTATTTCTCCTTAGTGGTCACAAAGCCGATAAAGAATTTAGATTGTGTTTCATAAAGCCTGGTTTTAGCTCTTAAAAAATAGAGCCTAGTCAGTCATGTGTAACCATGGCAGCCACTAGGCCTCAAACTTGAGCACTAGGTCTTGTTCACCCTGGAGTGCAAGCCCCATCCTCAGTGTTGCTCTTTCTGTAGTTCTGTTCCTGGGCCTGCGAATGTGCAGTCCTGTCAAGTCCCCAAGGGGCGCTGACACTGCTCATCCAGACCACTGTTTGAGCACCTCCACCTTAGAGATGATTTTGCTTCAGCTGCTGCCAACCTTCTGCCATGAACTTGGCTCTCTTTCTTTTTTTTTTCCCCTCACTTGATGATATGTTCATTGATTTGAGAGAGGGAAGGGAAAAGAGTGAGAGAAACAGAGACAACGAGAGAAACATCAGTGTGATAGACAAGCATCAGTTAGTTGCCTTTTGTATTCACCATTCTGGGAAATGGAACCCGCAACCTGTTGGTCCATGAGGCAAACTAACCAACTGAGCCACCTGGCCAGGGCTGGGTCTTTTTCTAATCTTGCTTTTGAGTTATCCAATAAAGCAGAATCCATAAACAAAGATACAGGGGGTTGACTCAACATGGATGCATAATAGAGAATACTAAAAAGGAAAAATTCCTAATGAAACTCCTTTAGAAAATTTTTGCCAGAAACTATTTGCCCAGAATAAAAACTTTTGCTATCAAATAATAATAATTACTTTCCAGAAAGTGGCAAGAAAAACAACCTAGTCAACAACAAGTTAAGCAATTAAGTATGCATAGCCTGTGTTCAAAATAATGGATTTCTTTTTCTCTTAGCATATATTGAAATGGGTTCTGTTACCAATCAGGGCTCACAGATGTGGAATCATTCACCCTAGTGATTTGCCTATCTTAGATGTAAAACATCTGCTTTTCAAAGATCTGTTCATGGAAATCCAAATCTTTAAAAAAAAAAAAAAAAAAAGGACCAATGTATGTGTGTGTCAATGTAATAATGTTTATTTCATTCCTTTGTAGGACTGCATCTAAACATGTGAACAAGGACCTTGGTAATATGGAGGAAAATAAAAAGTTAGAAGAAAACAATCACAAAACAGAAGCCTAAGAGACAAACTGTTTTAGTTATTGTCCAGGTAAGTAAGCTATGTGAGTTTTATAGAAACAATTCCCAAGAAAATACAAAGCATCCTACTACAAGGTGCAAAGGAAAGCCTTGATGTTAAGATGCTTCATAATTAAGGTTTTCAAAACAGGAAAAGACTCTTTTAAAAGCAAACTTTGGTAATTCACCTATTCTCAGAAGAATGTAATTTCAATTGTTTCCCTGTCACCCAAACAAATCATTAGTTTCCTCTGCATGATTAAAATGAATTTTGAGATTTAACACTTATTTAGCATTTTATATTCTAATGGTGGCACAAATTTTGCTGAGTTCAAGGAGCTTAATTTTATAAATTGATATTTTGGTTGGATGAGTGGTGATTCTAATACTTTAAATGTATTTTTAAAGCATTATGATAATTTTAAAATATATAAATCCTAATCCAAGGATTTAAGGTATTTAGAGTGTTTATTCCACCATCACCCAAATTATTTTAGTGAAAGGCAGCATATTTGTGTATATACACACATACATACTTTTGCAGATAGTGTGTATATTATGTACATCTGTGTGTCTGTATAAGCACATATATGTATGTCTAATGCATATATAAATATATGTATTGCATATATTTATATGGAATAACTATGTGAGTGTGATTTTTTAAGAGAAGTCATTTGGACAAATTATTCTTTATGTCCCTGAGAGAGAATAACTGTTACCATGGCTTACTCATCTGAAGTTAAAAATCACCAACAATCACAATAACACTTTGGTTCATTATAAATATGCCATAGTGACAATTTGATTATGTCACTCAGATTAATCCCATAGAGAAGATATGGGGAATGGGGGAAAATGTAATTAGAAGGATGCACACAGGAAAGAAAAATGAAATAGTTTAAATAAAACACTTTCAAAATCTGAAAACCAGGATCTCAAAGTGATTGGGAGACAAAAAAAAAACAACTGGATTCTTTCTTCTATTTTGCCTTTATTCAAAGCCAGGTAGCCAGCATTTCTACCTGCTTGTTTTTCCCCCTGCTTCTTTAGGGATTAGTCCTCAGTCTTTCATGAACATAGATTTGTGCCTGCTGTTATCTTCAAAACTGGATACAGTAAATCCTCATCAAAAATTGAGCTTGAAGACAAAGCCCACAAAGGAGTGAGATTTGAAGGGATATGTAAATTTTTTAACCTAAAGAGAAAAGAATGAAGTATTTTCCTGAAAAACTTTATAGTCTTCATACAAATTAAGCAATTTTCATAAAAATAAAGACTCTTGCAGTTTCAAAACATTATTTGCAAGCGGGCCATTGCATACTTGGGATTACAGGTGGGCTGGGACAATGGAGTTTCATGAAAGTCTCCTATAAAATAATTCCTGTCACTTTAAGTACAAAGCATCTGTTGATGGTGACAAGTGATTGCTATGGTAACTTACTAAATTATCTTTTTTTCATTATTTCAGAGAAAAAATCTATATAGGCCAAATGAAGCATGAACATGGATTGTATTTAAGACATATACAAAGACACTGACAGCAATTCATGGTTCAAATATTAAGCAGTTCATTCTACCAAGCTGTCACAGGATTTTAGAGAATTATCTCAAGTCAAACAATGAAGTGAAATTGCAAACAATAACAAGTTTTGGCAGCCATGATGATAGGTCATATGTTGTGTTTGGTTTGATTTTTGTTTTCTGTAAATGTCTGCACTGAGGATTTTCTTTGGGTTTGCCTTTTATGTAAATTTTTTACGTAGCTATTTTTATACACTGTAAGCTTTGTTCTGGGAGTTGCTGTTAATCTGATGTATAATGTAATGTTTTTGTTTCAGTTGTTTATATGGATAATCTGAGCAGGTACCTTTCTGATTCTGATTGCTATCAGTAATGCCCCCAAACTTTTTCACAAGCACCTGAATCCCAAAGGGGGCAGCTTGTGAAGGCTGGGGATACAAACATTGCCCTCTTCCAAAACCGTGATTTGAATCACTTTTGTAAAAGGGGGAGGCGGAGAATCAGATGGAGAAGCACCAAATGAGCTGATTCTGTGAGTGACCACCCTCTGACTCTCAAAAGCAAATCACACATACGAATAGACACACATACATAATGATGGTACTCCCAAACTGACACTTTTTGCCTATAACCGAAAAAAACAACAGTAACAGAATTTGGGTAACACTTACCTTTAGAGACACCTGCTAGTAAATTATTTTCTGTCAAAAGGAAAAAACACCAACGTGTGAGAGACAGTTTGGAAAAAATCATGGATGACATTTCCATTTTCATAGATCACAATGTAAATCACTGTATTTAAAAAATTGTTGTTAAATCCTTTGGGTTATCCACTGCCTTAAAATTATACTTATTTCCTTTTTAAAAAGGTATCAGTCAGAATTGGAGATTTTTAACAGTGATCATTATCAAAGCTGTGTTATTTTCCACAGAATATAGAATATATATATTTTTTTCGTGTGTGTTTTTGTTAACTACGCTACAGATATTGAATGCACCTTGAGATAATTTAGTGTTTTTAACTGGTACATAATTTATCAAGCAGTGCATAAAAGTGTAATAATAAAATGTCTATGTATCTTTAGTTACATTCAGATTTGTAACTTTATAAATGTGTTTTATGCTTGAGGAACTTTTTAGAGTGCTAGTGTAAACGGAAACTTTTTGAAGTAGACTGGATATGGGCCAATAGCTACTTATGACTAGACTTTTAAACCATGTTCTTTCAAGCAAAAGCCTGGATTCTGGGAGAATACTGCACAGCCATTTTGCCCCGGGATTCACATAACTTTATAGAAAAAGAAAATGAACATCAGATTTCCAGGTATAAAACTATATTCTCTGGGCAGAAGAGGAAAACTGGTGTTTGTTTTTTAGACTGCTGGAACAAAGATTATGAAGGCAACGAAAAGTAAATGGAAGATTAAAGTCAGAAGGTGATTAGAAATACTATTTTGCCACTTCTGCATTATTTAGAAACACATACTCTTGTACATTTGTAAACCATTTACTGTCTGGGCAATAGTGACTCGGTTCAATAAAAGCTTCCTGTAGTGCATTGATATGGATTAAATACGTATAATATCCTATTAGACTCAAGCTGTGTAAAATATTATGGGGAAAAGAAAATAATGTTGTTTTTGCCTCTAAACTTTGATTTACTGAAGTTTTATTTGGCAGGAAAAAAAATTGAATCTTGGTCAATATTTAAACCAAAGTGAAAGGGGAAAAACCAAAGTTACTTGTTTTGCATGGCTAAGCCATTCTGTTATCTCTGTATATACTGTGATTTCTCTTTTTTCCTTTCTCTTTAGAATTTTGTTAAAGAAATTCTAAAAGTTTTAAACACATGCTTTCCACAGTAAACCGTGAACACCAAAATGAAATCACTTCCATATAAATACCTTTTCTTTTGGTGTGAGAGATCAAAAGGTCCAAGTCTAACTCCTAAGCTATATTTGCAGAAAGAAGCATTGTGACAATAGAAAGAGAGGGTTATACTATAATTATTTCTTGATCACTTGCTATGGTTACCTAAGTCCAGAAACAGCTGTTGAAACCTAGAGAGCAGAACATTCAAAACTCAGAGCTCTGCACAGAAAGCAGAAAGTTGGCTGGGCAAAGAAGGATAGTATAATAACTATTGAATCACTGCCCAGATGAAAAGGAAAATCTAATTTATGTAACAGCTGTGGCAGAGATAATGTACAGTGAGGATGGGAAGGAAGATCGTGCACAGTCCTCAACTTCTGAGGTGGCTTCTCTTCAATTTAAGTCTTTGGCAACAAGAGACAGGTTTTGCCAATTCAAGTTTCACTTCCAATCATTGATTACAGGAATTGTACATGGAAATAAATTAAAATACCTGTCTATGCCTAAAAGATAATAAAACTGAAATATGTCTTCACATATCTCTCACAGCTGTCTGCCTCTTATCTAAACTAGGATGTTTATGTATAGAAAGTATTTGTCTTTATTAAAGAGTAGAAAACTCATTGTGACTCTTCATCTCTCTGGAGGGTGAATGCAGCAAAATGAAATAGTTCACATCTTACTATTATACCACCTTCACTAGTCCTGAATTTCACTTATAATTGGTTCTGCAATGTGTGTGTCTCTGTCTTCAGGGATAGGATCATACTTACTATGGGTGTTTCATGTGGCTATTCTATGAACTTAAAAGAACACACCCTATTTCTTTACATTCACCATTAATGCACCATTCAATTTACAATTTGGAATTACATAGGCCTGCATTTTCATGGAAATGCTTTACTCTTAAAATAAGGTAACGTCAGTGTACATAAATATTTATTGAGCCCATACTATGTATGTATGTCTAGGGCCAACCGTACATTATCTTATTTAATCCTTAACTGTAAATAGTATTAAATAGCCCCCCCCCCATTTTATAGATTAAAACTGAGATTTGGAGATGCTCCATAACTCCCAAATGCATTTAGCTTCTAAGTAGGCAAGATGAGTATCAGATCAGATCTGATTCTAAAGGCCATGCTTGCCCCAATCTATTATAGTTTCCAAACTTCTTTATAATCAAGAAATTCTCCTTTTATAACATCTAAAATTGGGAAATATTGACACATGAACTGGTCATACCATCTGTAAAGGATTATTTTAAGATCCTCAAATCCTAGAACAAGCCAATATCATATAATTATCCATCTGTATTTGGATGATTAGATAGTATATGTATACATAATTACATATGTGTTTGTTTAAAATGTGTATTTAAAAATTGATATGCATATTTATGTGATACATTTGTAAACACACATGTATTGCTATCATATACTAAGTACCTATTATGAGACAGGTGCTGTATTGATGGGGAGACCTAAAAAACCAGAATTATTTTCTGGAGGTGGGCACTTGGTAGCACTGGTTTCCCCCCTAGGTGAGTGTTCTAGGAACCCATCTGTATCAGTGTACCAACTGGCATTGTTGTGAGAGGCTGCATGTGGCTCTAGTGAACTTCTCTAAGGCTCTTTCAGCTGGTTTGCCCTTTTCCTGATGGGTAATTTACAAGTGCACCTGCCCACACTGCTGAGTGTTCAGCAGTTATTGACCAGAAACAGCATGACTCCCTATTCAATCAATCTTGCCCAGAACAACTTCTTTTCTTATTTATCCAGATAAAAAAGTCCTCAAGGGAAAAGTTTTGCTCATGTGGAAGATGAACAACCTGCAGAACCACTAAAAGGCATCAAAAGGGACAAGCTCAAAAACTGTTTTGAGAAGTGAAAAAAATGTCTCTATAGGTGTAATGTATCAAATAGAGAGTACTTTGAATGTGACTGATATTTAAACCTGTAAGAACAAATACACAATATTTTATAAATAAATTTCAGATTCTTTGGGTCCTCCCAGTACACTTTCACTTGAATCTGCTCAACGTTCTGCTAAAGGAGGTGCTACCTCCCATTTACAATCAAGATTTGTCTACAGTCACAGGCCTTGGAAGTAGCTAAGCCTGGACCTAAGCTCAAGATGCCAAAGTCCAAGCTGTGTTCACTACACTGCTTACCTTCCTTGTTATAAGAATATGCACACATCCATCCATGCTTGGGAAGGCTACCAAAAAAAAAAAAAAAAAAAAAGATTTGCATTGAATAATTTATGTGACTTCCTTAGTAACTCATGTCATTCATATTCAAAGAACTATGTGAAAACTGCTTTGAAAGCAAATTATATTAGTTTTTTATTATATAAGGATTAAATGGGAAATCTTTACTATTAAAAAAATCAGTACAGGAGATTTGACTTTAGGAGTATTATACTCTAACAATAAAAATACTTCAGTTAAACATGGAATGTATGTATATTCCTCATTTAAGCTTCTTAGTAAAAAAAATTTTTTTTAATGTACTGTATTTGGGAAACATGAAGTCAAAAAACTAGAGCTTATTTTTCCCCTGGCATTCGTTACCCTTGTTCTAATTTGATTTTGGGTTTTTTCCCCCAAATCTGTCCCACTCTCATTTTCCTTCTAAACACTTCTCAAATGCACTAGTATTCATCGGGAAATAAACACGCAGGCAATTGACTTCAAAACCTAATTCCATTCTCAAGTTATCTGTTTTGTCCCTTTTTATTAGCTTCGGGAAAGGTTTTACCTCCTGAAGATCAAACAGCTGAATGAAAGAGAAAAAGGTACTTATGTTACATATATAAGTCTTTGTGTGTGTGCACACATGGACATACACACATTGTGGGCTGTTTTACCCCATTTTCCTAATTGGAAAAGGAATTGCTGGAATAAATACAAAATATCTGTGAAGAAAAAAACATCTATAGGGTAAGAAAATTCATGGCACTTTGATGTGAGGCATTCATAAGTGTAACAGTTACAGTAGCACATACTAGACTCAATAGTTGCATTGAAATTTGTATGAGTAAACCTAATGGTATAAATTCTATACTACTGGGAAATAAATGAGGGCCTCAATATTATACGTAGAAGCTCAAAATAAGTTATTAGACTTTTGAGAAAAGTTGTATGTATATTCAGAGAGCTGACACTGGTCTCCAGAAGGTACAGCATTTGATAAAATGTGCCTTTGGAAGTTGACAGCAACTCAGTTTAGACTATTTGTAAGAGAATCAAAATTAAATATCAACTTTTTCCATATTTTCTTTCTGATTATATTTTCCCAGGTAGATCAGAATAAATTGAACTTCAATTAACAATTTAAATTGGGATATCCACTTGTATAGAAGTAAAATTGAAATTTGGGCTGCCCTATCCAATTCTTTGAATTCTCATCAGTAAAAAATGTGTAGTGAAATAAGATGTAGTCATTGCTTGAAAGTTGATTCACAGCCCTCTCCCTGGATGGCCTATTAAGGAAATAAAATATTTCTGTTAAAAGGTTTATGTCTAAGCATTAGAGTCATTACTTGAGAGAGAAATTATTACTAAAAACCCAGTTTATTCATAAATTCCAGGCTTCTGCATTGTTGGCAATGACAATTTAGTTCCTTTTTTAAAGTTCAATAAGAATAATCCACCAAAAGCTGTAAAATATCTTTGTATTGAGAGACAAAGAGATACTACCTATTGTTGAATTTGAGTCCAAGAGGAAAGTTTATTGTTTTAAAGTTTTGAAGGTTCATTTAAGAGTCATCCTCTGTGGTTTTCTTAATTTTGAGAGCAATTATATGAACCTAAATGCTTATTTTTTTTTTTATGTATAACAGTTGCATACAAGTTGTTTAAAAGATGATAAGTTTTTGCTTATATTGGGAATACCACAAAAACTGGTAGACCTTCCCCAACAGTCCTAACTAATAATCTGTTTAAAAGTGTCTTGTAGTGACTTTGTTACTCTCTCATTTTGAGTTTTTTTCTTGAATGTAATAAAATAATTAAAATATAAAAAATATACTTCCTAGTTATCATGACAGGACTTCCTTTTTTTGTCCTGATGATCATGGCAATGTATGGAATCAGTGTTCAACTCAGAGGTTGCATAGATTTATAAATATTAATGCTGTTGTTTTTATGGGATTTCTGCAACAAAGATGGAGTTAAATTAGCATTAACACCCTCCGCATCAATACCCATTGACTCTTGCCATTGCATTAAAGAGAAATTGATATGGAGGTAGATTTCATTAGTTCATCTTCACCATTCCCCACTCTTAACTGTTGGAAGCTGGGTACATGTATGTATACATAGGTTGAGAGTTGGAGATCTCAATTTGTCTTTTAAAATTATGTTCCCAAGTGTTCGATTCAGTGAGGAAATCATGTGGTTGGGAGCAGTCAAATGGGCTTTACCAAATTTGTTTACATTTCAAGTTTGAACTAAAAGACCAGAACAGAGCAACAGAGGGTTGGAAAGTTGGGCGAGCACTGGCAACTGTTCATTTATGACATGGTTCTGCATATCAGCTAAAACACATATATTTACAATTGCAGTTAACTGAGCTTTTGCTAAAAGATGACTTTATGTGATGTACCATCAGCAAAAGTTCACAGTCTTTGATCTGGTCCTTGGCACATACCTTCTTCTTAGACAAAATTACCACAGCTCTACCACAGTGCAGGTAGAGCTATCCATCATCGAGAGATGCTTGGTAAACCTAAATGCTTTTGTGAAAAGCATCCTCTTCCTGTTCCTCTTGTCCATTTGTCGCGTTGGATACCCTCACTCTTTGCCCTTACCTGTCTCCGCACGCTGTGTGTGTGACTTTGCACTTGATCTCATGAAAGGGTTAGAGCATATTTTCCCATTCCTTGACAATAGGTTCATCTATATGATTCACTTTAGTTAATAAAATTATGTGGAAGTGATAGTTTTTCGATTCTGAGTCCAAGCCTCAAGTGGCCTATCATGTTTTTTTCCTAACAGCTTATACTTCTCTAATTGCTATGGAAGGACAAGGTAAGGAAAGCTTGTTTATGCCAAAAAGAAGGTTAAAAATATGGGGCAGATGTGCAGCAGATAAGGTGCCTCAGACAAGCCCAGGCTAGAGTAGGACAAGCCCAGCCAAGCTCACCCAAGCCCAATCTACATCAGCTGTCCGTCAGGTGACCCACAGGTACACAGGTAACTCTAACAAATGCTTTAAGCCACTAAGTTTTGAGATTGTTGCTATGCAACAATAACTAACTGTTATACCTTTTCAGAGGCAACAAGTTCCTGGTTGGCTTATTAAGTCAGGATAATATTAAAAATACTCCTTTTGCACACACACACAACTGGACATACTTTATTAAACCTGTGATAACTAGACTTTTATGCTTTTGAAAGATTCCTCTCTTCTCTGGCCTTTCTGGGATCAATCTTCACTACCCAGGATCCTCAGACTCTCTATATGCTATTAAATATACTTTGGCACCAATATATAAGAATTATTTATAGTAATGTCAGGCAGCTGTTTAGAGATGTTTCTTGAGAATATGTATAAATCATATATAGAACTCTCTTGGCAGCCTTGGTGTGTTTTGAGATCTGCCTGGCACTGGTTCTCATTTGTTCTTTCTCATTGTTCTAGAAGTTCAGCATTCGTGACAGGTTCATATAATTGCTCTCTTTGTATGTCCACATAATTATATGCCAATATCTTCTCTCAAATTAGAAATTATAGTCAGACTAGGTATTCCGCTGACAACACATTCCTCACCAAATGTCAGAGTCCCTTAAAAAATTCTCAGCTCCAAAGGCCTAATTAGGTTTTCAGTTATTCATGTCACTGGTCATTAGGACAGTCATGCAAATCAACAAGCACTGGGGTGCCCAGGCAGTAAATCAGAACATCCTAGAAGAAAAAGTTTTCAAACTTCATTTATTAACCTTTTCCTTATGTTTACACATTTCAGGAATAGGTTTCCTAGGCCTATAAAACTGCTCAGCAGAATGTTTCAGTGTAAAAAGAGAGGAAATAGGGGTAGGACTATTTAAGTAATTGGATAGGAGTTGTTCAACACACCCGCAAGCAAATACACCCACACCAAATTTTCCCACAAGCTATGCTGATGCTCACTGTCCACTACATCCTGGATGAAGTAATGGTGGCAGTGGTGGGAGGGCATGTTTTGTATCCCCCAGATGGCACAGGACATTCTTGAGAGACAGATGTACCTGCTTGCTGGCTCTTGCGAGTGATACTTGAACCTTCCGCGTCAGCTGCCACCTTTCAGGCAGCCCCTGCGCCAAGGAATATCAGCGAGAGGACACAGGTGACTATGTCAGCCACTTCAGCTTGTTTTCATGCAGGTTCAATCCAAATCTAGAAGAACCATAATAACAATAATAATCGCACAGAAACAATCAGCAATGACATCACAGAAGAGAATTGGGGGATAACAAACTCAAGTCCCAGCAGCCCAGATCCGGTGTGGGTCTGGGAGGCGGCGGGTCAGCATCTTGCAAGGCGGGGTCAGCTAGGTAGAGCAGGGTCTGGGCGTCTCACTCGGCTCCTCTCGGAGGTCCCAGGTCCTCTCAGCCGTCTCAGCTCTTCGTTTGAAGGCCTTTGCTGTCATACTCTTGTATAATGCAGTCGCCCCGCCTTTGATTAATACATGCTACTTTGTGCCGCCCTGATAAGCACCTGTCGAGGACGGCGCTCTGCTGCACGTGCTCTGAGCAGCCTCCAGCCAAGCCCGCGTTGCCTGCCCCGTGGGACTGTGCCTGCGGATCAGCCCCCTGCATGCTCTGCTGTGTTTGCTCTAAACTCGGCTGCTTAACAGGACTGACGTCATCTTAGTTCAGAACTGCTCTCCACAGCGATTTAGTGAAAAAACATAATAGTCTTCAGGGGGGGAGAAAGAACAGGCTTTGAACGGACGGATTCCTAAATAAATGGGCATCTGCAATCCATTAGCCATGAGACCTTGAGTGGCACAGCAACACCCCCTGAGCCTCAGTTGTTTCATCCGTAAAATGCAGCAAATACTGATGACGTTAGCTGTTGTTCTTAACAGGATGAAAGGCGCTATTTGAAGAGAAAATGACTCTGGTTCCAACTCTTGAGCGAAAATTAGAGATGACTGCAGGGTGAGGTAACCCAGTTCAACAGCGTGTAGGTTACAAACATGGAGGCAGTAAGCAAAGAGACAGGTATGTTTTTTAAATATGGAAACTATATGCAGTGTATTTTCCCACATTGGGAAAGTGAAGTCTCTGAGTACTGATGACTTGCTGGAGGCATTTGGTCTAATAGGTTAGTCCTTGGGCAAATGGTGGCCTCACTATTTGTCCTTATTCCAGAAAAGGGTCTTCTCCATATATATATATATATATATATATATATATATATATATATATATATGCTTCTTTATGGCTAAAGTCAGATTCTCAGCAAGACAGATGTATTATCAAGGTTTAACATAGTCAGAGGGATTACAGTGCCTGCTGATAGTAAGCACGCAGTCTGTGTAGGTGTGTCTATCTTACTTGGTCTTTGTCTGCTGCAGTTAGCAGCATATGGCTACAGTAACCCCACACAGCTAAAATTGAATGGTGTGTGCAGTGCATTGCCTCTTCTAGTTCAAGCAGTTTAGTTACTTGCTTCCTTTGTATCTTAGCCTATGCTAGAGAAAATTGATAATAATAAAATAATTAAAAGGGACAATTTTAAACGTCCCCTAAGGCCAGAGACCCTGAAGCCGTCTGCAAAGAAAAAATGTTCTACCTCCGTACTCTTTTCCTTCCTCCTTTTTCATGTTTCAAGTCCAAAGAGTCAGAGCTGCAGATACTAAGACACTAGGATAGGAATGAAGAAAGAAAGTGGTCACACCTCATTTCTGTGCCCATGCTTTTAGAACAACAGGGAAAAAGAAAAGCCTGGCCTGTCTGACTTAATTGAGACAAAGTTTTGTGATTTCCAATGACCATAGATCTGTCCATTATCTTTCATGGACATGGAAAAAACTTCCTGAGTTCTTTTCAAGTTCCCATGCAAGGACAGGGAACTTAAAAATGAGATTTTCTTCATTCAGATGTCTGGTGCTTTAGACGGAAATCATTGAGTAAACAATACAGCAACCAACATAAGTGATAATCCTGCCTCATCATTATATAGCTAGGTTTACCAAAAGAAAATGAAAACTGAACTTTGATGCTACAGCATCCATAAATCAATTAGGCTGCTAATGGAAATTAGGGGATTGTAGATAAGAACTACACCGTGTTATGGGTAATTTCTTTCTTACCATTCTTTCCTTCCACTTTTCTCCTCATTCACGAGTCTTACACACACATCAAATACAAGATGACACATATTATCTCATCACCATTACAGCTAATGAGTTAAGCTTTCTACTGTGCACAATTACAAATTTGATTTTGTTAACAAACCCATCTTCTATTGTGTCCTGGTAGGAAACTTTGTGAATAGTCTTATAGAATCCTCACCATTACTGCCAGTGATAGTGGATTTAAAGGATTAGGGGTCATCGATCTAAATTAATGCATGGTCTGATTAGAAAGCACATTGCGATGAAATTCATTCTTTAAAGGATCTTTTGCATAATTAAAATAACACATGGTTAGAGTATCATTTTCTTGAACTTCCTCCCCACCCCCAAGCCCTTGCAATCACCATTCTACTTTCTAATTCTGTGATTTTGACTATTTCAAGTACTCAATATAGGAGGAATCATAAACTATTTGTCTTTTTGTGACTGGCTTATTTCACTTAGCATAATGTATTCAAGGCTGCAGCATTTTGCAGCTAATAATTAACATGCGAGGGTAATCATTTCACATGCAATACTTAATACCACTGACATGTTCCTCCCCTAGAAGCTGGCAATTTTAATCCCTTTGTTATTAATTTGATTAATGCCAACTACCATATGTGACTGTGAAGGAACAGAGGCAAATCAAAGTTAGCATATTGATTTATTTAAATGTAAATTGCTGAAAATGATATGCTCTTCACCCTGTGATATGAAGAGATGGAAAAATATTCCCTGTGCAAAATAATAAATTTGTTCCTATATGAAGAGTCCAGGGAAATATTTCAAATTCAAATGACTAGGCGCATTTTAGAAAGCTATGTATTTTTGTACATTTGAGGGAGGAAAAACAAAATCCATAACACATATAAATGACAGCAAAGTAACTCCAAAGGCAATGCAGTTAACCAAGAACTCATGTGCTAAATGAGAGAATCCCCTGGGCTGCACACAATACCTTAGAGAAAGAGAAGCAGGATAATTGTATGAACTTCATTTATGTTTCATTTTCCATGCTGTGGCTCTTTTTGCATTTCACTGATGATCATTTTAGACAGGCGTTTTCTTCTTCATCTTGAAGAATGCCAGATACTCTGTAGAAGATAGCTCTATCCGTGTTTTGATTTTAAGGGGTTAAAAAACACATTCAAGTTTGTACACACACACAATTTATTCATGTAATGTGAAAATCAAGAATTTGAAAGTCAGCAAAAAATTTCTGAAGAGCTTAAATTAACACAATGGTACCTTGGTACTTATCATTAATTCATTCTGGAACTTGTAATAAGTGCTGGCTGAAGCATTTTCTCCTGTGGGGCAGCAGCCTGTCCCATGCGTATTCTAGTCATACAAGTGGGGAGTCCTGAGCAAGGGCCGAGTGCTGAAACAGTTTTTTATCATCCAAATATGAGGAGGACACGGGTTGACGAGTTCTGAAGCCACCGAGTACGAGGTAGGGCTGTGGTAGAGAAAACACCTTTTTATTTCAACTTTGTTCATTTACCTATGATATTCCACTTATCTAAAATGTCTTTCCCTTTGCAACCATCAAATGCTTCTCTTTCTTTAAGACTAAAGACAAGCTGTATAGAATTGTGATCTCTTTTATCTTCTAATGAATTCCAAGCACCTATATCTAATGTCTAGTTCATGAAAGACACTTAACAAAAGCATATAGAAACTAAGTCAGGGAAGGTGGGGAGAGGGTAAGATGAAAGGGAAGGAGATGGCCGCAGTAACGATTCAAAAGAGGATTTAAACCCAAGCAGTCTAGTACTAGTGAGCTACTCTAATTAGATTCTGTCTGTACATGGTTATGATATTTAAGTGAATCTTTTTTTTTTTTTTTAGCTACCATATTTAGCAGCCCTACGGCCAGTATTTTTCTTTTTCATATTTTAACATCTCACTAATCAAAATGCAAGTTATGTTCAGCGACACCTTACTTGGGCAACAATCATAATACAGTTTTGATATTTTAGGAAAATATGAAAAGCTCCAACTTGTAAAATTAAGGTTTGCCTCTTTGCAAAATTAAATGTTGCTACATTAGAAGGAAATCAGAAGTACTGTTTTCACTTGTAGGTTATAAACAGTTGTAAGAAGAGGTGGAAAGGACTTGGATCAAGTGGGCTAAGTTCCAAGTGGAACTCCAAGGTAGTCTACCTCTTTGTCTTTTCAGAACTGACTTAAGGGCCCAGCACCAAAGGGTTTTAATTATGTACATTCTAGCTCTCAATGGCACAAAGGAAAAGGTGCTAGGAAATATAGACCTTGATGAACTAAAAAGAAATGTGTAAAAGTCATACTTTGAAGCATAACTTATTTTAGGAATTCTTTTAATTTTTTAAAGACTATTTATTATTTTTACAGAGGGGAAGGGAAAGAAGCAGAGAGGGAGAGAGACATCTATGTATGGCTGCCTTTCACCTGCCTCCAGCTACGGACCCGGCTGGAGACCTGGCTTGCAACCTGGTTATGTGTCCTGGCTGGGGAATCAAACCTGCGACCTTTGGATTCGCAGGCCAGTTCCTTATTCACTGTGGCACCAGCCAGGGCTCTTATTTTAGGAATTCTTAACCAACATAGTTTACTAATTATTGATTTTCTGTGTGATAATGATATATAATTAAAAATGAATGTCAATAATATTATAGAAATTCCTTCAGTAAGCAGTAAAAATGCTAAATGATAAAGCATAGTGCCTATGTTAATTGACAGCTCTTTTCTTTCTTTCTTTTTTTTTTTTAAAGATTTTGTTTATTATTTCCAGAGAAAGAGGAAGGAAGAGAGGCAGAGAGAGAGAGAAACATCAATGTATGGTTGGCTTTCACCTGCCTCCAGCCACAGACCTGGCTGGAGACCTGGCTTGCAACCTGGTTATGTGCCCTGGCTGGGAATCGAACCTGCGACCTTTGGGTTCACGGGCCGGCACCTTATCCACTGTGCTACCAGCCAGGGCTACTTTTCTTTCTTAATAATTCGTAATTCGTAATTATGTCTTGCAATTGTTAGCATTTTCAAATCAACAAACTGTATTATATGATAAATGAAAAAGTCAAGGACAAATCACAAGGAGTGATTTGCATTAGCTAGAGAAGTATAAGCAATACTCTCCAATGAATTGCTCTGCCACAATCAAGAAAGCATTGACATTGAACTTTTGACAGCTTCTCTGCTTGTGTTAAGTGTTGAGTGTCCTTGGAGAAATTATTTAACCTTTTTGAAACCTAGGGTCTTCATCTGTAAAACAATAAAAATAATGCCTCCCACCAAAGATTGTTGTGAGAAATAAATGAGTAGTAGAAACACAGTGCCGGCCCCTAGCAAAGGCTCATGAGTGATCTCAGTGGTTTTATTTTTTAGTGTCTACACATTTCTCAGCCAGATACTCCAGGTCTTCCAGAACACAGCATGATGCCTGTTATTTCCCATCAGAACTATCTGCTCCTCCTTCACTCCTATGGTTTGGTTTCTGCTTCTAATGTTTTCCTGTCACCCCTCCTTTCTCCTGTCAAACTTCAAAATGCTGCTTATCATCCAAAAAGAAACTCATTGGTGGCCCTGTACTCTTGTAATACTTATAGTTAAATTTGAACTTAGGTGCAGTTATTATTTGGGCCAACATCTCTTATCAGCCATTATATGTAGGTCCTTTTTGTGTCTGGTAGTTTTACTTTTTAAAATTGTAGTAAATACGCATAACATAACTTTACCATCTTTACCATTTTTTAAAATTTATTTACTATTTTCAGAGAGAGGGGAAGGGAGAGAGGCAGAGAGGGAGAGAGACATTAATGTATGGCTGCCTTTCACCTGCCTCCAGCTACAGACCTGGCTGGGGACCTGGCTTGCAACCTGGTTATGTGCCCTGGCTGGGGAATCGAACCAGAGACATTTAGGTTCGCAGGCCAGTGCCACCAGCCAGGGCATCATCTTTACCATTTTTAAGTATACAATTCAGTGGTATTAAATACTCACATTGTTATATAACCATCACCACTACTCATCCCTAAAACCACTTTCATCTTGTAAAACTAACACTACACCTATTAAACAATAATTCCCCATTCCCCATTCTCCCCTTCCCCAACTCCCTAGCAACCACCATTCTACTTTCTGTCTCTATAATTTTGACTATTCCAAATACCTTACATAAGAGAATCGTACACTAATTGTCTCTTTGTGACTGGCTTATTTCAATTAGCATCATGTCCTCAAGGTTTATCCATGTTGCAGCATTTTGCAGAATTTCCTTCCTTTTAAAAGATAAAAGTATTGTACACATATACCACATTTGCTTATCCATTCATACACAGTTCACTTGGTTTGCTTCCACATTTTAGCTATTATGAATAATGTTGCCATGAACATAGATGTACAAATATCTCTTCAAGACCCTGATTCAGTTTTCTTTGGTATAGAGCTAGGAGTGGAATTACTGGATCACATGGTAATTCCATTTTGAAGTTTTGAGGAATTGCCATACAGTTTTCTTTAAAATTTTTTAATGTATTTATTTTTAGAGAGAGAAGTAAAGAGGGAGGAAGAAAGGGGAGAACATTAATCAGCTGCCTCTCACACACCCTCAACAGGGAATCTGACCCATAGGCCAGGTGCCCTATTGGAGGTGTGTGAGAGAAATCAAACCAGTGACATTTTGGTTTGCAAGAGAGCACCCAAGCAAGTGAGCCACACTGGTCAGGAACATACCATTTTCTACAGGGGCTGCAACATTTTACATGCCATGCCCACCAAGAGTGCACAGGGTAGCAATTTTTCAACTTTCTCACCAACACTTGTATTGCAACAGTAGTCCTACTTTTAGTTATGATTACATTGGGGGTTCAAGGTGCTTGTAATGAAGTTCCCTATCCAGTTTTAACAAATGGTTGAATGAATTTTGATAATCTTTTCCCAGTTCCACTGATAATCTAGGGGTTGAAAAATAATGACTTTCTATCTGCATGTGTCGGAGGAGATTATTCTAAAACACAGCAATTATTTGGCTACCCTGAAATAAAGTTCACACAGAAAAAGATGAATAGATATCTGATTCTTCCTCAAACAGCTTTTAGAGAAATGATATTGGGTCTAGGCATTAGTGATCTCCAAATGATGACAAAGAGTGTTTTTATTTCTTAAGAATCTTAATGAACTAGTAGATTTTTATATATTTTTTGTGTTTCAGTCCATGGTAGTCTTTATTCTTTTTGATGCTCACATTGTCTTATATGAGGCCAATAGGCAAGAGCCTTTTCCATTTGGTTTCTGTTTGCTTTTCTTTTAAGGCCAGTGATCTAGATAATTTTCTATTTCTGGTTACAATAAGATATTCCAGGTTCACCTCTCGTTTCCTTACCTCAGTCTTACTGGGACTTGTTATTTCATCAAGTCCTAGAGTATTTTAGTAGAAAATCATAAATACGAACCATAAGATTTCTCATTGCTATGAGTACGTTTTTTGTGGAGTCAAGAAATAAATGGTTTTATAAAAAAATATTTTATTTATTATTTTTAGAGAGGGGGGAAGGGAGGGAGGCAGAGAGGAAGAGAAACATCAATGTATAGTTGCCTTTCACCTGCCCAGCTACAGAGCTGGCTGGAGACCTGGCTTGCAGCCTGGTTATGTTCCTTGACTGGGAATCGAAACAATGGCCTTTGGGTTCACCGGCCAGCACCTATCCACTGAGCCACCAGCCAGGGCTAAATGTTTTTTTTTTTTTTTTTTAATAGAAAATTTTTTTCCAATTCAAATTTAAGGTTTTGAGTATTTTTAATTAATTAAAATTTTTAGAGAGAGGGAAAGAAAGAAGGGAAGGGAGGGGGAGAAATAACAATGTGTGGTTACCTCTCATGAGCCCCCAACTGGGGACCTGGCCTGCAACCCAGGCATGTGTCCTGCCTGGGAATTGAACTGGCAACCCTTTGGTTTGCAGGCTGGCACTCAATCCACTGAGCCATTCCAGTCAGAACTGCAAGTTTTTGTTTTTGTTTTATTTTTAGGTATCTTTTTCCTCTGTTTCCTTATGCTGAAAATCTTTTTCCTGAACTATGTTCATGTAATTACCTATTTTTTCTTTAAATATACCTATTATTGTTTTAAAATAATATTGTATATCTACTACTAAAAGTAGTCACTTGAAGGTTTTTTAAGGTGAAGTAACGTTTGTCTCTCTGTTGTTATATAATCAACAGTTGTTTATTTATTTATTTAAATTATTTATTTTTCTAAATTATATATAAAATATTTACATGATTCCAATGTTAAAGTTGTAATACAAGTTCCTATGCAAAGTACCTCCTTCTCTAGCCTATACAATTCCTTTCTGATAAGTAGTCATTATTATTGGATTTTTAAAGTTATTCTTCCATTGTTTCTTTTTGAAAATGCTATAGTTTTGTATATATCTGTATACATACAGATATATACTTATACATATATATGTTCATATTTCCACATTTCCTCCAATTTTGCACAAAAGGTAGTATACTATAAATGCTATTCTGCTCCTTGCCTTTTTCCACCTGACAATATACTGTAGCAATCACTCCATTTGCATGGAGATCAGACTATACGCCATTCTGCCATTGCACCATGATTGATTCAATCAGTCTCCTGTTGGTGAATATTTTGGTGTTTACAATTTTTGACATAATAATAAAGATTCAATAAGCAGTCTTCTGTACACTTTACCTTTTTTTTTTTTAAATACCAGTGTGTACCTGGAATATATTTTTAGAAGTAGGATTGCTGAGTCAAATTGTAATGTGCATGCAGTTTTCCTAAACATTGCCATGTACCCAACCACAGAGGGTTTCATTTTGTTTTGTTTCGTTTTCTGGCAACAACATTAGAGCATAAGAAAATCCTGTTTTTCTCACAACCAATAAATGTGTCCAAACAACCAAGCATTTTATTTATTTTAGTATGATATGTAGTATGTATATCTTAATTTAGTTGTAACGTGAATTCTCTCATTTTGAGCAACTTTAAATATCTCTTGTATTTCTGCATGAACAGTTACAGAAGTAACTTGTTTGTGTGTTTGTTTGTTTGTTTGTTTTGTTTTGTTTTTTGAGACGTCTGTGCCTCTATCAGTCGGGCTGGCTACTTAAGCAGGATGACGCGGGAGAAATGGGCAGCCCCAGTGCCAATGCCAGGCCTCCTTGCTTCGCCACCCTTTAGGTGACTGGCCCGTCACATCAGGCTTGATTTCCATCTGGCCGGAGGTCTTGCCACTGTAGACAACCCCCACGCTGCCCACCATCTTAGGCTGGATACTCATCACCCACAGGTGGGTCTTGACCACCTCGGGCTCCTGCTCGGGTGGCTCCGCCTTCTCTGCCCCGCGCAGGGGCGTCAATAGCGCGGGCTGCGCTGGCGGGGTCCGCGGTGGGCGCCGGCCGGGTTCGGCCGCCGCAGCTGCTCCTCTCACAAGGCGTCCAGGTCAGCGACATGGTAGGTGAACTTGCGGAAAGGCCCCTTCTTCTGCATTTCTTCCGCTCATTTTATTCTTGGGTGGTTGGTTTTTTCTCAATTTTTGGGTAGTGTATATTGTTGGGATATTGTGTTATGAGTCAAGTTTCTCCAGAGAAACAAAACAGAGAGGAAGAACAGGAGCAAAGGAGAGAAGGACAGAAAGAGGGGAATTGGCTCAGGTCCATGGGCTGTGGAGGCTTGCACGTCTGAAATCGTAGAGCAGGTTAGCGAGGCAGGGAGGAGTTGATACGGTGGTCTTCCTCCCAAAATCTGCAGGCTGGAAACAGGTGGCATCTCTGTGCTGCAGTCCTGAGGCAAAATTGCTTCTATGGAAAAATCTGTCTCTGCTCTTAAAGGGTGCGATTGATGAGGCGAAGCCACCCACATTAGGAAGAGTAATCTGCTTTACTCAGCCTACTGACTTAAATATTAATTACATCTAAAGAATGTCTTCACAGCTAGGAGACTGGCATTTGACAAACAGTTGAACTCCATGGCCCACCCATACTGAAACATAAAATCAACCATCACAAATACTAAGGATGTTTTCCCCAACTTGCCAATTATGGCAATATCTTTTGACATTGTCCAGCACAAATCTTATTCAAAATAAGTATTCAAATACTTGTTGAGTTGGATTGACATCTATTTACATATATTAGCCATTTTTATAGAGCCTAAGATGTCCATTTTGAATTATGAAATCTGTCTTGTGTGGTCTTAAGTTGAAATATTAATTTCTTTATGTAAAAGTTATAAATAAATAATACTTTGCATGAATTTTTTAATCATAGTAAAGTTAAATGAAATGTTTTACATAGTCATGGAAATACTGGCTGTCTTTTAAAAATATGTCACAAGAGGAAGCATTTGTTTAATTATCATCTGCAGATATGTAGCTCCGTGGCAAATGGAAACATTTGAAAACCTGAAAAAATTCTCACAAAATAATCCAGGTGTGAATTTTGTCTCAGAATCATACTTAAGGCTCTCCCCACCAACCCCTGGGAAATGTGTTTGGTTTTTGTTTCTTTTTCCCTATTCTGTAGTTTGCAAGTGGCTTCCACTGACATCTTAAGTAACCTGCCTTATGGTCACAGTGATTGGTTCTGACCAAAACAGGATGATCAATGTCCTTTCGTGGGACTTAATTTGGGAATATAGAAAAACAGACTCATTTCCTCTCTAGTATGAGTGATGTAATTGTCTGAATCCAAATTTGGTTCAAAGAAGTAGGTCAGCTGTGTAAAAGTGAATAATGCCCACCTAAGGAAGGAACAGAGCCGCTAAGTAGAGGGAGCACCTTAGCTTCCAAACCCTGGTTCCACTTGTTTTCAAGGTACCCAAGTTTCCACCTGTACTTTATTTATTTAAGCTGCTTTCAGCATATGCTAGTATGGCGTCAGTTTCTGTCACCTACCACCCAGAGAGTCTTAACCTATGCAGGTGCCCAGAAATTTTGCATGTTGTTTCAGAGGGTTGGTGGACTTACTGAAGAAACCCACCTTTGGATCCTTATCCATAGTTCTTAAATATAAATCTCTGATCAAAGATATCCTTCAATTCTTTCAACATTTGCCTCTACAAGTTTTGTTTTGTTTTGTTTTGTTTTCAGGAAAATGTATAAACTTCACCTGATAGCTTTCATGCACTTGATCACATTTAGTTCTTACAACAACAATTAAGTCAATGAGACATCCTCATCCTTGATTTATCCTAAAGGCAGGAGGCTGGTTAGGTTAAATAATTTCCAAAGTGGTACAACTAAATTAAGCCTACTATTTTTGTCTCAAATCTAGAGTTCTTTCTCCTATACTACGGATATTTGTAAGCATGATTGACTCTGATAGTTTTTAATTATTGTTTTAAATTATAACTTTGAAATTTGCCTTTAAAAATAAATATAATTTAATTTAAACAGGAAAGTATATGCAGTTGGCAATATAAGACTGGAATAATGGAAACATGTATAGATGTAATTTTAAAAGAAAGATTTAGATTGTTTATTAGCATATCACCTCACTTCAATTTTTAAATAAATAAGCTGTGATGAATAACAGTACCTTCTAAAGCATGCTGAAATCAGAAAATCCTTAGGAGAAAAGTCATAGCAATGAAAGTGTCATTATAAATAATGAGAAATGTCTGTCACGCACCCACCTCCAAAGGTTGTATAAAATCAGTGACATGTAACCCACCTGAATTAATCTTCCCCCTTCGGTTTAGTGTCTACAAGAATCTAGTTATCTTGAGGATGGTGAAACCCACAGAATCAAACTATAAGAACAAGGCCCACGACTGTGTATGAGTGCTTGAGTTTTTTACCTAAATGCCAGCATTGGAATCAGCCCTTGCAAGTTTGCATTTCAGAAATCATTGAGACAACAGGGGAACTCACGCTCCATAGTCTCTCCAAGTGAAACAACCTACTCTGGGGGTGGGGGTTGGCACGAATCCACATCAAAGCTAAGCAAGCCCAGGTTTGGTCCCTGCTTGCCTCCCCTGCCATCCCAGCCTGGTCAAACAAGATTTCCCTTTTGATCAGGCAACATCCACAATTGACAAGTCAGAACATTTTAAAGGGACTGAGTAAAGACAAGAGGACTTTGGCTTAGTTGCTTCTTTATTGTATCTTCTGTCCTACATTCTGTCCTCTCCGTGAAGCAGCTGCACAGCACCTGCCTTCACTCACTTGACAAAAGACTTCTGTGCCCCTTTGTGACTAGAAGACACTCTCTCACTGTTCTCAACTGAGTTTCTAGGTTGTTCAGCAGCTCTATGATTTCAGCGCCCCCTGGGTGCCCTGGATCCAGTTAACTCCTGATTCCCTTACTCCAGAAATGAGTATTTTCTGTGCTAACAGATAGAATACTTGGCCAGCTTCAAATTAGCTCCTCTTGAGTGGAATGCATTGTGATGTGACATCTCTCCAGCTGACCTTGACTCCCTGCTTCTAAGCAGCTGGCAGACAGAGCAGCCAGGTTGGGACTCATCTTCTCCTTCTTTGTCATCCTTCACTGAGCCTAACCAGTGGGTGCCCCAGAAATGCTCTAGCCTGTCAGGCCAACTCTGGCCTCACTTGAAGGTGGGACCATAGTATCACCTCTCCTTCCCTGGAAGCCTTTGTTCTCATCCCTACCGCCAGGCACTGAAGCTTTGGAATTTCTCAGCTAGAGGCATTTCTACAGCCATTTGCTCACCTCTTGCCTCTTTGAAGCTGTAACAGGGCTAGTTGAAATAGATAATAGGTTCAGAGGAAGAGATTTAACACAAGGTGGATTATGAAGAGGCTGTACAGGCCTGTCCAAAAAAAAAAAAAAAATTAAAAAGTCAAGTATTAACTACATGCTGGGCATTTTCCATTCATGCATTCACTTCAGCCTCAATAATTCTTTTCCAGAGTGCAGCATTATCTCCATTTCACAGTTGAGAGAATTGAAACCTAGCTGATGTAGGTCCCACACAGGTCGACAATGAGGATTGTTTCCTACTGTAAAGTTCGTGCCCTGGCCTGCGAGATAACACTGCCCCTTTGAAGAAGGATTAGTACAGGACTCTCATTAGTATCCACTTCAAATCTTAACCGCCAACATCTGGATGGGAAATAGAGCAGGGAAGGATTGTGAAGGACATAAAAGGCTGTAAAAGAGTTTAACTCCAGAGCACAGCTGGAAATATCCTGGAAGAAACTTTGCAAAAAAGATTTAGGAATATGTGATTGACTTTAGAGATTCACATAAAACTGGGGCATCTTAGGGGTACATTTCTGATGAACGGGCATTTCAGGGCTACTTGAGTAAGCAGGCCCTGTTGCTGGAAATTGGGTATTAAGGATGTCATCACTCTTGCATCCATCCTGGACCATATTCTGAATCTGTCGGCAGCATGGGTTCACACACTTTATTTGGGTTTCTCAATCCTCCAGGGGAATGGTCAGCTGACCTTGTGCAATAAAGCATCACTATCTGCTAACAGCACATTCCAGGGAACACTTGTGTGGCCAGTCAAGAGCAGCTGAGAAAGAGATAACAGCTTTCCATCCATCACTCCGAGTAGGGCAGGATGTCTGGGGCTACGATCCACTCAGTCAATCTTCCTGTGCAGAGTGGACTCTCACAGGGGAGGTTTAAAAGAAATTGGCAAAACATTGACATTTACCCACTTCCTTCCACTTCCTAGTTATTTTACATGAAATTAAATTTCATGAAATTCCTCACAACAATCCTGGAGTAAATGCTACTGCCCCCTTTTAGGGAGGAAGAATTGGAGATACAGGGGTTAAGTTAACCAAACTCTCTGGGTCAGCAGTGTTTCAAACCTAGGCTGATATGTTTCTAAGATCCTGTCTTTGCATTATACCACAGCTGACTCATTATGCATAATTTTAATGCCTAAATTATACATTGCCTTGGAGCCAGGCAGTAGCAGCAGCAATTTTTATGAGATTTCCATGTGCTAGGCATTTTATAAAGATGGGCTCATTTAATAATTTTAAAAATGAGGCAAATATGTTTTATCAGGCTACAAGGCATGAAGAACTTTGTCTTTCCTGCCTCGAGGGCTGGGGAGTGTGTGTGCAGGTGCCTGCGTGTGTTTTAGGGAGGGGAGGCAACTGCTTAGTCTGGTGCTAATATTAACGGACAGGATCTTATGAGCTCTAGGCTCCATCATTGAAAATTAAACAACATGAAAGTATCTTTTTAACCAAAATTTGGGCTGTCAATCTATAGAGCTTTTCCAACTTGTCATGTCTTCCTTGTCATGTAGGACATTGATCATCAGCTGGATGCATACTTGTACATATCATGGTCTTGCTCATTTTTTCCTGCATTCTGGGTTATGTTCTTTAACTTAAGATTCATTCTTCTTACTACAGATTATTTCTTCTAATGTTATTTTAGTCCTATGCATACACTTTAGAATACATATATTTCTGAGGGCCATTTTCTATGTGAATGGTACTCACCAAGCACATCCCTACAAACATTTGACAAGTATATATGAGAAGGCCCTGGGATTTTGTGAAGCTTTTCTGTAGCTTGGGAGAGGACAGAGTTTCCCATGAATGAAGATTCTTCCTCCTCAGTTCCAATCACAGCCCAGCTCATCGCTCATAGTGGTAGCGTGGGATCCCTGTGTACAGTGAGGGCTCTGGCTTTCTTTCCCTTCCAGGTGTAACACTGAGTAGGTATCATTCTCTTTAGATCACTTGTGGATTTTAGCTAATGTAGCATTAGATTTGCACTCAGTTTAAAACTCCATCATGGGTCATGTTCTAAACTTACACGTCTGTCACTTTTACCCTAAAATCCAGCAACTGCCTTCTGCTCAGAGATGGGAACTTCCCTGAAGGAAAAGAGTCAGTATCTCTCTGAGACTCATCACAAAATCAATTTTTACTTCTCTTCTCAATTTGCCCTCCAAACACAGATGCTGTACTTAAAAGACGAATTGATTATTTTATTTCAATTGCACGGAAATGATGATGAAAAATTAAGCAGGCTTCTGAGGCCATTAGAGCTCAATACTTGGCAAATAGCAATCTGTTTATCAATTAAAATTAGAAACTCAAATCTTCCCTGTTTCCAATTGTTATGGTAAAAAAGAAAAATGTACCCCCAAATGGTACAGTATTGACTATCAATTCTTATGAAATTATATCTAATGCAATGTATATAATATTACCATTGCCAATTATAGTAGAAATCTGGCTCTAATAGTTAATAATTTATATGTATTCTTCTTCATCACAGGTCATAAGTTAAATGTGATATTTTTATATGCAATAGATCTGATTTCCCTTTCTTCTGTGTACTTTACATGAAACCACTTGCTATTGTTATCTTTTGTGTAATTTAATAATTTCCTGCCCATACTGTTTACATTTGACAAATTAAATTGCATTTGCATCATTAGCAGCAAAAGACCAGGAAATCCCAACTACTTACCAAAAGAGGCAAAAAGAATAGGACTTTCATGACTCAGCCATCACATTTCTCCTATATTTAATTACAATTTTCGATCAACAATGACATGGTTCCAGTTATGTGCCTTGTGCAGCGCTTAGTAAAGAAAATTAAGGGATTGGCCTTCAAGAAGAGGAGGTAAAAACGGTTGTGAAAACTGAGCATAACAAACAGCCAAGCAGGATCAATAATAAGGTTGTTATTGGAATGCAGAGGAAGAAGGGTGGCTTTTCACTAAAGGAAACTGACAGGATTCATGGAGAAAATAATGGAAGCTGGTGAAGAAACTTTAGTACATCAGAAAATTCACCAGGGTGTAGAAATGCAATTGTATTTAGGGAATGGTCAGGAGCTTCTCAGTTATTGGACCAGGTGGCTTGGGAACTGAATTAGGTGAATCTGGAGAGGAAGGTTTGGCAAAGTTTGAATGGTCTTCAGTGCTCTGGTGGATAACAAAAGCAGTCACAAAGTCTTCTCTTCCCTTTATATACGCACTGTCTCCTTTTTAAAATGAACTATTTGTTGAAACATTTTAAGTTTAGAGAACAATTGTGAAAAAATAAGAGTTCCGATATACCCCCTCACACCTTCACTCACTCACATATACACAAACACACATGCATGGGCACATGTGGTTTCTCCTACTATTAACATCTTCCATAAGTATGGCAAGTGTATTAAAACTGATGAACCAATCCTACATATTACCTGAAGTCCATAGTTCACATTAAGGTTCACTCTGTGTTGTATATCCTGTGAGTTTTTGATAAATGTGTGATGTCACATGTCCGCCATGTCAGTATCTCACAGAACGGTTCAATGCCCTGTAATTCCCTGTGTGCCACTCATTCATTTCTCCTCCTTCACAAACCCCTGATGTCCATTGATCTTTCACTATCTTTGCAGTTTTGCCTTTTAAAGAATGTCATATATTAAAATCACATAGAATATACTAGGTTTTCAGACTGGCTTCTTTCATTTAGCTATATGCATTTAAGTTTCATCCATGTATTTTCATGATTTGATAGTTCATTTCTTTTTATCAATAAAAGTCCTCCACTGTATGGATGTACCATACTTCATTTATCCATTCACCTATTGAAGGACATCTTGTCTGCTTCCAGACTTTGACAATTATGATGAAGTTTTTATACACATTCATGCATTCCCCTTTTTAATGTGACTGCAGCTCCTCCCAACAAGACATAACTGTCTATCTTTTGAATTCTGGCTTGATCAATGACTAACTTTGGCCTATGGCCATTAGAAAACATGACAAACACACTGGAACTTGCCTACTTGCTGATCTTAGAACCCTGCCATCTCCTGATTGATAAGGCATGAAGATCAATTTTTCCCTAGAAGCATTGGCTGACAGCTAGTGAGGCCATCCTAAGCCACTCAGCCTCAAGCCAGTCTGCTAACTGATTTCAAACCTGTGAGAAACCAGCAGAGACCAGCAAAGTTGGTTCAAACTAGAAGAGCCACTCAGCTGACCCCAGAATCTATTAACTACATAAATGGTTGTATTTAAATCACTACATGTTTTGGGGGTATGATATGTTATATACTGAAAGCTAACATACTGATGCCATGACAGATATAAACTAGTCTGTGTTTTATGATGAATAAGAAAGGTTAGATACTGAAAACAATAAGATTATTGAAAGTTAACATACTGGTACCATGCCAGATATGAACTAGTCTGTGTTTTACGATAAATAAGAAAAGTTAGACACTGGAAACAATAAGAAGCTATTGTTGTTAGTCTGCAGGAGAGATTACAAGCATCAAAAGCTTTAGATGATTATCAGAAAAATGTCATTAAAGAGATTGTAGCAGAGGAGGTTCTGGGAAAAAAATGTGTTCATTTCTTCATGGAGTTTAAAATGCTTCATTCATAAATAGGAAAAACTGCAAAGATCAATGTACTATATAAATAACAGTCTAGTTTAATGCAAGAAGAAACAGAACTATGATAAGAACATTGATATAGGACTTGTTTAATCATATTGACCAATTTTTTTGTTGTTTTTTTTTTGCATACATATAGCTTCTAGTACTAGAGGATCTCTGCCTATCTGGAAGTAAACATTTCAAGGAAATTACAGGTATTATCTAAGAAAGTTCAGACACAAGAGAGCTTGAAATGCCTACTGTGCTTTAACCCTGAGGCCAACTCTAGAATAAAATCAGTATATTGGAGTCTGAAAAGTGGTATAGAGAGAATAATAATGAGAAAATTACCAGCTAGTTTGGGGCAGACTCAGCAGCAGAACAGGGGAGACCAGTATAGCGGGTGGAACATGGTAGTACAAGAGCATACAGAAAGATAGCAATGACTGCTGGCATGCTGGAAAAGTGGCTTTTAAAATGTCGAGCAAGCCAAGCAAGGACAGATATGTTATGCTGGCCAAGGCATAGCACATTTAACAGGCAGATAAATAGAATTGTGTTGATGATCATGTGACCTAGTTCATGAAAGCCCACCCACTGAATCCCTGGATCAGATATTGGGTCTGATGGAGTAGCTTAATCCTAAATCCCACTCTCCTTCAATTAAGTAGACTTCAGGTATCAAAGAAGGTCTCTGTGACAGGTGACTGTAGACTCTAAGTGTTCTCCACTACCCACAGAAAAACCACTTATCCCATACCCTGATCTATTCCCCTTCACACTTCAACCTATTTACCTTCCGGTATATTTTTCAAAATAGTTCATTTATTTTTTCTGTCACATTGTCCCCAGAAGAATGCAGTACCCATGAAAGTAAGGGTAGGTTCTCCAGTGTACTCTCAGGTCCCAGTACAGTACTTGGTCTCAGGCATGCAATAAATATTTTTGAATTATTGAGCAAATAGAAGAATAATAAGTTAATGAATAAATGAATTGAGTCCAGTGTGGCAGGTCATGGAATTCCATCCTGCCTCAGCCAGGGGTCAGGTCCTGTAGTTCTTGCAAGTATAACTACAGGCACATCTGTAGATCATCTACAGTGCACTAAGAAAAACAGAATCAAGGACACTTGACAAATAATGATAATCAAAATTTTACTCACCAATTGTATTGATTCTGTTGATAAGATACATGTGAAAAGATGTATGTGGAGAGTAATGCCTCAGATTTAATAAAATGCAGTACTATCAATCACATAATATTGGGTTGACCAGAAAGTTAGTTTGGTAACTTATTTTTCACACTTATTTTTCATTTTCACTACTAATTTTATTGCTTGGATATTTTGAGTGTGTCAGAATTTATTGCTTGGATATTTTGAGTGTGTCAGTTATTGCCTACATGGTATACAGTTGATCTCAATGAATGTCTTAATTTGATCACTATCAGCTTCAACTGATCTATCTGACTATAGTGTATCATCCAGTGAGAAATCACCAACACAAAACTTCTCAAACCACTTTTGACATGTTTGATCAGTCACAGCACCTTTCCCCATATACTGCACAAAATTTTTTTGTATTTCAGTTACATTTTTACTTTTCTTGAAATAACAAAACATAGTATGTCAAAAATGTGTATTTTCTTCCATTGTCAATATTAAAATGGCTGTGTGCAAATTCACCAATTTTGATGTTTTTATTTAAAGACACACTGACTTAACAGCTGTCACAATGCAGTCTAACAAAATTGTTTCTAATGAAGTTCAAGGCAACTAAGTACCACTAGAGACATCTTAAGGGAAAAAATGAAATTTTTGTCCAACCCAATAATTCTTAGTTAATTATTATTAACCAAAGGTTGAAGATGGAGAGAGCTGATTGAAATTAGGTACCCAGTTGAGATAGCCATTGTCCTCCACAATATTCTTTTAATCATCTCTAGTAATTAACCTCTAAATTTAACCTTGAGCTCATTGCCTTTCGAATTAAAGACTGATCCCTGATTTCCCAACCACCCTCATAGTGAGATAGAGTCATTCTATGTTCTGACTAATAAAACCTGGATGGAAGTTATATGGAGACTTCAGCAAATATGCTTAAAAAGAGCTGACTGAGTTGGGAAGCACTCATTTTTAGCTGTATTCTGAACTAGAGGTTATGGTTGGAAACCCTGGAAATCCAACAGTCCTCTTCAACCACAAACTAATCATGAGAACAGAAGCCATGTTCCAGGATGGTAAGGAAGAAAGATAGGAGCTTGGTCCCTAATGATTCCATAGAGTCACTATAACAGCTCATGATTGCCCAGCTCCTGATAGAAGCGTAAGAAGACAGCTTCTAACCTGTTGCTGCTATTGCTGTTGGTATGTGCAGCTGACAGGAGTTACAGCAAATAGATTATTAATGGAAAAAGTAGTGAGTTTATATTCAGAAGGCAAGAGTTTCTGTTGCAGGCTTCCCTGACATCTGTTGTCACAACTGGAAAAGTAATTTACTCTTTCTGGGAATCTGTTCCTCCACTTTAAAATGTGAGAAAATAAAACATGCTTGTAAAATTGTTGCAAGAATTAAGTGTAAAAGTGTGTAAGAATGTGTTTTTGATACTTCAGAGTATTAATGGTAATTATGAATAAATAAGCAGTCTTTGTTAAAGCAAAAGTCTTGGCTTCTGCTGGCCTCTGTAAACATTCCTAAGAAGATTCTGTGTTTCATCATATGATTTAACTGACAATTAGAAACCACCTACTCTGTACAAATCAGTGTCGGATGTTCTGGTAAAAATAAATAAATTAGTTACCAGACAACAATCACCTCTAATCTAAATAGAAAGGAGAAAACAATTAAACAACTATAACCCAGTCATGAATTAATATCCCTCACAACCAGAGTAAATGATGCAAGTGACAACTATAAAGTTTGATTTCTGTCCACCACAAATCTGTATGTGACTAGCCCTTATCAAACCTTGGAATAACAGACTGCAGGAGACTGAGAATCTGTTGGTTATTTTCTAACAATGCTCATGCAGGCAAGCTTCTAAACCGCCTTTTAGAGTGAATTTGGCAAAATTTCACATTTCAAACTCTGGCTCCCCTAAAATATTTTGTTGCTGATACTTAGAAAAGGAAACTGATGAAGAAGAGGGGGGAAAGTGGGTAATATGGATGGCTGAGTACGAGGGACAAGTAATGCCAAAGCATTAGAAACACACTTCTGCATTTTGTGGGGGAGGAAATAAGGGAGGAGTATTGAGAAGTTTCTAACACATTGTGGTAATCATTAATAATGTTTACAAGCATTTCTGGCTTCCCATTTTCTGGGCAGATGGAATAATGTGCTTTTGTTTCCTTTGTGGGTGGATGACGAATCATAGAAGAAGCTATATATCACTTCTGAGCCTAAGTATTCAATTAATTATTGTTACCAGACCTCCCAGAAGTTTCTCCCTAGTTGCCAGTGTGACCACCAGTATTTTAAGATGGTAGTTGCTTCTTCAGACTCGGTTCTGAAAAGTGTGGTGAAAGGCGCAAAATCCCAGCTGACCCACAATAGATCTATGGGATGAGCAAGACATATAAGGTCTGTCCTGCAGGTATCAACAGCTGGAACTTTTAATTATATTGACATTGGCTCAGTACTTTCGGGATAGGCCTTGTATATTTAAATGTTTTATCTGTTGCTGAGCTTTTGGATTTCTTTGTTACTGCAACATAATCTAAATCTTTCCTGACTAATCTACATAATATTAGAAAGTTTGACATAATATGCCCAGAGGTAGAAGGAGAGCTATAAACTTTATAATTAATAAAGGAGAGAGAAAAAACTACAACTGGTTGTTAAAGATTTGTTCCACTAGTTATGTGAAGCTAAGTAGATGTAAAAATTGTGACCAAAAAATCAACTATTTACTGACTTCTCAGATGAATGGGTTATAGGGAGGCTGTATTCTTTACCAAGTGGTGCAGCTGAAAAGGACTATTAAATTGCTCTGTACCTAAGAAGGAAGGAAAGGAAAAACTAAAGCAGCACCTGAAGATGGGAACAACTGAAGTCAAGAGAGCTGGAAAAATGGTTCTGCAAGGGAGGGAGAGATGGTTTGACTCGATGAATTAAAACTTTGGGGTGAGCCTGAGGTAGCTAATGGAGAAATATATTGAATATTTTTTGCACAGCATGCAAATGCAACTCTTCTTACTTTTCCTACAAAATTTTTACTAATTCCTCCTGAGAGCAAATGTAATTTCACCAAGTCTGAAAACTACTGTAGGTTTTACTGAAATATTGCTTCCTTCTTTAAGCCAGACATAGGGTAAGACTATTAAGTTTTTATGGAGCCCAGACATAATTGGTAAACAAACAATGAGTCCTATTTCAGGCATTCACATTGCTCTATGCTTCCACACTCACACTGAGACGTTTCAAGACTTCAAAAAATTAGTCAAGAGACTTATAACTACAGCAGTTGTCAAAGAGCTAGGAGAATAATTTATAACTCCCATTTCTATAGTGTTCAAATACATTTTTTGAAAAAAGTTAGGTTGTCTTTCATTTTAAGTCAATTTTATTTTTAAAAGATGCAGCAGGAATCTTGCTCTCAGTAAAAACTTGGAGAAACAGTGATGGTCTCAAGCCATTGGCAGCGTTAGGATGTGGAGGAGGCCAAGTCTCCCATCATCTGTCCCATTCAATCACAGCGCCTTTGCTTTTAGGGGAATTACATATTATAATTCCACGTAAGTCTTCATAACTTTTTTTAAAGAAGAGTTTTTAAAGTTCAATTCTTTTGGGAAAGTGTGAATACTTCGGTGTGTATTCTCTTTACGAAATAAAACATAGTCAATAATATGCAACCTCACCCCCAGTTTCAAATACCTATCCACTTCATCTTTTTCCAAAAAAGCTACCTTGTAAGTCATTCTATACTTTCTTTGCCCCAATCAACTCTTCTTTACCTGTCATGAAACTTCCTTGTACATTGTTCCAGTCTGCCACCCTGACCTTGTGTGCTTAGGATACCCATGGCCTGTTTTAACTTGTGCGTCTCTGTGTTTTCTACTAGCAATTTTTCTTTTACATTTTGAAATGACTTTTAGACCAAACTTGATATTCTCCCATGTACCTGTGACTCCTTCAGCCTTGCAAGTGGTCTGTAAATTTGTCAAAATCAATACCCCATCTTTGATTATAGAAACAAAACCAAAATATTTTTAAAGCAGAAATTACTTACCAGTTTATGTGTGTGTTTTATTGCTTAACTTAGAGCTCCGAGAAGGGATTATACTGTACTTAAATTATAAACAATTCCCATGCCAGGACACCTCTTCCTAGAAAAATAGCAATGGAGAGACAAATCTTCTAAGATAGTATCGGTACAGCAGGCTGCCAATTTTTATCCTTCAGTCAACCTGACGTAGAGAACTTGCTCAGGTATCCAAAAATGTTGGTTGAGAAAGGGAAATCAATGTATCAGGTTTAAGGCACTGTGGGTATCAATCACCTGCTTATGCAATTTTCTTACACCAAAAGGAGCTGCTCAAGCAATCTCGTGTGAACCCCTTCCATTGGACAGTGGACTGATGCTGCCCATGCCCAGATATGACTTAGTGAAAAAACAGATGACACTTGATGCAAGACAGGTAGTTCCAAGTTCCAGGCCACTTGTCCAAGGATGACTGGCTTCCTTAGCCTCTACCAGGACCCACAATAATCAGAGCTGCATCTCAAATAGAAGGAGGTTGCTGAAGAGAGCATTCTACCACTCACAACTCTGAAACACTCAAATGAATATTTGTGGCAGGCTCTATTTAGCACTCCAATAGCCCACGGGAAACTTAAGCACCATTAGATCAGCTGGGTGTTAAGGCTTAAGTGAGGCAGCACTTGCAACACAGCCTCAGACAGCTGGGGAGCCTTCTCTGGGCCATGTTTAAAGTTGTACAGGTCCGAGCAGCACATCCACATATGATTTATGCTGCATCCAACATTAAAGAGGCCCACTACATGTTTTAACTTTTTCTCTGTGGTCAGTAGGACAAAGTGTAGTAGTTGTCATTCCATTGAAGGAAATAACATGCCTGAAAGTTGGAAATCCAGAAATGTCATTGAACTGGTATGTCCTTGAATTTTCTTGCAGTTTATAGCTCATTATCTAGCATTCATTTTTCTTACCAAGACATTATATGTATTATGCTCACCAGGTCCAATGTGCATGATGTCTTTAATGTAGTGGACAGTGTAATGTTCTGTGGAAATGTGAGGTGATCAATATGCCTGTGAATTTAATTATGATAGACAGCCAGAAAGTTACCATGGAGGGAACTAAGATTGTAAAAAATACTGTTGCCTCTGCTAGGTGAAAGACAATTGATTCATAATTATAAGATAATTTCCTATCTCAGTAAGTTTCTGTCAGTCACTAGAGTACCAGTCAAGTAAGGACCCATAGCTGTTAAGCCTTCTCCAATTGAGATTACCACCTGATGTTAAGATAGTCCAGTGTAATTCTCCAAAACCCATCCTAATTATTCAGTGATGAAATGAGCAAGGTATATAACCTGTGTTAGTTTCCTTGGGCTGCTGTAATCAAGTGCCATTAAGTGGGTGGTTACAAACAACAGAATGTATTATCTTGCAGTCTTGGAGGCTAGGAGTCCAAAATCACAATGTTGGTAGGGCCATGTATCCTCCAAAATCTGTTAAGGGAATCTTTTTGCCTTTTCCTACCTTCAGTGGTGGGACATCCTTCAGTTCTTGACATCCGGCTTGTAGCCGAGTCACTGCAGTCTTTGCCTACAGTGTCACACAGCATCCTACCTCTTTGAGTGTCTCTGCCTATCTTGTCAGGTAGCATTGTTTCTCTCCTCTTCTGACAAGGACACTAGTCATCTTGGATTAATGATTCACCCCATACCAGAATGACCTCATCTTAACTAATTATATCTGCAAAAGCCTGCCTGTGGCCAAACAAGGTCACGTTCTGAGGTACAGAGTACTGGGACATCCATATATCTTTTGCAGGGACACAGTTTAACCCCGTAACATCATTCTTATATTTTCTCAACACTTTGATGTTAGTACTCATTTCTGAAATTTCTCTAGGGGTTTGGTATTCTGTTTTGTGAATAAGGATTATTTCAAAAGCTTCAAATATGTTGTATCTTAGCGGCCTTCATTCTATTGGCCAGGGAGCTGCTGGTTACAGTTTATGTATATACCAATTATGCATTCAGAAACAAAGAAAAACAACTTCAGAGTGTATCTGAAGACTCACTCGACCTATTCTGATAAGGACTCAGACTGAAATTCCATTTATCTCCTGACCCCAGATCCTAAGCCTTCAGTCTGACTTGTCTTATGGTGGCATTCTAACACCCAGAACCAGCTCTGAGTGTTGATGGCCCTTTTTTGCTTGATGGTAACTCTGATAAAAAGAGGTAGGACCTTTTGGGGAAGGCCATAAACAAACAATATCGGATACTGCAACAACATCAAAGGGACACATTATCTCTTGATTCAAATCTGTCTTATCTAAATCAGTCTAGGTAAAATCGGTCTGGGAATTGGATAAGAGGCAATGCCACTTCATTATAGTGATAATAATTGAAGTTAGGTATACTATAAGTTTGCAACCGTATGTTTGAGTTTCCTCAATCTTTCCTTTTCTGTACATGGTCCAAGGATGGAGGAGGGGGTGTTGGGCCTCAGGTTGCAAGTCAACTGGTAATCATATCCTCTCAATGACCTTGAACATGTGCATATAGGCCAGACCTGTGGTTTTATAGTTTTATCTTTTCCAAAAATCTACACAATAAGAGTCTTCTGCCCAGATATTATCAGCTACTGCCAATGACTCCTAATTACCAAAGCGTTTGATTAACAAATGGACTTGATTTCCATTACAGCAGCCATGCTTACTGATTCTGATGCTATCATTTGTTTTCTTTCTGCCAGATTTAGCAGAACCAGTAAAGGGGAGAGAAAGTTCAGGTAATTGGCTTCCATGATTGTGGAGGCTGGAAAGTCTGAAATCTGCAGGACAGGCTACAGGCTAGCAACTCTCAAGCAGGAACTAAGTGTAGTCCATAGATAGGATTTCTTCTAACTCAGAGACACCTCAGTTTTGCTTTTATTTAGTTTCATTGAGAAAATTTATATACATCACTGTACAAGTTAAAGTGTACAGCATTATGGTTTGATTTACATATGAAGTCTGTCCAGAGAAAGTCCAGCCATTGTTAATATAATGAGAACATTTTATGCAACATTGATGTAACCTGGCAGCCAAGGAGAGTGGACTGGAATGCACATGTGTGAACAATGACAGCTTCACTGTACTAGTCGGTGTGGGCAGTAGATGCTATTGAGTGAGCATGTGTACCATGTGGCCATCCCAGTCAAAATGACTGAGAAAGTAGGCAATGAGTCTGCACCAAATTTTGAGCTAAGCTTGAATATTACTTTGCAGAAATTATTTGGATGATTCAGAAGGCCACAGCTATGGGCAACTGGTGATTGACAGCCTCATCACAATAGTGCACCTGCTCATGCATCACATCTCATGCAGAGTTTTTTGGCAAAACATCAAATCACTTAGGTGACTCAGCCCCACTAAAAACCCAGATTTGGTGCCCTGTGACTGCTGGCTTTTCCCAAAACTAAAATCACCTTTGAAAGGGAAGAGATTTCAGACCATTGATGAGATTCAGGAAAATATGGTGGGGCAGCTGATGGAGATTGGGAGAACTGTATGAGGGCCCGAGGTGCCTACTTTGAAGGGAATTGAGGGGTCATTGTCCTTTGTACAGTGTTTCTTGTATCTTGTATCTTCTTCAATAAATGTCTCTATTTTACAATTATGTGGCAGGATACCTTTTGGACAGACCTCATATATTGTAAAATTGTTACCATAATAGGTTCAACTAACATCAATCATTTCATATAGATACAATATAAAGAAAAGAAAAAACAAAAGCAATTTTGCTTTGTAATGAGAATTCTTATGGTTAACTCTTAATATTCCTATATATTATACCACAATGTTAGTTATAATCATTACATAGTACCTTATATTCCTATTACTTATTTTTCCTATGACTAGAAGCTTGTACATTTTGATCACCTTCCTTCCATTCCTCCTCCCCTCATTGCCCATCTCTGGTAACCAACCACACAGCTTGATCTCTTTTTCTATGAGTTTTCTGTTTCTACATATAAGTGAGATCATACAATATTTGTCTTTCTTTGTCTTACTTCATTTAGCATAATGCTTTTAAGGTCTATACAAGTTGTTGTAAATGTTAGTAATTCTCATTTTCTGTGGCTGAATAACATTCTTATTTTATATTGTAACATGACTACTTTATCTGTCCATTCATTGACACACACCTAGATTGTTTCCATGTCTTGGCTATTGTAAATAACCTGTGAGTATGGGGGTGCAGATATCTTACAGAGATAGTGTTTGCAGTCCATTTTGTGTATTTCTTTTTCCAATTGTATTACACCATCAATTCTGTCTTTAATCCAAACAAGATGCAACAATTCCAGATGTTCATCCTTAGATGTCAACTTCTTGCTTCAAGCATTTTATCAGAAACAGAAACCACTTATATTCAAAAGATAAAGTTTAATACAGAATATTAGGCAGTTAGAACATTGTTTGAAGGGCTTCAAGAGAATGTCTTAGGTTTGGTTTATAGGAATGATTTCCAGGCACACAGTGAACTAACTCGCAGGAGCATTATTTCATCGGAGTTCAATAGTAGAGTTAGCAATTCAAGAGCATGACTGGTGGGCATAATTCAGGCTTCATAAAATTGGAAATAAAAAGCTGTCATGGAAACTGTCTCTCAACACATAGGAGAAAAAAGAATAGATATTTAAATACTGCCTCTCTTAAGCCTTCCAAATCTTAAACCAGCCCATTTAACAAGTACACTCTAATTCAGATTTCTAAAACTCTAAGTTGCTATATAGTCTGGAAAAGAGTTTCACCTTTCCAGTCTAACAGGATGATGGGTTGGAGGTTGAGTGATTCCTTTCACAATTTTTATCAGAAATGGCAATCTGGATGTCACAAAGATAGCAAAATAAGAGGCTCCTGAATTTCTCTTCTTTCACAGACACACTAACATAGAGCTACATGTAGCAATTTTCTCTGACAGAAGTCCAGAAACTAGCTAAGTGACTCCTATGCATCAGGGAACTAAGAGAAACCCTCATCAAAACAGGCAGGAAAGGCTGAGAAACATTCTTGCTAAAAAGCCCACCCCTACCCGCAGTGCCATTAAATCCAGTGGTAACGCCACTTCCCAGCTTCTCCATAAAGAGCAATGGGTTTGGACCCAACTTTTAAGGCTGTCATCCAAGCGATGGGTCTCCAAATTACCTAGCTCTGGTAGTTAAGAAGCCTCTGGCTTCACACATTAAATTTTTAAAAACAGTTTGCGACTGGGTAAACAGACACTTCTGGCAGCGATCTCCCTGGGGCTAAGCACAGAGAACAGGCAGGAAGAGCTGTGCCCCATTTCTCCTTGGAAAGAATTTGGCTGCACTCTTTCCCAGCTGCTGTCTGAGGTTCTGGCTTCCCATCACATCATGAGCTGACTGTGATCCTCCCAGGAACTTGATAGAGCTAGTGGGCATGTGCCTTGCTATTTCCCCCCTGGCTTGCTCTAGCAATAATACCAGTGCCCGATTTCTCCCTGGAAGGAGTTTATTAACATATGCAGCACCCTGACTTTTATGGGTGTCATCCAACAGTTATTAGCTCACATCACCTAATGCTAGGAGCTGATAAGGGATTAACATTCATGAGTCCCCAGGGACCACACAAAACCAAGAGGAGGGACTATTTGGTTGCATAAGCAATTCCAGAGACTATTCCCTCTGGCTCAACACAGAGGGAATAGGCAAGCACACCCCACTCCTCACTGGAAGGAGCTAGACTGCATAGCTAACATCCTGCCTTCCCAGCTGCTACATGAAAGTTGAGTTTCCAATTAGCCTACATTTGGGAGCTGAAGGGGTAAACAATTAATTAGTAGTCATCCTGGAGCCTAAATAGGCATATGGGTATTTCCTATGCCTATGGGAAACTGACAGGTCTTGGCACATTCTGGTTTTGGGATCCACTAATAACAAAGACAGTTGCTTAAACAATCACATAGATTTGAGAGGCAACCAAGATGCAGTTCATCTACACAAGGCCAGTCTGTCAAGTTAGAGAGATATGGAGAAACCTACATAGAGAGTTAAGGAAGATAAAAGTATGTTTCAAACAAAAGAATACTATGACTCCAGAAACCAACCTTAGAGAAACATTATTTACTCTAAGGAGAGTTGCAAATAACAGTCATAAAGATACCCACCAAGGTGAGGACACTAATGCATGAACAAAGTGAGAATTTCAGCGAGGGAAAAATATTAAAAAGTAACAAACAAATCACAAAATTGAAGAATACAATAAGAAGGTATCATAGAACTGAGAATTATAAGGTAGGCTGCAAAATAAGTCCTAAAAATTTAAGCACAAAGTTATATCAAGAATCTTTTACCCTGGCTGGTGGCACAGTGGGCCCTGGCTGGTTGGTGGTAGAGTGGATAAGGTGCGGGCCTGGGAACCCAAATGTCGCTGGTTCGATTCCCAGCCAGGGCAATATAACCAGGTTGCAAGCCAGGTCTCCAGACAGGACCATACCTGGAGGCAGGTGAAATGCAACTATACATTGATTCTCTCTCTGCCTCTCTCCCTCCTGCTCTCTCTGAAAAACAATAAAATCTTTAAAAAAAATAAATGAATTTTAAAATTTAAAAAGAATCTTTCATTACCACAATGATATAAAACTAGAAATCAATTACAAGAGGAAAACTGGAAAATTCATAAATATGTAGACATAAAAAACATGCTCCTGAATAACCATATGATCAAGGAAGAAAACAAAAGGAAAATTTTAAAAATACTTTGTGATAAAAATGGAAACAACACACAGAATTTAAAGGATTCAGCAAAAGCAGTTCAAAGAGAAAAGTTTATAGGAATGAAAGTCTACATTTAAAAAAGTTCTTTAAACCTCAAGAAACTAGAAGAAGAAAAAATTAAGCCAAAAGTTAATAGAAGAAAGAAAATAATAGAGATCAGAGTAGAAGTAAATAAGACTAGAAACATAATAGAAAACATCAATGAAATCCAAAGCCATTTTTTGAAGAGATAAACAAAATTGACAAAAATTTAGCTAAATTAAGAAAAAAGGGAAGACAATATCAGAAATGAAACAGTTTTAACTGGTAACAAGAAATCCTAAGGATCATAAAAAAACTATTGTACTACAAAAGTAATTATATGCCAAAAATTAGATAACCTAACTTATAAATTTCCTAGAAACATACAATCTCCTGAGACTTAATCATAAAGGAATAGAAAATCCAAATAAATCAATTACTAGTAAAGCAATTGAGTCAGTAATCAAAAACCTCCCAACAAATAAAAGTCCAGTACCAGAAAGCTTCCCTGGTGAATTCTACAAAACATTTCAAGAATAAATATCAATACTTCTGAAACCCTTCCAAAAAATAGAAAAGGAGAAAGCACTTGCTAACTCATAAGTCCAAAATTACCACGATGCCAAAGCCAGACAA
This sequence comes from Noctilio leporinus, assembly GCA_004026585.1. Lineage (NCBI taxonomy): Eukaryota > Metazoa > Chordata > Mammalia > Chiroptera > Noctilionidae > Noctilio > Noctilio leporinus. Next base: position 136,907 of record PVIW01002185.1, read on the forward strand.
AGACACTACAAGGGAAGAAAATTACAGGCCAATATCACTGGGGATCAGAGGTTTTTTAAAAAATCCCAACAAAATTAAAAAGTAAATACTCTGTAATCAACATTTATTGCTGGGATGCAATGCTGGGTCAGCATATGAGAACTAATAAATGTGATACACCACAAAACAAATGCTGGTTAAAAAAACAGATGGACATTTCAAATGATGCAGAAAACATTTGACAAAATTCAGCATAGTCATGACAAAAATTCCTAACAAATATGGATGATAACATATACAAGGTGGACACAATCAATTGGCAATAACTTTGCATCTCCTTATTTCACATGCTGCTTATTAATTTTGAAAAACTGTTTCTTTTTTAAAACATTTCTTTAAAGATTTTATTTATTGTTTTCAGAGAGAGGGGAAGGGAGAGAGGCAGAGAGGGAGAGGGACAACAATGTATGGTTGCCTTTCACCTGCCTCCAGCTATGGATCTGGCTGGAGACCTGGCTTGCAATGTGGTTATGTGCCCTGACTGGGAATTGAACCATCAACCTTTGGGTTTGCAGGCCAGAGCCTTATCCACTGTGCCACCAGCCAGGGTTCTGAAAAACTATATTTCTAAGGTTATGATTTAACATCATTGTTTCAGATATAAAGTATTCTGAGAGCAACTGTCATGTCGCAAGAATACAATGTTAGAGGAACCATAATTTCTGTACTGCATGCAGGGCCAACTGCTAAGGAAATTGCAGACTTCAATAACATCCCTTTATGCACAGTTGACATGAAGAAGATGTATGATGCTGATCTTGATGTCACCACACCAACAAGGAAAACATATAAGGTATGCATAGCATCCAGATCATCAGTGAAGATCCAGAATGTTTACCTTGATGTTTTCAGAGAAGTATTTGTATCATGGATGGAGCAAGTCGCAAATGAACATCATTTTATCTTCCAACAAGATGGTGCACCAGCACATAATGCCAAAAAGGTGCAAGAACATCTCAGTGTCAATGTTCCTGAGTTCTGATCAAAGGAAATCTGGCTGCCTAGTTCACCAGATGCAAATCCTTTAGACTATTATATATGCAGGGTTTGTGAGAGAGTTGTTAATAAGCAACCTCATTCCAATATAGAGGCTGTTAAATCTAAGATTGAAAACATGATGATGTCCATGGATTAAGAAAAGTTAATGAAAGCGTGCTCAAGATTCCCAAGTTGAATTGAGCCTATTATTGCAGCAAATGGAGACTTTTTTGAACAATTTAAAAAATAATGACTATGTTTATGTATTTACATATAAGAATAAATTTACTTCAAAATATAACACTTGTGTGGTATGTTGTTTATGTTACTAAAATTTTGCCAGTTGATCATGCACAGTATATAGATGATATACCACAACATAATAAAAGCCATACATGATAATCTCACAGGTAAGGTTATACTCAAAGCTTTCAGAGAAGAGCTGAAGGCTCTTTCTCTAAAACCAGGAACAAGACAAGAATGTCCACTGTTGCCATGTTTATTCAGCACAGTACTGGAAGTCCTAGCCAGAGCATTTATGCAAGAAAAAGAAATAACGAGCATCCAAATTAGAAAATCAAAAATAAAATTGGGTGTTTGCAGGTGACACAATACTATATATAGAAAACACTAAAGACTCAATGAAAAAACACGTTTAGAACTAAGAAGTTCATTAAAGTTGCAGAATACAAAATCAATATAAAAAGTCAGCCAGGTAGCAAAAGACAAATACCATATGATCTCACTTAATATAGGAGACTAATGAATAAACAAACAGACAAGCAGAAAGAAACCAGAGACAACGGGGGTAAAATAGAGTAGAATGACTGGACCAGAGGGGAGACGAAGAGAGAGGGGAGAGAAGGGGTAGGGTTTAGATGAGGAGCTAGTGTGAAAGATCTATGGACATGAATAAGGAGGAGGGGGTGCATTGTTGGGGAGAGGAGGCGGGATAGGGAAGAGCAATGGGGGAAAAATGAAACAATTGTAATACAGCAAATAATAAATCAATAAAAAGACTTTCTTAAAGTGAGTTATGTTTCTATGTACCAATAATTACTGTTAGAAATTAAGAAAACAATATCACTTATAATAGCATTAAAATATTGAGGAATAAATTTGACCATGGAGATGAAAGATTGATACATATAAAATTATTAAAACACTGATGAAAGTGAAATGAAGGCACAAAAGATATGCATTCATGGATTGAAAGAATTAATATTATTTAAATGCCCATGCTACACAAAGTAATCTATAGACTCAATGAAATACTTATCAAAATTCCAATGGCATTTTTCAGAGAAGTAGAAAAAACATTCCTAAAACTTGAATGAAACCCATAAAGTTTTATATAGCCAAAGCAATCTTGAGAAAGATCAAAGCTAGAGACATGACACATCCTGGTTTCAGACTATTTTACAAAGCTATAGTAATGAAAACAGCATGGTATTGGCATAAAAACAGACACATCAGTGGAACAAAACAGCCCATATATAAACCTGTGCATATATGGTCTTTTAATTATTGATAAAGATATCAAGAAAACACAAGGGAAAAGAATAATTTCTTCATAATCCAGTTGCTAAAACTGGATATTCAAATGCAAAAAACCTCTCTTATGCCATACACAAAAGTCAAATCAAAAATATATTAAAGACTTGAAGATAAGACTCAAATCTGTAAAACTTTTAAAAGAAAAGATAATGTGGTAAGATTCTTGCCATTGGTCTTGGCAGTAACTTTTTTGGATTTGACACCAAATGCAAACCCAACAAAAATAAAAACATAAAAAGCTTTTGCATCACAAAGAAAAATCATCAACAAAATGAAGAGGCAGGCTACCTAGTGGGAGAAAAAAATTGCAAACCACATATCCAATTAGGGTTAATATACAAAATACATATACGAGGACCTCATGTAATTGAATAGCAAAAAGAAAAAAAATTAAATGGGCATAGGACCTGATTAGACATTTTTCTGAGGAAGATATACAAATACCAGCAGATATATGAAAAGAGACTCAATTTCACAAATTGCCTGGAAGATACAAATCAAAACCACAATGAGATATCATATCTGTTAGTATGACCATTATCAGAAAGACAAAACATAAGTGTTGGCATGTATGTGGAGGAAGGGACACACACATGTGCTGTTGGTGGGAATGCAATCTTATATAAACAGTATGAAAATCTTCACATAGAGTCCTCAAGAAATTAAAAATAGAACTACCATATCATACAGTGATCCTAGTTTTGTTTTCCTTTATTCAAAGGAAACAAAAATCACTGTCTCAACTAGATATTTGTTCTCGAAAACCTTCAAGAGTGGGTTTCAGTCCTTCACTGGGCCTCCGGCTTCACAGCAGAGCAGAGGCGGTGTTCACCTCAGTACAGTTTTGGCTCACCTGGGTGTCCACCATGGCATGTGTGTATACCTGCTCAATGTCGTTCTGAAGCTGTTGTAGCTACCGTGTAGCTCAAAAATGCAGTGTTATTTCTGACGTGAAGGGAGGAAGTTAGAAGGCCCAGCAGTGTTCCTTGATCCAATCTCTGTGACTTCTGTCTGCGGAGATGTTTCCGTCTGAGATTCCCAATCTGGCTAACTGAGACACCTTGGGAAAGCTGCTAAGCACATACAGCTTTAAGCTAGAACGAGGTTTCTTTCCTTCTTAATACTTGCATCAGTTTGTTGTAGCAGGGCTGTCTGCATGGTGTTTTTCCAGGAGAGACCCATGAGAGTTTGAGCCACACATGCTGTTGCTCCTTATCATGGTTCCAGCATCTAGAGATGGCACATCCTGGCACTTTCAAGTCAATATTTGTCTCATTAATGAATGAAAAAGTAGAACAATGCATATTTTGAATAAAAGTAAAATGATGTGTGGTTTCCCCGGAAAGTCTAGTGTGCTCAGACTAGTTCAATTCTTCCTTGAAGGTAACCTGCCAATTCCTTGACTCACCTGCATGCCCATGGACTGCCCCCAGATAGCTCTAAATTACATTGTAGTAAAATAAGTAAATTCTATTTCTCGATTCCTTGTGAGCAATATTTAAATACAGATGTCAGCCTAAAAGGGTTGTCAGGTAAAGAATCAAGACTCCAAGTTTTGTTAAACCACTGAGACATTTTTTTTCCTGTGAATAACTTGGTTGAGAACCAAATTGTTCGAGAAGCAAGATGTTTAAGAACTGGGGTGTGACTGTACCCTTAAAATATGTTTGGCACTCCCGCTGCTGCAGACATTAGTGTTTTTAAATTGTAAACTTAGCCCTGGCTGGTGAGGCTCAATGGATTGGCCACAGCCTGTGAACCCAAAGCTCGCTGGTTCAATTTCCCAGCCAGGGCACATAATCAGGTTGCAAGTCAGGTCTCCAGACAGGTCCTTAGCAGGAAGCAGGTGAAAGACAACCATACATGGATGCTTCTCTCTCTTTCTTCCTCCCTCCCTGCCCTTCTTTATGAAAATAATGACTAAAATCTAAAACTAAAAAAATAAGATGAAGAAAATAATTAATTAAAAAATTGTAGACTTAGGAATTTGAATAAGGCAAATACATGCCCCTCTAAATACCCAACTTTAAGAAAGTGCCTTGCTGAATGGTTGTTTTACTGCACAGCCATTTGGAGAGCAGGGCTAGCAAGAGAGGATGACGTGTCCAGCACAAATAAGTTCAGAGATAAGAATAGGGTCCTTGTGAAAACTTCCTCTTTGTTTTGAATACTTCTGCAAGAACAATTTAGAGAATTTGGCACTAGGTAAAAGATACTTTTTAAACACACTTTTAAAGATACATGGCACTGAGAATTTAGTCACCAACCTAAATTTCAAACCAGAGGGCAAATGAATAAGATGTGTGCATTTGTAGCCCACATTTTGTCTGGAGGAATCTCAGAGCGGTTTACAGCCTGATTAGAAAGTGCACATCTAGGGATTGGAGCGCCCACAACTGAAATACTGCTGCCCCGGGCCTGACTGAGCAGCTCTTTAGGAAAATACAGCCGTGCTGCACTCAGAAGGGACTTGGAGGCCCCTGCCTCCCTAAACCACCTTCAACAACCTGCTACAGAGCATGGTCTTGAACATCTAAGACAGTACACTAGAGCCAGGCGTCCAGGAACTGCTCTCACAACATAGTGAGCAGAGCATGAGCTTCGGAGCCAGCCTGCCCTTAGTGGTCAAAGTGCAGCCTGACCATCGAGTAACTGTGTGGTCTCGGACAAGTCCTCCAAACGCCGAGAGTCGCAGCCTCCTGATATGCATTACTTCTTGTAGTAAATGAGTGGATAGAAGACCTTAACCCAGTGCTTAGGACATAGCTGATGTTCAACAGATTTGTGTTTTCTTCTTTTGCTTACTAATGAGAGAAACTGGCATTTTTAGAAAACATTATGTTATGCCTAAATTTGCTTTCTTATTCATGTCCAAGTCATCTGCACCACCATTTTAGATATGTGCACACAGTCTACAATGTATGATAGGTTTATATCAATATAATAAGATTTTACTTTATAAGTTTGTATATATGCACATGAAGTGAACTTTAATTTGTACGCTTGCCCTGTACCCCACCATTGGGAAAAACTTGGAAGGAAGATTAAACCTCAGTAAAGGGATTGACTTTCCATAGAAGCAAAGGGGGCTCTCGGATGCCGTCAGGTGGGAGGCTGCGTCTGAGTGCAGATGCTCATAGGCAGTTGCACACCGTGGTGGGAATCTTGGGAGTTTTACTGATGGCTTCAGTTTTTAGAGGTTTTTTGTTTGTGTGTTTGCTTTTTCAGTGAAGGGGAAGCAAAATCATCAGGTGAGAGTGAAGGTAGGGCAGGAAGTTTGGATGTTTGAGAAGACAGAGGTGTGTAAAATAACTGTGTAGACAACAGTGAGAATCAATGGCCAGGACCAATGAGGTAGGATTTCCACCCAGAAAGCAGTAAAGGCCCCCTTGGGGTTTGTGGTCAAGACTTTAAAGTGAAACCAATCAGCATGTTTGTATTTTTCTTTTGCCATATTCAACTCCAGCTACAAGCCTGGAGATGGCAGGGAATTTGAGTTAACCAGGATATAAATGTGATCCAGGGTTTAGTATGGCCAGGAAAACATAACAAGGACGGGATAATGGGGTGGAGAGAGTGTGCATTGAGGGATTGTAGTGGTTGGCCTAGAAGTTAAGCTGTGACAGGAGGATAAAAGAGTACACCAAAGGGGGTGAGGTCAAGGACAAGGTGGTCGGGTCAATAGATTGGAGGTTCTGGTGGAGTTGAGGGATCAGGAGTCAGGAAACTAGATGTAGATACTCGTCAGAGAACTTGCTGCATCAAGCTGAGAATATGGAGGGTGGTAATTATTAGCAATAACAAGGTTTAAGGTGGGAACAGAGGGGTGAGTGGCTGAAGTAAAAAACAGGTAATTGGAATGGAGAACTTCAAAAAGGCCACTGTGTTGGAAACACCATCAACTTCTATATTAAAATCACTAAGATTTACAACAGTAATGGTGTGAGAGAGACTTGTATTCATCCAGGAGTTAACATACAGAGAAAAGAAGGGGGAGACCCAGGAGTTGGGACACAACTGCTCAAGTAGGGAGAAGTCAATGATTTAATATCATTCCAATTACTTCACAGCTGGTGGGATCCAAGGGTCTTTCTTGACACCTGCAAATGGAAATAAAGACATCCAGGGGAAAATTAAGACTAAAACATCACTTTGCCACTCAGAGATGGTGTTATTTGAGAATGCATTTTTGTACGTTTTTAAAGATCCTGCTTCATATTGAAAAGACAGAGTGGTAGAGTCAGTAACAAAACAGATGTGTGTCTGCTGCCCTGTGCACCTTCCTGGAGCCTCGGGCACCTGCTAGTGATCTGAGGAGAGTGGCTGGTGTGCCAAGGTGAAAGCAGAGCTGGGAGGAAAGGGGAGGCTACCCTCTCTCTCGACTCAGTATGCCTAGTTCCTACTGAGAACCAAGCATGAACTTCTCCTACTGAGAAGTTCAGCCACTTTCTCGCCTAGGCTCAAGATTTATACCCTGAAGCAGGTTTCATTAGAGCACATATGTTGTAGGAATTTGGGAGCCATGTCTTTAGGTATAGGTATTCAAGATACCAATCCTAGTCTGTGATTGTTTATATTATTCTGTCTATCCAGAATTGTAAATTTTGTCTGAGAGAGATCTTTGTTCTTCTTGCCCCAAGTTTCCACCAGAGACTGAGATTTTTCAAGCCAGCTTCTCACATGGTAGAGAGCACACTGGCTGAGAAGAGCAGTCATGCTCTCCAGCCGTCTCTGTCAGGAATGAAACTGGTATTTTGATCTCCATCTCATGAGCTTTATTCCTCCAATAGTTATGAAAGTGGGAAGGGAAAATAGAAAGTCATGTGTTTTTCCACCTGTCATAAACACATATGTAGCCTTTATGTTTTCTTGTTTTAATGTCCTGTTTCAGAAGGCATTCCTCACAGCAAGCTAATGTTTTCCCACATTGCGTTCTAGCACATTTATGGTTCTCCCTTTCATATTTAAGTCCCTACTCAAGCTCAAATTTATTGTTGTATAAAATAGCAATTTAAGTTAACATTTTAAAAACTTCAGGCCCTGGCCGGTAGCACAGTGGATAAGGTGCCAACCTGTGAACCCAAAAGTAGCTGGTTCAATTCCCCAGCCAGGGCACATAACCAGGTTGCAAGCCAGGTCTCCAGCCAGGTCTGTAGCTGGAGACAGGTGAAAGGCAACCATACATTGATGTCTCTCTCCCTCTCTGCCTCTCTCCCTTCCTCTCTTTCTGGAAATAATAAATAAAATCTTTAAAAATAAATAAATAAAATAAAAATAAAAATTCTCTGTTGTCCCACAGCCATTTATTGAATAGCCTATATTTCCCCCAATAGACATAGATAACATATATAGCCTGGGTATTCAAAAAGGTTACTTTGCTTTTGGGGCATCAAATGAAATGGTCTTAAACTGGAAACCTAGAATTCCGTCTACTCCCTGGAAATTATGGAAGTTAATATTCTCTTAATCACATTTGACTTAAATTGTATGATCTCAGCTTTCATTTGTCTGAAAGATGTGTTTAATTTCCTTTTTTTTCTTTAAGATATGTAGATTTAGATTAAGGGTTTATTTCCTTTATCACTTTAAAAATGTTATTTCTCTGTATGTAATATTGCTTTTGGAGGGAAAGGGAAGCTGCTTATAAGATCTTTCTCTTAATAATTGAGTGTCTCGGTGTGGTTTTCTGAACATTTACCTTACTTAGGACAGTATATATAATTTTTATCTAACTTCAAATTTTCAAACAACATATCTTCACATATTTTTGACATGCCTCCTATCCTAGTTCCTTATGTCTCAAATTATAGATATGTCAGAACATGTGGAATTAAATCAAAGTCATCAATGCTCCTTTTTAAGCCTATCTTTTTTTACTTCATTTAGATGTATGTTATTGAAATATATTTAAATACTATGTTTAATTTGTTAACAAGTCCAGTGAAATTTTCAGACAGTGTTTCTCATCCTTAGAAGTTCTATTTGTTTTTTTTTTTTATTTTGAAATATCTTAACATTCCTCTAATTTTATTCATATTTTTTAAAGATTTTAGTTTTAGAGAGAGGAGATGGGAGAGAGAAAGAGAGAGAGAAAGAAATGTTGATATGTGGTTGCCTCTCACACACCCCCAACTGGGGACCTGGCCTGCAACTCAGGCTTGTGCCCTGACTGGGATTCAAACTAGGGACCCTTTGGTTCACAGGTAGGTGCTCAATCCACCAAGCCATACCAGCCAGGGCTCATATATTTTTTTAAATAATATGATACACAAAGTTATGGTGGCTAGTATAATCTACTTTTATGCTTCTTTAGTCATCTCTGGCATTCGCACATCTGTTTCCATTAATTGAGTTTTTTCCTAGTTATGAGGTACATATTCCTGCTTTTTGGCATGTTTTGTAATTTGGACAGGACGTTGGACATTATGACGATTACTCTGTGGAAGTTCTGGATCTTGTTGCCTAACTTTAAAGACTGCTGGACTGTGGAGTTTTATTCTATGCATGTATAGCACAGTCCTTTGTAAAGACTCAAGAAGAAGACAGTGCAGACATCTGGGGCACTTTTTCTACATAACCCTCTCCTTTTCTGGAACTCTGCCCACAAAGTTCATGTGTATTGGTCTCTCTTAACATTGACCTCCACCTGCTCAGCTCCATAAAACTTGTCACATACTCTTTTGATCTGTTCTGATAAAAAACTGCCTGTTGCCCAATGTCTGAAAACAGTTGTTTTCAAACATGAAGGCTTCATTTTGTGATTATTGCTGTCAGGATGTTAAACCTTACATCTTAACTACTGTAAGCAGAAGTAAAAATGATCTATCCATTTACTGATCCATTTGTAAGTTTTCTATCTTTCTGCAGTATTTGCTTTAAGCTCTCTTCTATATTAGATGGATTCCCATTATTCAAATTCTATTTCTAAAAGTTATAGTTGGTCCTTATTCAATTTTATTGCTCTTTTTTCACCTTTGTGCTTTTTATCATTTGTTCTTATCAAATATCCATATTTAGGCCCTGGCTGGTGGCTCAGTGGAATGGTGATGGCCTGTGAACCCAGAGATCGCTGGTTCAATTCCCAGCCAGGGCACATAACCAGGTTGCAAGCCAGGTCTCCAGCCAGGTTGGTAGCTGGAAGCAGGTAAAAGGCAACCATACAATAATGTTTCTCTCCCTTTCTTCCTCTCTCCCTGTCCTTCTCTTTTAAAAATAATGAATCTTTAAAAATATATATCCATATTTATTTTTGTGCTCTTTAAATTATATTCTATCATAAAGGTATTATTACTTAAAGATCTAAGTAAACAGGATTTTCTAAACTCAGCTCTTCAAATTTTCAAGGAGTACTTGTTCTTTCGTTAGAGTCTAGGTCAAGACGGTAAACTTCCTTTTCAATTCCCTGTGTTTATATGTACACTTTTTCATCATCTGCCTTTTGCTGCGTTTTTAGCCCTTTGAGATCCTCGTTTTATGTAAGAGTCTCAGTTTTAGCCCCTACTTTGCAGTAGCCCACAGTCCCATCAATTCCCTTTGCACAAGGTTTGTAAAACCAGCCCCTCTGTACCACGGAACAAGAATGGCCCCGTGGGCAGTGACAACAGAAGTTCACATGTTTACAGCCTTCATTTTCAGTACACTATTTGTTTCTTGCACCTTGAGATTTTCTCTCCTTTTTTACAAGCCCTTTTATTAAGTCAAAATTATTTTTTTTATTGTGTTCAGCCTTTCTATTTACTTTTAGAAGGAAATGATTCAGTTCCATAGATAAGCATATTGCCTGATCAGACATTCTATATTATATTCTAAATGAAAATTGTTTATCATTTGGATCACATATAAATATGAGACTCTCAATAGTTAAGAAAGATTTCTTCTTTATCTTGGGAATGATCTGTTTCATTTTTGGAGGAATAAAGTCACTATATTTTGACTAATACAATATCTGACGGAAGTTGAGCACAAAGGAGGTTTGTGTTGAATTTGAATGCCTCTGCACAAATGAACGGGTGATAAAAATATAATGGCTCATTTAAAACAGTGGTTTTTAAACATGGATCTATGTCAGAAGTGTCTATAGAGCTCAGTGAAAATAATGTGAGGTAGTGACTCAGTAAATCAGGGATGCAACATATATAAATGAAATTAAGTTTTAACTCTGCTTCAAACGTTCCTGCAAACCTTGTAGCCTAAAAAGCCCGCCCTTTACCAAGTCTAAAATGTCATTAAGCAACATCCCACAAGCCCTAAAATTTGAAAATTAGGGGGAAAACAAAAAATACATCTGAGTCTCATTTGAACCATTATGTTATGTTTTTGTTTGTCTGTTGTATTTTTGGATTTATACATGAGCTGTTAGTTTTGTTTATTTATTTAAATTAATTTATTGTTGTATTACAATTGTTTCATTTTCCCCCCATTACTCTCCTCGGCCCCTCTCACTCCATCCCCTCTCCCCCAGTCGACCCCCCACTCATTGTCCATGTCCATGGGTCGTTCATACTAGTGCATTGACTAAACCCTTCCCCTCCCCACACCTGTCTGGTCGCTGTCATTCAGCTCCTTGTTTCCATGTCTTTGGTTCCATTCTGCCCGCCTATTTGTTTTGTTCATTAGTGAACTGCATGTTTTATTTAGAACATGCAAAGTCATGTTTTCTGTCCTGCAACTCTGTGTGGTAAAATGCAAGTTAGCAACATTTAGTTTTTGGAAGGTCCAGAAATTTATAATTTTTATCCTGCTGATAATTGGAACTAAATATCCTACCTGTTTGGTTTATTTGCTTCAGCTTACTTTAAATGGACGTAGATTTAAACTAGATTTAAATGAATTGACTGGATACCAAGAAAAACAGTAGATCATAGGAAGATGGTTCAGATATTTATATTTGCAGAAAAGACTTTTGAAACGAATGCCATTAATATATTCAAGAAAAAAGAGGAGGCCTGGCTGGCATGGCTCAGTGGATTGGCACCAGCCTGTGAACCCAAAGGTCACAGGTTTGATTCTCAGTCAGGGCACATAACCAGGTTGCAAAACAGATCTCCAGCCAGGTCCATAGCTGGAGGCAGGTGAAAGGCAACCACTCATTGATGCTTCTCTCCCTTTCTTCCTTCTCTGCGCTTCTCTCTGAAAATAATAAAATCTAAAAAAAAAAAAGAAAAAAGAAAAAAGAGGAATGTATGTGCAGTTTCAAAAGAAATGGGCTGGCCAAAAACGTCCATTTAGTTTTTCCATTAAATAAAAGACATTTTTTTTTTCCATTTTACCAATAATTTATTGATTTGGATATTTTGAGTATACTAGCTATCTCCCACTATTGACTTCTAGTGGGTAGAAAGAGGCCAGGGGTGTTGCTAACCATCTTCAAATGCATGAGACCAGCCCCACAGCAAAGACCTATTTGCCCAAAATGTCAATAGTACCAACATACTTCACAAACCCTTTTGACACCATTGATCAGAACAGCCCCTTCTCCATATATGCACAAATATTTTTCGCATTTTAGTTGCATTTTTACTTTTCTTGAAACAATAAAGCATTATACGCTGAAAATGTTCCCTATTTTCTTCTATCTTCAATATTAAGATGGCTGCACAAAAGTTTACCAATTTTAATGATTTTAAATGCATGTTTATATGATAGCTGTCATAATACAATATACCAAAATTGTTTTGAATGATGTTAAAGACAACTAAGCACTATTAGAACCATTATATAGACAAAAATTAAAATTTTCAGCCAACCCCTATAAAAAGTTGGTCAGAGAGAAATTAAGTTTTGAGACAAAACAACATCATTTTGACTACCCAGAAAATAAAAAAGATTGCATTATTAAAAAGCTGATAACTAGAAAATTCTGAATGCTTTTCAAAAGCTTGACTTATTCCAAGGAAGGTAAGAAAAATAGAAAAAAATATGAAAATAAGTAGAAAGACAGTAGACTTAAACCCAAGTAAATGAGTAATTAGTTGAAATTCATCTGGACTAAACACTTCAACTAAAAAAGATATGTTGGCTATGATAATTATATCTATCTATAGAAAAAAATCTTAAATATGTTCAGAAAAATAAAAGTATTAAAAATATACCATGAAGCCCTGGCTGGTGGCACAGTGGATAAGGCACTGGCCTGTGAACCCAAAGGTCATTGGTTCGATTCCCAGCCAGGGCACAAAACTAGGTTGTAAGCCAGGTCTCCAGCCAGGTTTGTAGCTGGAGACAGGTGAAAGGCAACCACATATTGATGCTTCTGTCCCTTTCTTCCTCCCTTCCTGCCCTTCTCTAAAAATAATGAATAATTAATTTTTTTAATTGCAGAATAGACATTCTTTTCAAGTGGACATTGAATATTTAAAACATAGACATGTTGGCATAAAAGCAAATATCAACAAATGTCAAAGGATTAAAATAATTTAGCATATGTTTTCAAACAACACTGGAATTAAACTGGAAATAAATAAGGAAAGACACAGAAAATTCCATTTGTTTGTAAATTAAGCATAATATCTCTCAGTAACCAATCCCATTTAAGAGAAATGAATGCATATGTTCAATGAGAATTTATTTTGTGAGTAGCAGTTTAATTCATAATACCTCCCAAACAGAAAATAATTCAAATGCCCTTCATTGGGTGAATGAACAAATTGTGATATACTGATACATAGCAATTAAAATGAACAAGCTACTGCAATGTGTAAGCAAACTGATGAATTTTACAGATATGTTGTTGACTATAAGAGGCCAGACATAAAATAGTACACAGATTCATTTCATTTATATGAAATTTGAGGACAGGCACAATATATCTATTATGATAGACATTACAACAGTGCTTATTTCTGCAAGAGAAGATAGTAATGGTTGCAGTGACACATGATATGTATTTGGGATAACGGAAACATTTCTACATCATCTTTTAGGAAGTTGTCACGTGAATGTGAATGTGCACAAGGTCTGTCCTGAAAGTATCGAGCCAGTGTCAATATAAAACAGTTTTGGTGGCCCATACTTTCAGGACAGACCTCATATGTAAATTAACTTTAAGTATTTTACACCTTTTATTATGGACTGAATTGTGTCCCTTCAAAAATTCATATGTTGGAATCTTAACCCTGCTTCAGAAAGTGACTATAGAGAGGCTCTAAGGAGGTAATCATGGTTAAATGAGGTCATATGTGTGGGCTGTAGTCCAATCTGTTAACCTTATCAGAAGGGAAAATCAGGAAAAAGAGATACCAGGGTCACGTGTGTACAGGGAAGTCACTGTGAAGAGATGGCAAAAGGGTGGTCCTTGCAAGGCAAGGAAGCAGGACCTTAGAAGGAACCCACCTTGATGGCATTCTGATCTTGGACTTCTGCCTCCAGAACTATTAAGAAAATACATTTTGGTTGTTGAAGCCACTCAGTGTGGTATTTTGAGCCAACATTTTAAGTGTTTACTATGTGCTCATTTAAATACTATGAAGTAAATACAATTATTAACCTTATTCATTTCACTCTAACTAGTTATGAATATTCCTACCATATACCAAGACCCTGAGCTCCTTCAGTAAAGGGCTGTGTCCAATTTCCACACTCAACACCTGCTGTTGAATTAAGTGGAAAGGATTGTCAGGTCTTCCCAAATAACCTTACCCTACTTGCCACTTTTTTCCTTGAAACTAGCTCTATGCTCATCTTAAATAGCCAATAGTGGAAAATAAATTTCAGGCCCACAACCTGCTTCCTAACTTATGTAGGTTTTATTCATTAAAACCAATCAAATATGCTAAATATGCCAAATGTGCCACTTGAAAATAAAATGGGCTTCAGCCGTCAGTTTTTGGTGTCACGTTTTCCTAATCCTTTTAATACCTTTATTCCCTAGGGCATTGTTTTATCTCTGTTCTTCACATTCTCTTGCTCCTTCCTCTCTGTGCAATTGTCTCCCTATCTTTTTCTTCCATTTCCTCTGAGTTACTCTCTTTGGGGGGGCTGTCACTGGAACTGTATTTAGAGATTGATAATAATGTCTTGATCCTGCACTGTAATTGCTGTGTCCAGACTGCAGGCGCAGCGGACTGCCAGGCTTCAACTCTGACTACAGAGCAGATTTGCTGCATGCTGATGATAAGTTCTGGCGAGATGGGAGTTGGGAGTTCAAATTGTCCCTCAAGAAATGTCCCTTCCCCCTACCTCAAAGGCAGAATCACTAACCGTACCCTAGCACACTCATTCACAGTAGTCAAGACATTGCGTCTTTCAGTATACTATTAATTGACTTTAAATAATCTTTCAGAATTTTCAAGATAATGCTTACTGAATTTTCCCACATTTTTTAAAATTACTGAAAGGCTGTATTACCTTTTTTCCTTATAAATAAGGAAACTAGTGTGTCAATAAAGATCTTTTGTCTGCAGTTTGGGGGACTGATGCACACATCCCACCCCATTAGAGTCCCTACAGTGCGTATTTTTGAGAGAAGCAATTGTCTTGGGGACCCTCGGCAGGAGAGGCTGTGTTTATGAAGCTGAAGCAAGGGGTTGCAGCTAGCATCATGCACATAAAGTCTGATCAAAGTTTCATCTAATTTAATGATATTTGAATTATAGGGGTAGACAGTGCATATATTTTAACCTAAGGGAAATTTAATTGTGTCGGAGTATGCATTAAAATTTTGCAACTGGAATGTTGGATAGTTTTGCAGCATGTCAAGGGTATGTCTTTGTTTTCAATGAACATAACTAAAAAATAATGTGAGTGTTCTGAACTCTCCGTTAGAGTCGGAATGAATGTTATGAAGTGACTTAGAATAGCAAACAGCTTAGTCAACTGTAGGAAAGCTTGGATCTGGATTGCACATGGTATGTTTATCTCTTAAGATAATAAGGACAAGGCAATGAGGTTGAGAAGTGAAACAGGCTGAGCTCTTGAGGGCCAGTCCAGGTCTATTCATCTATGAAAATAGCTCATCTGAAATGGCCCAAATAAGTTCACATTTAGCACATGGGCCTTAAAGGCTTCTTCAAGTGGGTAGCTTTGTAGTGTGCAGTGACTTCAGATAACAGGGAAGAATGCAAAGCTCTCCGTTGCTGCTTATCTCTAGTTCCCAGAACTTAACACTCAGGGCTTTATAGCAAACCCTGCTACCCTAGTGGAAACCAAAAGTCACTCCTCTTGCTCAGAACTCAACCAGTAAGTGCTTAGAGTTAATCTTCCTAATAATATACTGAGGACAGCAGTAGTCTCCCAGTGATTTTGCCTGAAAATGTGGGCTTCCAAATTCCTGAATTGCTGAAGTTGATTTGAAAGCTTATCCTGTCTGAAAAGCTGTATGCTTATTGCTTCTGGATTATTATCCATGGGGGAACTAAGTAGCAGATTTAGGTGTTTATGACTCATCTTATCATTAAGCCAGCTCCACCAGGGCTCTAATGAAAAGGAAATACAAGTTCTAACCTCAAAGAAAGACAAGGGTTGATTGTTCTCCCAGTGCTAATCAAGAGGTTAAGCAGTTTATACAGAATACTTTTCCCCTGTAATTTAATTTTATTTCTAATTTATTTGTCAGCTTTATCAAGGTATAATTAAAATAAAATTTTAATATACTTAAAAGGTGTCATGTGATGATTTGATACACACAAACATTGTGAAAACGTTTCCACAATTGAGTGGATTAACACATCACACCTCACTTACTTACTTTTCTCAGGGGAAGACCTAAGTACTACTCTGTTAGCAAATTTCAACTATGTAATACAGTATTGTCAGCTAGAATTACATTGTTAGACCTCAGTTCTCAGTCCTTATTCATCTTATAACTGAAAATGTGTACCCTTTTATCCAACCTCTTCCCTCCTCAGGGAGAAGCTAGGAGTTCCTGGGGGTTCACCAAGATTGACAGATGACGTGGGATTTATGGCAAGCGTGCAACTTCCCCACCTGTTTAGATGTGGTTATTGTCTCAGTTACCTGGTGTGTAGGAGTCACTTAGCTAGTTTCTGGACTTTCCTCAGAGATAAACGATCCATATGTCGCTGTATATTTAGTGCATCCATGGGAAGATGGAGAGTCAGGAGCCTCACATGTCATCACCTCGGTGACACCCTCCGCCCCTTATTGGTTTAGATTTGAAACAGCATATAGAATAAGTTAGTCCAGGCTTGCTACACTGTAGGTGAGGAAATGGGAAATGACATGACTTATTTAGTAGTGCAAAATAAAAAACAGCAGTCACACATCTGATATCATTGAGCGTACAGTATTTCTCTCATGTCCTGATATTCCAAGATAGTTAATAGCAGAACAAGGTCGTGGACTAATGACTTCTGAAGTTTGGGGTGAATAGCATCAGAGGTCAGAACTCTCTCTGGAGCCCTTGCCCACTGAGATGACCCATTTTCTTCAATGTCCTTGGATGACTGGGAACTTCAGGAGGAAGCAGTGTGTTGGAGAAGCTAGAAAAACTTAAACTGTGAACAATCAACAAAAGTGAGTTCTGGTTCCAGGTCATTGTGGAAAAATTGAGAGCTTTTATGAACATATTTTTAAAATGTAGAAAATGTCACTGAAACCTTTTAAAGTCTTTTTAACTTGCCTGTGATTTTCACAATATCTTGTGTTATACATATATTAGCTCTTGAGGCCTGAAGTAAAATCTGAGAAATCTAAAACTTAATATAACTAAAAAAACACAAAATTAAATACAACGTGAGTACTACTAAATCTATGCTGTACTTTAGCATTTCATCTGTAATGTTGGATCAAAGCCCTGATCATTTTCCAAGGTACATGGAGCAGGAATCTCCTTATTGATATATAAACAGATTTTATTTTTAATTTTTATTGAATTTGTTGGGGTGATATTGGTTAGTAAAATTGTATAGGGTTCAAGGGTATAATTCTATAATACATCATCTGTATACCATATTGGTGTTTACCACACAAAGTCAAGTTTCTTTTCATCACCACTTATCTCTCCTTTACCTTCTTCTACCTCCCCCCATTCATCTCTCCCTCTGGTAATCACCATACTGTTATCTGTGTCTCTAAATTGTTATGTTGTTGTTTTTGCTTAAGCCTGTCATCTTTTTCACTCAGGCCCCTCTCCTCCACTCTTTGACAGCTGTCAGTCTGTTTTCTGTATCTATGCATCTTTTCTATTTTGTTTGTTCATTAGATTCCACTTATAAGTGAAATCATGTGGTATCTGTCTTTCTCTGGCTAATTGCACTTAGCATAATGCTCTCCAGGTCCATCCATGCTGTAGCAGGAGGTGACATTTCTTTATTTTTTTTATGGCTGAGTAGTATTCCATTGTGCAAATGTACCATAGTTGTTTTATCCACTCATCTACTGATGGGCACTTGGGCTGCTTCCGTATCTTAGTGATTATAAATAACATTGCAATGATAATAGGAGTGCTTATGTTCTTCCTAATGTGTCTCAGGTTTCTTCAGATAAATTCCCAGAAGTGAAATTGCTGAGTTATAAGGCATGTCCATTTGTGATATTTTGAGGAAACTCTGTACTGTTTTCCACAGTGGCTGCACCAGTCTGCATTCCCACCAACAATGCACCAGAGTTCCCTTTTCTCTATGTCTTTGCCAATACTTGCTGTAATATCTCATTGTTGTTTTAATTTGCATTTCTCTGACAATTAGTGACATTGAGCATCTTTTTATTTGTTGGCCTGGTGTATGTCCTCTTTAGTAAAGTGTTTATTCATATCATCTGCCCATTTTTAATTGTATTTTTTATATTGAATTATGTAGTTATTTTTTTTAATTTAATTTTATTATTGTTGTATTACATCCTTCCCCTTTTTTGCTCCCCTCTGTGAATTATGTAGTTCTTATACAATAAATTTTGGATAATAACCCCTATCAGATCTACAAAGGCGGACCCCCCAAAATGGGAGTTTATTTATTAACTGTGTATATACACACATGTCTAAACTTTAGTCACCTTCATCTGATGATTGCATCAGATTGAGACATTTTTTGCACTGCTCAAAACAGTTTTTGAATTCATCAGTTTTTATACCTTTTAGTGCTTCTGCTATATATATATTTTTTGGTTCACCTCTTCCACATAGGCCAAACATTTATTTTTGTTTTTGATGACTTTTTAATCTGGGGAAATAAAAATATATATCTCGGTGTGAAATTGGGTGAATAGGAAGGGGGCAAACAGGGGTCATGTTGTTTTTGGTCACAAACTGCTGAACACTCAGCTCAGTGTGAGCAGGTGCACTCGTAAACCACCGTCATGGAATGGGCAAGCACCTTGAAAGAGTCTTCGGAAAAATTCACCCAAGCCAAACACAGCCTCTCACAACAGATCTAGTTGGTACCCTGATACAGAAGGGTTCCTAGACTACTCCTAGTGGAGAAGCCTGCACTGGAAGCAGCCTGCCCTCCAGAAGATAAATCTCACTTAATTATGATGTGTGATGTTTTTCAAATGTATCGCTGGACCCAGTTTGCTAATATTTTTTTTGAGGATTTTAGCATCTATGTTTGTCAGGGATATTGACTTATAAATTTTTTTGTAATATCTTTATCTGGTTTGGGGATTAGGATAATGCTAGCCTTATAGAATGAACTTAGAAGTCTTCCCTTCTCTTGAATTTTTTGGAATAGTTTAGCTTGAGAAGAATAAGTATTATTGCTTTTTTGAATTTGATAAAATTCACTGATGAAGCCATTTGATATAGGACTTTTGTTTGTTGGGAGTTTGTTGATTATTGCTTCAATTTAGTCATGATTTGTCTATTCAGATTTACTAAGTCTTCCTGATTCAGTTTTGGAAGATTGTATGTTTCTAGGAATTTATACATTTTGTTCAGATTGTCCCATCTGTTGGCATATAGTTATTCAAAATATTTTCTTAAAAATCTTTTATATTTCTATGGTATCATGTGTTCATTCTCCTCTTTCATGTCTGATTTTATTTATTTAGGTTCTCTTTTTTTTCTGAAGAGTCTGGTTAAATATTTGTCAATCCTGCTTATCTTTTCAAAGAACCAGCTCTTGGATTCCTTGACCTTTTGTATGGCTTTTTAGATTATTTCTGCTCTGATCTTTATTCCTTTTTTTTTTTTTTTTAATTTATTGCTTTTAGAGACATGGGAAGGGAGAGAGGCAGAGAGAGAGAGAGAGAGAGAGAGAGAGAGAGAGAGAGGTCAGTGTATGGTTGCCTTTCACCTGCCTCCAGCTACAGACCTGGCTGGAGACCTGGCTTGCAACCTGGTTATGTACCCTGGCTGGGAATTGAACCAGTGACCTTTGGGTTCTTAGGCCAGCACCTGATGCACTGTGCTTATTATCCATCAGCCAAGGCTTATTATTCCCTTCTTTTATTCACTTGGGCTTTGTTGTTCTCTTTTGAGTTCCTTTAAGTGTAAAGTTAAGTTGTTTATTTCAGTTTTGTTCTATTTTTTTTAATAGTCCTATAATGCCATGAATTTCCCTCTTATGACTACTTTTGCTGTCCCATATATTTCGGTTTGTTATATTCTCATATTCATTTGTTTTGATGTTTTCCTTGAGAGTTCTGTTCTTTCATTTTGGGCATGTTTCTTCACCTCCTTTTGGCTACCTTTTTATGTGTGTTTCTATGTATGAAATAAATTTGCTATGTCTATTACTGGTAGACTGGCCTGATGCAGGAGGTGTCCTACGTGAAAAGATTTTGATTAACAGTGGAAGGTTTCGATACTTTTGAATTTTCCAGGTGGCATGATGGTATGTGTTCTCTTAAGTGAAGCTATGCCCTTGTTAGGATCTAATCTTAACTCCAGGTGAGTTTAATTTAGGTGGTTAATGCCATGACGAAGTTGACAAGTTGTGTGCAGTGGTGGTAGCCCTTTGAGAGGTGAGCAAGAATGAAGTTGGTCTTCCCAAGGCACTGATGTGATGATGAGAGGCAGAGTATCCTTGCAAGCTGTTAACGTAAAAAGCAAAGTATGCTAAAGCTGAACTTGCTGTTTTCTTAACATGGCAAGTTCATAGCCACGTAGAAATTAATAGCATGTTGGCCAAAAGTATATCTGTGTTACATATCAGAGCTCCACAAATGAAGCATACTTTTGAATTTAGCCTGTGATAATATATATTTGTTATTCTTCCCTATTTATAGGATTTTTCACCAAATAAAGAATTATTGACTTTTTTTTTTTTTGCTGAGAAGTTAAATGGTAATTTAATATTTTTCTTTTCTCTCTTTAACATATACTCTAAACTAATAGCAAAATAGGTAGGTAGACACACTGAAAATGGCTAGCTGGAGTGACCCATAGTGCAATGCCACTTCAGAATACAGGTTGACTGACGCCTGTACATTTTTAATTTGCTAATCACTGCATAGAATTTGAAATGTGTGTTTCAAATTTAACTACACGGCTCTGTTTACTCTGTAGATAGTGTTGGCCAATTGTCAAACTATTCTTGATAAAAACAACTGGGCAATAAGTGAATCTTTGCGGCCCACACTTCAATATGCAATAATGGTAATAGGTGAAAGTCACTTGCTCTTTTCAATCCCCTTTCTTGCCCACAAAAGGATTGCTTAGACCTTATCTGACTGTTTTTTGGTCTGTTTTACATACCTAATGTTTAACATGGGACTAATGGATGGATTACGATTCTAGCTTATGTGAATTTTTTAGTGACCCAGGGAGTTATTTTTTATCTCCAGCTTATAAATCCTCTTTACATGCAAGAATGCCAAGTGCAGTATACCTATTTCAAAAGTTTTGAGAAATGTAAATATGTAAATGCAATATAAAACTTTCCCAAATTCAAAGTATCAAATAAATGTTTCATTGTGTTAGCACTGATTTAAAGGCCCAAATAGAGAGACATTAGTCTTGCTTTTGACCATCTAATACCCCTTATTTTGTTTGAACTTCCAGGTAAATAACATTGTACATTGCTCTTAATTAAACATTTATACAAATAAGTGCCTTGGCACTGCTGTTTTTTTGATTCATGTTTGAAAATCCTAGGGTTTGGGTATTTACAATTAAGTTTAATTTTCTTCAAAGCTACTTCGCACCTTCCATTGGCACGGTTCTTCAGGGGAGTGCAATTTCAGTATAGTCACTGCTATGCTGGGTAAGTTGCTCCCAGATGTTTACTTCATGCCCCACATATTCACTTTATAAATGGCTAACAAATGAGGTTTGGATAGTTGGCTGGGGAGAAGGTGTGGGCACCGTGACAGGAGAGTTGGTGATGAGATTGGGCAATGCACTGCTGGGTGACAATCTCACCCAGCTGAAGAGGCCGTCGGGGCGGGGCACGGTGAGCCAATTGAGGCCTGCATAGAACTGAGCAGTTTTTCCAGAGAGACAAACTGGGCCTGCCCACCTCACAGCACCATCCAGAGAAGGAGCCTCTAGAGAAGGCCATTTAACTCGAAATCCCCCCTTTTTGTTTAAGGAAACCACCGAAGTCCATTTGAAATGAACTGATTTGTTCACTTTTGAGTAACAAATTTACTGAATACTGTGGACTTTAATGGCTGACAACATGGTAAGGTGTGATGTTTTATTCTCTCATCATTACTTTTGACTTCTGATTTTCTCTTTCCTTGCCGGGTCACCAACATTCTAACCCAGCCCAGGCCAGGCTTCAACCTGGGGCCCAGGGAAGAGAAGGAGCAAGAGTTACTTTTCCACCACGCTCTTCACTCTTAACGTTTCTGAATCTTTCAGAATTGGAACTGATGAAGAAGAGCTAAATAACTGGGGCAAAATTATTTTTACTTCGCGAGTAATATCCTTGATTTTCTAAAAAAACTCATTCTGTGTGGTATGCTTCTAAATGTGGACTGTGTCATCAACGATGTGTGAGGTCACTTTCTGTTTTACTGTCCGATGCATCAAGTATCCACTAGCTGGACTCCCCGATGTCCTATCCAGTCATCTCACCCCAGTCCCTTGCTGCTTAAATTATAAATCCTGGCAGACAGCTTTCTTGAGTCCAGTTAGAGGGCTCAAGCTCATCTGCTTTGACAGGGGTCCACTTCTTTGTGGGAAGGGGGTGTATACTTGCCCTCCCAGTGCTGGGATCCTGGTCACTGAAGATGACTCTTGGCCATTTCGTCTTTACTCTGATCAGTTCCTCACAGATGGCAGACCACTGTGTAAGTAGAAAGCCAATAGAATAAAATGAAAGTTTCCTAATCTCTGAAATGAGCTCTCTTCTGGACATGTCATTACTTGGATTAAGAGCAGTGGATTCAATCCTTATCATTCTCACCATCTCTTGCTTCTCCAGTCAACTCTCAACTCCATCATCTTTTGCTCAAACACATTGAGGGCTGTGGAAGAGGGTTCTGCCAGCAGCTGCCAGTGGGTTCTGCAAAGGTTTGCTAAGCAGGATTTTAGAATATGGAGGCACTTAGCATGTGTCGTTTTCAGCGTCGACACTTTAGCCTCATTCTAGGAAAAAAGGAAAAGTCCTCTTCAACATCCCGTTACATTTGTTATGAGGAGACCAAAGGAACCCACATGTTATGTCACTACTCACTATACCTCGATGACAAAATTATTTCTCATGCCTCAACTAGATTTTAAACAAATTAAAAAAAAGGCTTTTTGTCTATTCATAAAATAGAGAGCTACCAAATGGTGGTGGTCAGTGGGAAAACAGCAGCCCTCAAGGAATCCATACTCGCATCTTGTGGCCCATCCAGCTCACCACCTCCAGTCTCTACCTTCACTTGATTAGCAGAATTCGTAGCTCATTACCCTTGACAGTTTCAACTTTTTCCAGGTTAACCAAAGCAATCGTGCTTCACTGAGGTCTAACCCTTGGTAGAGAAATAGTAGGAAAAGTCGGACATGCTTCTCTTTGCTGTCTACTCTAGGGATTCTGATAGATGACTTGTGGTTTAAGGTCACTAGATAGGCTACCTTGTTATGAGAGCTGCCGGTTATGGAGAATTTAACATACCAGGTATATTCTAAGTTTTGTTTTGTATTCATTTGTTAAAATGCTCCTATTGATCCTTTAATGTAGATATGATAGCTATTCCCATTTTAAAGATGGGACAACTAAGCCCTGGCTGGTGGCTCAGTGGATTGGCACTGGCCTGAGAACCCAAGGGGTCGCTGGTTCGATTCCCAGCCAGAGCACATCACTAGGTTGTAAGCCAGGTCTCCAACCAGGTCCGTAGCCGGAGGCAGGTGAAAGGCAATCATACATTGATGTTTCCCTCTCTTTCTTCCTCCCTCCCTGCCCTTCTCTCTAAAAATAATGAGTAAATTTTTTTAAAAAAATGAGACAACTAAAACCCAGAGAGGTTAGGCTACCCTCCTTAGGTCACACAGCTTGGAAGTGGCAGATGTAGAAACTGATCGTAGGCCATCTGGTTCCAGAGCCTTTACTCTTAATATTTTTAGTTAATAGTTTATTGAATCAAAAAATTATTTTCATTATTGCTATGTATAAGACATGATTATTTTATTTTTTTAACTTTATTTTAAATTATAGTTTACATATAGTATTAGTTTCAGGTGTATAACATAGTGATTAGACATTCAGATACCTTACAAAGTGCTTACCACAGTAAATCTAATCCATCTGGCACAATATATAATTATTAAAATATTATCTACAGTGTTCCTATGCTTTACTTCATGTTCCCATGATGACTATTATAACTGGCAGTTTGTGCTTTTTAATTATCTTTTTCACTTACTACCTTACCCTTCTGGCAACCATCAATTTGTTCTCTGTATCTGAGATTGTTCATTTATTTTGTTTTTACATTTAAGATATAAGTGAATTCATATGTTTTTTGTTCTTTCACAGGCTTATTTCACTTAGCATAATACTTTGCCCATCCATATATAGCAGGGTTTCTTTTTTTGATTAGTATTTCATTATATGTACAAGATCTGTACAGAAAACGTCCAACCGTTGTTAATGTAATGAGTAAGGTGTATGCAACATCAATGGGACCTGGAAGCCAAGGAGAGTGAACTGGAATAAGTATCCATGAACAATGATGACTTCACTGTACTGGTCAGTGTGGGGAGTAGGCACTGTTGAGTGAGCATGTGTCATATGTGGCCTTGCATTCAAAATGACTGAGCTAACAGAACACCAAGTCTGCATCAAATTTTGCATTAAGTTCTAACATTCCTCCATGGAAACTATTCAGATGATTCAAAAGGTAGCAACTATGGGCAAGTGGTGATTGGCACCTTCATTACAACAATGAGCCTGTTCATGCATCACATCTGATGCAGAGTATTGTGACAAAACATCAAATCACCCAGATGACTCGGCCCAGATTTGGTGTCTTGTGACTTCTGGCTTTTCATAAAACTAAAATCTCCTTTGAAAGGGAAGAGATTTCAGACCATTGATGAGATTTAGGAAAATATGATGGAGCAGCTGATGGCAACTGGGGGAACAGTGTGAGATCCCAGGGTGCCTACTTTGTAGGGGACTGAGGGGTCATTGTCCTATGTACAGTGTTTCTTGTACCTTCTTCAATAAATGCCTATTGTTCATATTACATGTTCATATTACATACCTTCTATATACCACTTCCTCTTTATACATTCATCTATTGATGGAAACCTCAGTTGCTTCCATATCTTGGCTATTGAAAATAATTCTGCAATTAATATGGAGTTCATTTATCTTTTCAAATTAGTGTTCTCAATTTTGTCAATAAATACCAAGGAGAGGAATTGCTAGATCACATGGTAGTTTTATTTTTAATTTTATAAAGGATCTTCATACTGTTTTTCATAATGGCTATCCCACCAATAGTGCATTATGGTTCCTTTTTCTCTACATCTTCACCAACACTTTTGTGTTTTTTTTTTTTTTTTGCTAATAATAATTCTGACAGGTGTGTGGTGACAACTCATTATAGTTTTGATCAGCATATTTCTGATGATTAGTGATGCCAAGTACCTTTTCATGTGTCTGTTGGCCATCTGTATGTCCTCCTTCGAAAAATTTCTATTTAGGTACTTTGCCCATCTTATAATCAGATTGTTTTGTTGAAGTTGAGATATATGAGTCTTTAATGTAGTATTTTGGATATTAACTCCCTATCAGATATATCATTGCAAATACTTTTGACCATTTAGTAGGTTGCTTTTTTGTTTTGTTAAAGGTTTCTTTCACTGTGCAAAAACTTTTTACTTGTTGTATCTCATTTTATTTATTTATTTATTTATTTGACCTCTTTGCCCCAGGAGACATAACCAAAACAATATCACTAAGACCAATATCAAAGAATTTATTGCCTTTGTTTACTTCTTGTTTTATAGTTTAGGTTCTTACAGTTAAGTCTTTAATCCACTTTAAGTTGATTTTTGTATGGTTTAGTATCATTTTTTCTGCATGTATCTGTATAGTTTTCCCAACACTAATTATTGAAGAAACTGTTTTAGCTCCATTGTTTATTTTTTGCTTCCTTTGTCATAGATTAAGAGACCACCTTAGTGAAAGTTTATTTCTGGGCTCTATATTCTGTTTCATTGATATGTGTGTCTATTTTTGTACCAATACCATACTGTTTTGATTACTATAGCTTTGTAGTATAGTTTATAATCAGGTAAAATGATACCTGTAGCTTTGTTCTTCCTTATCAAGGTTTCTTTCCCAATTCACGGTTTTCTGTGGCCCAATATAAATAGGGTTATTCATTCTAATTCTGTGAAAAATGCTGCTGCTACATTGATAGCGATTGCATTGAATCTGTACATTTTTTTGGGTAATATGGACATTTTAACAATATTAATCTTCCCAACCCATGAACTTAGTAAATAAACCCTTTTATTTATTTGTATATTTTCAATGTCTTTCATCAATGTGTTTTAGTTTTCTGAATACAGGTCTTTGATCTCCTTGGTTAAATTAATGTTTAGGTGTTTTATTCTTTGTGATACAATAGAAAATAGGATCATTTTATGAATTTCTATTTCTGACAGTCCATTAGTAGTATAGAAACTACAACAGATTTCTGAATATTAGTTTTCATCCTGCAAATTTATTAACTTCATTTTATTCTGATAGTTTTTTCAATTGCTTCCCCAGGGTTTTCTATATAACATATTTTTCACTCCATAAGGCATACTTTTTTCCATCAAAAGTTTGGGGGAAATGTCTGTGCATCTTATGGAGCAAATATTGCATCACAGACCATGATGTGTATTACCTGACCTGTCAGCAATGATGACAGCTGTTAGAAGAGGAAGCGGTGGACCCACACAAAACCTCTAAAGATGCTTAAATGTCCCACTTACTGCTGAATCTCAGGGCATCTGGTCAGTTGCCGTTTGCCTCTGCCCATCACCCAGACCTGGGAGAGTGCAGAGTCGTCTGACACTCCCAGCGACTCTGCACTTTCCCAGCTACGACCCCTGGCCTGTCAAACCAGCTGAGGATAATAATGGGTACGAGGCTTATTTGTGCTTGACCAGTTTAGATCATGTATTAGCAAAACTACAAAAGAGCTTTAAAGAAGTGAAGACTCATCTAGTTATAATTCCTGGGGGTCTGACCAGCCAGTTGCAACCTCTGACGTTTCCATCAACAAACCATTTAAAGTCTTTATGTGACAAGAGTGGAACAAATGGATGGCTGCTGGTAATCATGATCTGACACCTACTGGATGAATGAAGAGCCCACTCTTACTCAAGTTTGTGGGTGGGTGAAGACATCATGGCACTCAGTGAAGGATGAAACCATTTACAGTCATTCAGAAAATGTGGTATTAGCAATACCTTAGATGGAATTAAAGGTAGTATCATATATGAAGATAGTGAAGAAAGTGTTATCAGTGATTGCGAACAACTGAGCTTCATAAATTCTGACACTAGTGATGCTGAGTTCTTTGGGTTCCCAGAAAACTAGAAGAGCACTTGAACCTTAAAGTCTCTCCTCATTTGTTAATGACAGTGATGATGGTTCTTAAGACCTCTGTTAACTGCTGTTCACTTTACATGGTTGAAATATTATTCTGCTTATTTTATTAAATATTTTAGTACAACATTTGGTTCAAAATTTTTTTCTTGTTTTCCTCCTCTAAATCTAGGTAGGTCCTATAGTGTAAAAAATACAGTACATAGCATTACGTTATCTGCAAATAGTGACAGTTTTACTTCTCCTTTTCCAATTTGCATTTCCTTTATTTCTTTTCCTGATTTGATTGCTGTGGCTAGGATTCCAACTGATGTTTTGAATAAAAGTAGAGAGTGGGTATCCAACTCTTGTTCCTGATCATAAAGAAAACTTTCAGCTTTTCATTGAGTAGGATGTTATTGTGTGTCATATATGGCCTTTATTATGGTGAAATATGTTTACTCTATTCCCACTTGGCTGAGAGTTTTTCTCATAAATGGATGTTGGGTTTTGTCAAATGTTTTTCTGTATGTATGAAATGATCATATGTTTGTTTGTTTTTTTTAAGATTTTATTATTTTTAGAGAGAGAGGAAGGGACAGAGGTGGAGAGGGGTAAAGACTTCAATGTGTGGTTGCCTTTCACCTGCCTCCAGGTACAGACCTGGCTGGAGACCTGGCTTGCAATCTGGTTATGTGCTCTGGCTGGGAATCAAACCAGCGACCTTTGGTTTCACAGACTGGTGCCTTGTCCACTGTGCCACCAGCCAGGGCCAATCATATGATTTTTATCCTTAATTTTGTTTACATAGTATACTAAATTGATTGATTTGCAGATAATAAACCAATCTTGCATATCCAGACTAAATTACACTTGATCATAATGTATGATTTTTAAATGTATTAATGATTTCTATTTGCTGGAGGATTCATATTTCTATACTCATTAGGGATATCGGTCCAAGATTTTTTGTTGTTGTATCTTTATCTGTTTGGGGTGTAAGGATAAGGCTGGCTTTGTAGAATGAGTTGGGAAGCTTCCCCTCCTTCACAATTTCTCTTTCTTTAAAGTATTTTTTATTTAAAGATTTTATTATTTCCAGAGAGAGATGAAGGGAGAGAGGCAAAGAGGGAGAGAAACATCAGTGTATTGTTGCCTTTCACCCGTCTCTAACCACAGACCTGGCTGGAGACCTGGCTGGAGACCTGGTTTGTAACCTGGTTATGTGCCCTGGCTGGGAATCAAACCAGCTCCCTTTGGGTTCACAGGCCGGCACCTTATCCACTGTGCCACCAGCCAGGGACCACAATTTCTTTAATAGTTTATGAAGGACAAGTATTAATTAATCTTTGAATAATTGGTAGAATTCACCTGTGAATCACTCTGGTCCAGGACTTTGATGGGAGTTTTTTATTATTTAAAATTATCACTAGTATTTGTTCTCTTCAGATTTTGTTTCTTCTCTTTCTTTTGTTTCTGATAGTTCATTTTTTATTGTATGTTTCCATTATCATTTATCTCCCTTACATCTTCTCTGACCTTGCCTTTCCCTGACAGTCACCACACTGTTGTCTGTGTATAAGTCCTTGATCATTTTTGCTCAATTCCTCTGCCCTCTCCCCAGCCTCTCTTCCATAGCTGCCGCCTGCTCTCTCTTTTGCTTATTCACTTTGTTCATTAGATTCCAGAAATGAGTAAAATCATAAGGTATTTGTCTCTCTGACTGGCTTATTTCCCTTCCCTTAGCATAATATTCTCCAGGCCCATCTATGCTGTCCCAAAGGGTAAAATTTTCTTTTTTTCTATGGCTGATAGCATTTTGTATAAATTATACTATAGTTGTGTTATCCACTCATCTATTAATGGACACTTGGGTGTCTTCCAAATCTTGGCTAGTATAAATAACGCTGCAATGAACATAGGGTTTTTGTGGGGGGTTTTTGTAGTTTGGTTGGGGGGGCGGTTGTTGTTTTGTTTTATTTTGTTTAAATAGTGTTTCTGGTTTTTCCAATAAACTCCCTGAAGTGGAATCACTTCTGTCATAAGACAGTTTCATTTTTTTTAAAGATTTATTTTATTTTATTATTTTTAGAGTGATGGGAAGGGATAGAGGCAGAGAGGGAGATAGACATCAATGTATGGTTGCCTTTCACCTGCAGCAGTTTCATTTTTAATATTTTGAGTTGACTCCATACTGCTTTCCACAGCAGCTGCACCAGTCTGCATTTCCACCAACAGTGCAAAAGGGTTTCTTTCCCTTTCTCCACATCCTCACCAGCACTTGTCGTTAGTTGAGTTATTGATGATAAGGATTCTGATAGAGGTGAGGTGGTATCTCATTGTGGTTTTAATTTGCAGTTCTCTGATAATTTGAATGTCTTTTTATATGTCTATTGGCCACCTGTATATCTTCCTCAAGAACAGGTTCTTTGCCTATATTTTTAATTGAATTTTTTTTTTTTGTCTTGAATTTTGCAAGTTCTTTATATTTTGGATATCATCAGATCTATCAGCAAATATTTTCTCTCATTTGATGGGTTTTATCTTGTTGGTAGTTTCCTGTGCAAAACATTTTTAGTTTGATGTAGTCCCATTTGGTTATTTTTTTCTTTTGGTTTCCTTGCCTATGTAGTATAAGAAAGTGATCCGGTTTCATTTTTCTGCACATATCTATCCAATTTTCCTAACACTATTTATTGAATAAACTATCTTTAGGCCATTGTATATTCTCGCTTCCTCTGTCAAATATTAATGGACTCTAAAGGTATGGGTTTATTTCTGGGCTTTCTGTTCTGTTCCATTGATCTATGTGTCCATTGTTAGCCAGTATCATGCTGTTTTGATTCCTATGGTTTTATTGTGTAGTTTGATATTAGGCAGCACAATTCCTCCAACCTTATTTTTCTTTATTAGATCACTTTTACTGTTCAGGATCTTTTTTGGCTCCCTATAAATTTTGGAATATTTATTCTAGTTCTGTGAAATACATCATTGGTATTTTGATAGGAATTGCATTGAATTTATAGATTGCCTTAGGTACTACAGATATATTATGTTAAATATTATTATTCATAAACATTGTATATGCTTCCACTTATTTTAATGTTCTTCAAATTCATAATTTTCTGAGCATAGGTCTTTAATATTCTTCATTAAATTTATTCCTAGGTATTTTATTTTTTGGAAGCAATTGTGAATAGGGTTGTTTTCTTGATTCCCCTTTCAGATAGTTCATTGTATATACCAATATAAGAAAGAAATTGATTCTGGATATTTTGTATCTTGCTACTTTACCGAATTCATTTATTAGCTCTAGTGGTTTCTTAGGGGAATCTTTGGGGTTCTCTGTGTACCGTATCATGTCACCAGCAAATAATGGCAGTTTTACTTCTTCATTTCTAATTTGGATGCCTTTTATTTCTTCTTTTTGTCTGATTGCTATACATAAGACTCCCAGTACTATGTTGAATAAGAGAGGTGAAAGCAGACATCCCTGTCTTGTTCCTTATCTTAAGCAGAATGCTTGTATCTTTGTTCATTGAGTATGATGCTGGCAGTGGGTTTGTCATGTATAGTCTCTATTGTGTTTAGGTATATTTCCTCTATTTTCACATGCTGAGAGCTTTTATCATAAATGGGTGCTGGATTTTATCAAATGCTTTTTCTGTATCTATTGATATGATCATGTGGTTTTAGTCCTTCATTTTGTTTATGTGGTGTATTATGTTTATTTATTTAATTTAAAGATTTTATTTATTATTTCCAGAGAGAGAGGAAGGGAGAGAGATAGAAAGGGAGAGAAACATCAATGTATGGTTGCCTTTCATCTGCCTCCAGCCATGGACCTTGTTGGAGACCTGGCTTGCAACCTGGTTATGTGCCCTGGCTGGGGAATCGATCCAGTGACCTTCGGGTTCGCAGGCCAACACCTTACCCACTGTGCTACTAGCCAGGGCTGTATTATTTTTATAGATTTATGAATGTTGTACCAACCTTGCATCCCCAGAATAAATTCTACTTGTACTGTTTTATGATCTTTTTGATATATTTCTGTTTTGATTTTCTAATATTTTTTTAAGGATTTAGCATCTATGTTCATCAGGAATATTTACATATAAATTTTTTTGTAGTATATCTGTTTTTGGAGTAGGATCATGCTGGCCTTGTAAAGTAAACTTGAGAGTCTCCCCTCCTTCTGAATTTTTAGAAATAGTTTGAGGAGTGGTGTAAGTGCTTCTCAGAATGTTTGGTAAAATTCACCTGTGAAGCCACCTGATCCAGGGCTTCTGTGTGCTGTTTTTTTTTTTTTTGTGTGTGTGTGTGTGTGTGTGTGTGTGTGTGTGTGTGTGTGTTTTACAATTTTTCAATTTTACTAGATGATGCAATCTGTCTATTCAGATTTTCTGGTTCTTCTGATTTAGTTTTGGGAGATTGTACATTTCTAGTAATTTAACCACTTTTGTTCAAGCTGTCCAATTTGTTGGCATATAGTTGCTCATAATATTTTTTAATAATCCTTTGTATTTCTTTGGTATCAGTTATTTCTCTTCTTTCATGCCAGGTTCTACATATTTGGGTCCTCTTTTTTCTTAATTAATCTGGTTAAAGGTCTGTCAATCTTGTTTATGTTTCCTGAGAACCAGCTCTTGGATTCATAGATCTTTTACTTTGTTGTTGTTGTTGTTTTGTTTTTTGTTTTTTTTTGTCTGTTTTTCTAGACTCTATTTTAAAATTTTCTGTTCTGATCTTTATTATTTCCTTCTACTCACTTTGGGCATTGTTTATTTTTTTCTTTTCCAAGTTTCTTGCAGTATGAAGTTAAATTGTTTATTTGAGGGTTTTCTTATTTCTTGATATAGACCTCTACTGCTCTGAATTTCCTTCTTAGGACTGCTTTTGCCGTGCCCCACAGATTTTGGGTTGCTATGTTATCTTCATTCATTTCGAGGTATCTTTTTTTGTTTAATAACATGTTATTCAGCTTATACATCTGTGCATTTTTTATTTTCTTATTGATTTCTAGTTTCATAACATTAGGGTCAAGAAAATGCTTGGTATGATGTGAATCTTTTTATTTTATTTTTTAAAATTATTTTTAGAGAGAGGGGAAGGGAGAGAGGCAGAGAGGGAGAGAGACATCAGTGTATGGTTGCCTTTCACCTACCTCCACCTACTGACCTGGCTGGAGACCTAGCTTGCAACCTCATTAATGTGCCCTGGCTGGGAATCAAACCAGCGACTTTTGGTTTCTCAGGCCAGCACCTTATCCACTGAGCCACCAGCTGGGGCTTGAATCTTCTAAAATTTATTGAAACTTGTTTTGTGTATGAACATGTGGTTTATCCTAGAAAATGTTCCATGAGAACCTGAAAAGACTGTCATAGTCTGCTGCTTTGGGGTGCAATATTTTGAGGACATCAGTTAAATTCATTTGGTCTAGTGTGTCATTTTTGATCTAGTGTGTCACTTAAGGCTGCTGTTTCTTTGTTGATTTTCTTGCTGGAAGATCTAACTTTTGAAGTCAATGTGGTCCCCTACTAAGACTATGTTTCTGTCAGTCTCTCCTTTTATATCCAGCAAAATTTGCTTTACATATTTAATTGCTCCTATGATAGGTACATGAATGTTAACTAGGGATATAGCCTTTTGTTCAATTTTTCTTTATCAGTATGTAGTGCCCCTCTTTGTCTCTTAGTATAGCTGTTATTTTTTTACATGCCTTTAAACATTTCTTTTTAATTTTTAAAAATGTATAGAGGTGACATTGGTTCATAAAATTAAATAGGCTTCAATAGTCCAATTCTGCAGTCCATTGTCTGTACATGGCATTGTGTATCAGCCTCAAAATCTAGTCTCCTTTCATCGTGATTATTTCCCCCTTTACCTTCTTCTACTTGTCCCCCCGCCCATTGTTTTTAAAGTCTGTTTGGTTAAATAGAAGTATTGCTACCCAGTTTTTTCTCCTTCCATTTGCAGATAATTTTTTTCCATCTTTTTAATTTTTATCTGTATCTTTCATTCTAAGGTGGGTCTCTTGGAGGAAGAATATACAGGGTGCACGCAATCAATTGGCAAAATTTTGGTAAACTAAACATCCTACCACGAAAGTGTTCTATTCTGACATAAATGTATTCTCATATGTAAATACATAAACATAGTCATTTTTTAATGTTTATGTCAGGAACATTGACACTGAGAAATTCTTGTACTTTTTTGACATCGTGTGCTGGTGCACCATCTTGTTGGAAGATAAAATGACGTCCATTTGTGACTTGCTTCATCCACAATACAACTACTTCTCTCAAAACATCAGGGTAAACATCCTGGATCTTCATTGATGATCTCCTGCATTCTGTGTACAACATCTGAATTTGTATGATTCTTGCGTACCTTATGCATTTTCTTTGTTGGTGTGGCAACATCAGGATCAGCATCATACACCTTCTTCACATTGTCAACTGTACGTCAAGGGATGCTATTAAAGTCCACAATTTCCTTAGCAGTTTGCCCTGTATGCAGCCTAGAATTTATGGTTGCTCTAACATTGTATTCCTTCAACATGACAGTTGCTCTCAGAATTTAATACTTTATATCTGAAACAATGATGTTAAATCATAACTTTAGAAACATAGTTTTTCAAAATTAATAAGATGCACGTGAAATAAGGAGATGCAACATTATTACCAATTGATCCCCCACACCCTGTATATCGGTTTTGCTTTCTTATCCATTCAGCTACCCTTTGTCTTTTGGTGCCTTTTCTTCTTAGATCCGCTTTTGCTGTGTCCGCAGACTTTTCTGGTCACCATGTTGCTATTTCATTGTTTCAAAATATCTTTTGATTCCTTTTTTAAAAATTACTGGTTATTTAGTGGCATTGTTTAGCCACTGTGTTATTTCCATTTTTCTTATAATTGATTTCTAGTTTCATGCCATTGTCATTGGAGTGGTGCTTAATATGATTTCAGTCTTCTTAAATTTAATAAGGCTTGTTTTGTGACCTAACATGTGGTTGGTCTGTCCTAGAAAGTTTACTATGTGCACTTAGAAAGAATATGTATTCTGCTCTTTTGGGGGTGGAATGCTCTTTAATAATCTATTAAGTCCAGCTACTTCAAAGTGTCATTTAAGGCCACTGTTTCCTTATTGAATTTTTTGTCTGGATGATCTGCCTATTGATATAAGTGATTTGTTAGAGTTTCCCACTTTTATTGTATTACTGTTGATCTCTCTCTATTTCTATTAATATTTGTTTTATGCATTTAAGCACTCCCACATTGTAGGCATATTTACTAAACTTATATCCTCTTGTTGGATCAATCCCTTTATGATTATTAAGGGATTCCTCTTTATCTCCTGTGATAACCTTTATTTTAAAGTCTATATTATTGGATATAAGTATGGCTACCATATTTTTTTCATTGTTACCATTTGCATGAAATATCTTTACCAATCCTAACATTCAGCCTGAGTGTGCCTTTTCATCTGAAGTACATCACTTGTAGGCAGTGTGTGTGTGTGTGTGTGTGTGTGTGTGTGTGTGTTTGTATTTATGGTATATATGGATTTTTTTTTCCCATTCAGCCAACTTAGGTCTTTTTTTAAAAGATTTTATTTATTTTTAGAGAGAGGGAAAGGGAGGGTGAAAGAAAGGGAGAGAACATTTATGTGAGAGAGAGACCTTGATTGGTTGCCTCTCTCATACACACCCCAAACAGGGACTAAACCTGCCACCCCGAACTTTTTCTTTTGATTGGAATATTCAGTCCACTTACATTGAAAGTAATTTTAATAGGTATGTAACAATTACTATTTTATTATTTTTTTCCATTTTCCTGCTTTTATTGTACATTGATAACTTTAATGGAACTACTTTTTTTTTTTTTAAAGATTTTATTTATAATTTATAGAGAGAAGGGAAGGGAAAGAGGTAGAGAGGGAGAGAGACATGGACCTGGCTGGAGACCTGGCTTGCAACCTGATTATGTGCCCTGGCTGGGAATCAAACCAGCGACCTTTGGGTTCGCAGGCCAGTGCCTTATCCACTGTGCCACCAGCCAGGGCACATTGATAACATTTTACAGGGGTTTGTTTAGATTCCTTTTTTCTTTATTTTTGTGTATCTATTACAGGTTTTTAATTTGTGGTCACCAAGAGATTCATGCATACCATAGTATGTACATAGAAGACTATTTTAAGTTAATGATCACCTAAATTCAAACTTTATATATATATAAACTTATATATATTCAAACTTTATATATACATACACACACACACACACACACACACATATATATATCAATATATATAGTGTCATGTATATATTGTGTATATAGCAGAAAGTATCAAGTCAATGTCAATATAATTAGAACAGTTTATGTGTCTGTGGCTGATATGTTCAGGATAGAATATATATATATTTGAGAGAGAGCAAAATATCAGCATGAGAAAGAAATATCAATTTGTTGCCTCCCATACATATTACAACCAGGGATCGAACCCACAACCTAGGCATGTGCCTGACCAGGAATCAAACCCGCAACTTTTTGGTATATAAGATGATGCTCTAATCAAATAAGCCACACTGGCCAGTTCGAGAACTATCTATACCTATCTATCCATATTTATTTATTTTACTCATCTCTTCATTTCTGTTTTTTGCAATCATATTTTACATCGTTTGTGTGTTTATCTTAATTTAATATTGTAGTTACACATGTTGTTACTACTTTTTCTTCTAACCTCCATACCAGCTTTATAATTGCTTGATCCATTATTTTTGCCAAGTGTTTGCCTTTACTGTTGTGATTTCTTTTTATATATTCTTATTTTGCATTTTGATCTTTTCCACTTAAAGAATTCCCTTTGGCATATTTTGTAATTCCAGTTTAATTCTGATGAACATTTTAGTTTTTGCTTGTCTAGAAGACTCTATATGGCCTTTAATTCTTAATGATAACCTTGCAGGATAAAATAATCTTGGGTGTAGGCTTTTACCTTCTATCATTTTGAATATGTGGTTCCATTTTATTCTGGCCTGCAAAACTTCTTTGGAAAAATCAGCTGATGGTTTCATGTGGCCCCCTTGTACATAACTAACTTTTTCTGCCACTTTTAACGTTTTCTCTTTATCTTTAACTATGATGTTTCAATTATAAAGTGTCTTGGTGTGGACTTAAGTTCATGTTTTTTGGAGGCAGGGGGGGTACTATGTGCTTCCTGGACTTGTAGGTATATTTCTTTTGCTTGGGCGGGGAAGTTTTCAGTTATTATTTTAACTGTGTTTTCTAACTCTCTCTTCTCCTTTGAGACACCTATGATGTATATGTTGGCACTCTTGGTGTTCCCCAGAAGTCTCATAAACATCCTCATTTTTCTTTTTTTATTCTGATTGGGTGATTTCCACTTCTTTGTCTTCTAGATCAGTGATTGGTTCTTTTTTACGATGTATTATCTGCCTCTTTATTGACATTCTCACTGAGTCATCTGTTTTTCTCCCAAGGTTATTGAGCATGTTTATAAGCATTGTTTTAAATTACCTGGCAGGTTGCTTATCTCCATTTCATTTAGGTTTTTATTTTCCCCCAAGCTTTATTTCTTTCTTTCCTTTGGAACATATTTCTCTGTCTCTTCATTTGGCTGCCTTTCTGTGTTGGTTTCTTAGTACTAGGTTTATCTTCTACATCTCCCTGTCTTGAAAGAGTGGCTTTACGTAGGAGGGATCCTGTGGGGCCCAGTGGCACAGTCCTTTCTGGCCACCTGGGCTGGGTGCTCCACGTGTGTCCCGCATGGATTATGTGTGTAGTTGGGCTATGATGGCTGTAGGCATGTCAGTGGTTGGTGCTGATCTCAGGCTGACTGGCTGGGGGAATTGGCCGCACAACACACACAGCAGGAGTTGCTTTAGTCGCTCTTGTGCAGCTTGGGTTTTTGTCAGATGTGTTGGTTGTGAAGCCACTTTGGTGGGCCTCTGGTCAGTCGAAGGATGGCCACGAAGTAGCTGATTCAGAATCTCTTTGGAGCAGCTTTGGTGTAGGTCAAGGTGGGCCTACACTTCTGGGCTTGAGACCATTTGGTGGGAGCGATGATGTAGGCTAACCCTTGTGCCAGACCAGCGGCCATTTGATTGAAGCGCCGTTGTGAACGGAGGCCAGCTGTTATCTGTCCAGGCTGTGGGGCCATTTGTTAGGAGTTTCAATGGGAACTAAGGTCAGTATTGCTTGTGCTGGACTTGGGGTTGCTTGATAGGAGCTGCAGCATGAGCCAGTTCTGGCTGCTGCCAGTGCCAGGCCTGAGGACCTTGGTGAGACTTCAGGGTGAACTGAGGCTGGCTGCCTTTGCGGGGCAAGGAGGTTGGCTGGGTGGTGTTGGGGAAATGGCAGGCTGGGGCAGATGGTATTCGCCAGTTTAATGAGGAGCTAGATTCTGTGCCTGCCTGCACGGGGCCCGCAAGGTGGGGGAAAAGCTTCATAAAGGAACCGTGGCACCCACCAGTGCTCTGTTTCCTGAGAGAGTTCCCACCAGCCTCCGCCCATCCACCTTTGCCCTGATGTTGGTCTGTTTGCCTTACCCATATGATCCAGGCTCTTCTGGAACTGCTGCCTCTGTGCTAGGGCTTGGAGCAAGTGATTTTGTGCACAAGTTAGGGACATCATCTCAATCTCTCCCTGCCCTTCAACTCTCTAGAAAGTGATCCCTGCTGGTGTTCAAGGCCAGATGTCGCTGGGATGCCTCTTCTTGGCACAGGTGCCCTGGGCTGGGGAGCCCGGTGTGGCGCACAGACTGTTTCTCATGGGGCACCTGCAGCTGAGCTATCCCTCCCCATTTATTAATCACTACACCATGGATGTGGGTCCTGCCCTGACCGTATCTCC
This sequence comes from Noctilio leporinus, assembly GCA_004026585.1. Taxonomy (NCBI): domain Eukaryota; kingdom Metazoa; phylum Chordata; class Mammalia; order Chiroptera; family Noctilionidae; genus Noctilio; species Noctilio leporinus. The sequence goes on from PVIW01002185.1 coordinate 175,221, forward strand.
ACCCTCCTACCCCTCCTGACATGGCTGCTTTGTAACTTGAATTATAGGAAATCTGTTCTAACCAGTCTTCATGTGGCTCTCAGTGACGGTGGCTTTATAACTGTCATTTTGATGTGTTCCTGGGAGGAGCTGAGTCAAGAGTTGCCTACTCTGATACCTTGAGCAGGGCCTGCATTTTTAGCCACTATTTCAATGCCACAGGAATCTGAGAGTAACCTTTTTAATAGGCATTACCTATTTATGAAGAGTTAAATATTCTCTTAGCTTCTCAAATTACTAACACATAGGTTTGAACTTTATCAAAATATTTTGAAATCTATTACTTTATGAATGTGATTTTATTAAATAGTTTGGTTCTCATCCAAATAGTAAACAACGTAACTAAGGCAACTACTGCCATCATATTTGTGAGCAGGCTTCTAGATGCAGTCCTGAGTGAAGGAAGCCTGGTCAAAGAAAAGACGCTATTCCACACAGGTGGCCAGTGGTAGCTCAAACCGGAACTCCATACCATTTCCGCTACTTGCCATTTAAATGTGCAGTTTTTATCTGTTTGAAGTATTTTACCGTGTATTATGTGTTGGGCTCAATACTAGGAGCTTGGGATACAGACATAAATTAGATGTACTTCCTGTAGTAATGACGTTCAGTCTAGTTGGGGCCATCAATGGAATGAAGTACTAATTGCAAAATCACTGATTACGTATGATATCGGTGCTGTGAGACATAGACGATATCGTGCTCAACTCAACCTGTGAGATGATTCAGAGCCGGTGCATGGGCTGGCTTTAAAGACAGCGTTTGCCAGGCTGAAAGGGAAAGTAAGATTCAGAGCCAACATGCGTGAAGACGTGGAGACATACAGGCAAGGGCAAGCGCCCCAGAAGCGGAGAGAGGCTGGGCTGGAAGGTAAGTAGAAAGATGCGGGCAGACAAGGACTCCCTCCTGTAGAAAAGCCATCAGGGGTTTCAGACTGAGGAGGAACATTGGATTTGAATTCCAGTAACTTTCATTCTGTCTTTTACTAGAGTGATGGAAGTCAGTTAGAGGCTATTTAAAATTCTAGGGAGTAATAATTCAGATCCGAAAGACGTCAGTGACAGTAGGGATGAAAAAGAAGCAAAAGTGGGTAATTAAGAATACTTCCCAACTTTCCCTTGAAAAATCAGATAGACATTAAGAAGAAGCATGAGAAATAAATTTCCTTTAGCCCTTTGCGGGATTGTCACTTATCACGGCGCTGTATGTTCAGTACAGCCCGACTCCTCTGAGTATTTTCATGGTACTGCTGTCTCTGACCTCCAGCAAGTGTTTCCAAATCTTTCAGTTCTAGGGTCTTACAGTGGCTTGTGCTATCCTTTACGTCCAGGTACCAGTCCACTTTCCCCAGTTCTGTGTTCTTCAGGCCACACTACCTCCTGCTTTTGCCGAAATAGCAGTTTTTTTTCTTCTTTTAAGATTTTATTTTAAAGGAGAGGGGCAGAGAGGGAGAGAAACATCAATGTACAGTTCCCTTTCACCTGCCTCCAGCTACGGACCCGGCTTGCAACCTGGTTATGTGCCCTGGCTGGGAATCGAACCAGTGACCTTTGGGTTTACAGGTTGGTACCTTATCCACTGTGCTACCAGCCAGGGCTCAAGTAGCAGTATTTTTTTTTATGTGTGCTGTTCCTAGTAAAAATGCTTTACTTCTAGAGTCCTTAACAAAATTCCAGCTTCTCTTCTGGGCTGACAAAATGTCATTCTACTTTCTCACTTGTCCAACTTTCCAGCAGGAACACACACCATCCCCATTTTCCTTTGGTAGAGCTAGAAGAGGCATGATTGTGGGTGCTTTAATACTAAGTTCCTTGCCTATAGTGAGGGCCCAACAAAAATTCTTAAAGACGGTAGTATTTACATATTAGTATTTATCACATTACAATGTGATAAATTATGTACTACATTTATTAAATTGGGATTACTTGCTAACGTGTACCTGCTTTTTAGTTGTATATTGAGGGTCTAATTATATATTACTACTGTGCAGGGGATTTTGCTTTACCAGTTACTTTCACAATATTCTGCTATGGTTCTTTATTTTAAAAGCTATTCTTATTGGTTTCATCTCCATTGTTCTCTCCCCACGACATATGCTAGCCTGTAACAAATGACTAGAAAAATCAAGAATTTAAAGAACAGATGTTACTGTTGATTAGGAATTACTGATTATATGTCATCCTTCAGCCTTTCCCAGATGTTATTTTTTACTCTGAAGCTTAATATAACTCTGACTTTCAGTTCTAAGACATGGGAGCGGCTTATTTATGCAAATATCTTAAACCTGGATTGGTACCTTACATTACCTTATTCAGTTAGCTTTTAAATGTCTTTTGCTTAACATGAAGAATTACAGCATAAAATGCTGTGAAATAAATGTTTGTGTTCATTTGAAAAGAAAATACAAACTCTGCATTTAGTTAACATTCATTTTATAAAATACCTGAAAAGAACAGATAAAGTACTTGAGTTTACATAATAACCAGAATTGAAAAAGGATGAATAAAATATAAATTAATTGAACACATAACTATTTTGCCACATTAGACAAATTTTAAAAAGGCATTTAAAAAATAAAATAGTAATTGGAAAGAAAACCATTCCCTCTATTGCTGTCTTTTTCTGGAAACTTTTCCTAGAAGCACTAAAATTCCAGGTTAACAGGTAGTACCTGTGTTGTTGAAAACATACTGTAATTTGCCTCCAAATCTGTCAGTTTAAGAGAAATAATTAAAATTTTAACCAGGTCAGATAATTCAGTGCAAATTAAAGCTTCAAGTTGAAAATCCAAGAGGAAAAAATGTTCAAACTGTAGGAACTACTTCTGGAACTAAAAAAGGAAAATTTCACATTATGAAGAAATCTTTGCAAGTGTTCTTGTGTGAAATGTCAACCAATGGGCCCTTTGAAGTTGCAGTTGGGGTCTATTATTAAGACTATTTGCAATGTTGAGCAAGAAGAAATGGTCACAGGGGTCTAAAGTTCACCTCTGTAGAAGGAAGTTCAAGTTCACCTTAAGCACTGCTCTGATTCAATTCCAAAAATTTTGGTCAAGATATTACAGACACTGAGAAGAAGTAAGTTTATGGAGAATAACTTACTTGACTATATTTGAGGATAAACACTTTACCCACAGGACATGTTGGGGGATGGGCAAAGAGCAGGTTAATGCTCTTAATTAGTAGGGATTATATAGCATATTGCCTAAAAAATATACTATCAAGTCTTGAGAAAGGGAAGGAATGTCTAACTTTTTTTGGATCACAGTGAAAACCAAGTTGGGATAATTACCAACCATTAATGGGCATTTTTATAAATAAAAATATTTGGGTTTAAATATTTCCTCAAAAACATTTCTTGGAGTTTGATAAGTCACAGGTAAAACGTAGCAATGGGCTTTTCATGACAGCGTTTGATATAAAGTTTCCCTTTTTTCAATTCCATTCTATACACATTTTTCAGTCATTGTTTTTCATGATAAAACCAATGGTTGCTATTAAGTACAAGATGCCAAGATTTTGGTGGAGGCTAGTAAGTTTTCTTTGCAAAATAGATTTAAAAAAATATTTTCTGGTCTAAATTTACTATTACCATCAACCGTTTTTTTTCCTCTCACTTGAAATTTTCACAATTATTCAGAAATTGAATAAGAATGTACTATGTTCTAACATTTATATTGTGCATCATTCACTAATCGATTAAGTCTGTTATAACCATACCATCACTATGAAGTTGCAATTTTTGGATATCAGACTGTACCTACAATCAGCAATTCATAAAACAGCCAAAATACACAATCAGAAACTGATAGAACAACAAAAAACCATGATGGCGTAACATGGAGTTTCACAAAGCAATTGAAATTAGCCAATGTAATTTTAAGAAGTGTTAAAAAACTGCAGTCATATGCCTAACTCACAGGAAGAACAGCTAAGGCAAGTTAAAAATTCCCTTCCAGGGACATTATTCGGCTCGGATTCTCCTGAAGAAATTAAAACACAAGCACAAACTATCCAGGCCTGTGACTCCTCAAGTTTACATCATATCGTGATAGCAAAACTATCAAGTAAGGGCAGGTGCTGCTTTGCAAAGGAACGCATTAATCTCCCTCCCAGCTCAGCCTGGCCACTGCTTGAGTGGAACACATTACTTTCCATGGGATCTGTCAGGTGACTGGTCATGTCCTTTCAAGTTCTGGAGAGAGGCTCACCGTCACATGTACCTTTTTTACCTCACACTGGGTGTGAAATTAAGAGTGGAAGAAGCATGCACAGTCCCGTGATTAGGCTGCACTTAAGTCACCTGTGGGTTCTACTGGTTTACACAGACCCGGTTTTGTCTTCTCAACTAACTTTTCATTAGGAAAGAAGAAGAAAGCAGACTGCCTGAAAATGCTGAAGATTTGATGGAAACCTTCCAGGTATTCTCTAGGCCAGAGACTTTTACCATCAAAAGCCCATAAATCAGCTTGCAACAGTTTGTGCTTTAAAAACAGTGCCAAGCACATCATAGATGCACAATAAACACTGGTAGCTATTAAACTATTAACACAGTTTCTTAAGAACTAACCTCCATTTTCCAAATAAGGCAAAACTAGATGAGTTTCTTTCACCTGACTGGATGGAGCTATGTGAAGCAATGAATGAGTCTACAAATTAAATATGAACTGTAATTTGATTACAGAGAAAATTACTCAGGATTTAAGGAAGAAAACATTGCCACAGTAGCATTAGCACTTAACAGTGCATCAAAAATTTAATGTTTCCACTGCAAAATGAACTGGTTCCTAAGTCTGTTAGGTGCCAGCATGTAATCACTCAAATAGGAAGTGAACTCTATTCTACTTGGGAGAGGTATGACCATAATTGTATCTGAAAATTATAAATATACTTGAGGGCGACAGCCTGCTCACGGAGCAGCCTCACAGCAATGCTGGCACTTGTGGCCGGGCCCTCGTCACACAACCTTCACGGGGCGTTGCCATGTGCAAGTGGCTCTCCCACATCTGCAGTAGTTGCTTTCTAATAGTTCAGGTTTGTACAGTCTTCCCCTGGGATGAGGAAGATAAGAGGGAAGATTAAAGATCCCTAAACTTAACACTCGAAAGGGAAGCTCCTCCATATTATATGGAAACACCTTACAGAAGGCAGTTCACAGACCAAAAAAAAAAATAAAAGCTTTTATACATTCAGATTTTCCCCATCTCTCAACAACAATGGTTTCCAAAAAAAGACTCAGTAGTGAAGGCCACACAGTTGTTTTTTTTTTTTTTTTTTTGCATTGGTTTGACATGTTGAAAATCAGAACCTTGAAAGCATCTTGCAAATGGAGATGGAAGTGGTCCGGCAGGTGTGACGGAGACGCAAACGCAAGCACAGGGCCGAGACTGAGCGGAGCGATGCGGCGGGAATCGCCCGCAGACCCGACCACTCGGCAAACGGTCAGTGGAGAACACAGTACAAGTATCAACAGAACAAAACTAAAAAACTGCAACTTCGCCAACTTGTAAACAAGGAAAAGCATTTCACAGATTTGAAGTTCAAGGGAAGTAAACGTCTTTAAATTATTTTTGTCAGTTCAACCCTGATTTAAAAGTATGGCTAGCAAACACGGGAAGCCGCTGCCGCCGCCCCGCTCAGCTGTGTAGCGCCGGCGCCCCACCAGCCCGCTCAGGAGGCGGCAGGACGCGACACCTCGCTTCTCAAACGCCACCGCTCCGCGGCCCACACTGCCGGGGCGCCACCAACTGCGGCACTTTCGGGTGTTCACAGTCCCGGCTGCTATAGATTCAGCCGTGGCGAGACTGGAGGTGGGAAGGCAAATTCTCGGAGGATGCTGCGGGCCACTTCCACGTTATTCTGGGCTATTTCTAAGGCTCGCTTCACCTCTTCAAACGCGTAACCTTCTCCCATTAGTTTTGCAATTTTTGCGTCAACATTTTCCAGCGCTGCCTCGGGCCCATGGGGTTTTCTGTGGTGAATTTCTGGTGCAGTCCTGCGGGGCCGTGGTTTAGGAGGTCTGGCTGGTGCTTGGGAACCATCTGTGTAGATTTGAAAGAAAAATAGCATTTAAATGATGAAGAAAGAGTCAAGACATAATAACAGTATGATCTCATTATTTTATATGAGAACTATTTTTTCATTATCTCTACAAATATATTTTTTAATTTTTACACACTAGGATGGATTATATTGTCACCATTCTGAGTATTACAAAACTGAGGTAGAATATGTTGAAAATTTGAGGAAATAACACATTTATTTCCAATTCCACATATTATTCTTCAGGCCTTATTAAGAGATACAGAAGAAAAAAAATAAACTGTCTGAAAAAGACAGGCTTTCACTTTGGCAATGAAGCTCATTCTTATTCACTATGGTGGAGAAAATGTCTACCAGATGGGACTGTTACAAGCTCCTAGATTTCTCACAGAGCACCCCCTCCAGCTCCTCCATCCTCCCACAGGGGGCTTTGTACGGTCTCTGCGTGTCTGATTTCCTGAGTTAATACCACTATAGGGTGATGCCTTACTGATCCCAGGGAGGGATAAGAGAAGGTACATGCCTTGAGTCTAGTATTAGTCAAAAGGCTGAATGGAAGTACTTTCTTCAAATACTTTAAACAGATTCCAATACAGGAAGTTTTGCTTGAGAAAAAGCTAAGCCACCTGAAATATTAGCAGGGGCCAACTGATTAAAAGAAAAGGATATTAATTACAGGCCACTACCCCATACAGGTATCACCAGTGGGCTAGTAACTTTGAAAGGGTACATTGTCATGAATTTTCATACATCTGTATTTGGTGCTTTAATTCAGAAGGCCAGATTTTTAAAAAGAGTAAAATAAATATGGTCAAATGTATGCCATGAAATACAATAGGGATTTAACACTATGTGGACAGTAACATTTGTTTATTTTTCCCATTGACTGTATATAAATGTCAAATGATGAGTCCAAGGACACAGTTAAGTGAATGAGGAAGGTGAGGCTAGAAGTCAAGTGCCTATTGGTTTCTGCTGCCCTGGCAAATCCCCCCATGGCTTCAGGTGATACTGCAAATAGATATTTTAATAATAATAAAATTTAAGTGATAAAAAGTAGCTGATGCCTTACTTCATATTTTTCTAAGAGAAGATAACTTATAAAAAAATCATCCTATTTCACAATTCTAGCTATATCTATATAACATATGTAAAATAAAAGCACCCAGGATGAAAATATTTGATTCCATACCAAATTGGATAAGTCTTATTTTTAATTTTCTCTTTCTTATAAGATATCAAGTTTGAAAAACTATTATATTATACAAAGATTATTAAGTTATGTTCATATATAAGAACAAATCAATTTGTTTTTTGCTGTAACTAAATATCTCAAATTATTATGAACTGCTAAATTGCATTTTTTACTGAGTTTTGAGGTTCCATCTATTTTTCTATTAAAGTTTTTCCATTACACCATGCAGAAATGAACAAATTATACTTTGCTTCTAATAATTTCCAAAAAAAAAAAAAAAAAAAACTATTAGAAAGTCTAGTAAGCCTTCCTTTAATCAACTACCACAGAATTTATACATTGAAATCTCATCTGTTCTGACTGAGAAGATTCTTAGGAAAATCAAGTCTAAATTCATTGTATTCTGCTAATAATAATTTAAGGTTTTTTGTTTTCCTAATATTGTTGTTTTATTTCTATACAAAATACAGAGAAGGGCACATGAATGCAAGCATCTGTGAAAAGAACAGCTGTATGTATGTACTACTAAAGTGTAAGGACACTATGGCAGCCAGAGGTACAGCAAATAGGGTAACTAGAAATGAAGTCTTAAGATTCAGAACTTTTTGATTTAATAAACAGATGGACAGTATCTTTGATTTTGGTAGATGACAATGAAAAAGATGGCACCTATTAAAACCGCCAAGAAACCCACCTACTCTGTGAGGCTGCTATAATGAATACTGGCCAAATGCAATGGAATTTAAATGACTAATTTAAATTAGAGCTATTTGTTTAAAAAAATAAGTGGCAAACATAATTTAGGAAACCTAAATTAGCAGGGAAAACACATGCACATACTGTAATTAAGTCAAAACGCTAGTTAAGAGTAGTGAAGGTATTACTCTCATTCTGGAATGGTATTTTTTTTTTTTTTTTTTTGTACATAGAATATATTTGATTATCAAAGAGAAAATAATTCAACTTCTGGAAGGAATCAGATTTTAAAGGCACTTTAATAAAAATAAAAGCTTCCTAAACAAATATTTTTTTCAGTAGATGGAGTTCCTTTTAAATAAAAAACTCACAGATCCCAACTCATTTAATCCTAGTTCCTATGCCCTAACTGAAAATCTATTTCCCCTAAACAGTGCTGACATCTCTTCAGAATCTTAGTGTTCAGAGGTTGAACAGTATCATGCATTAGAGCTTACATATGGTGGTAAACTGGAATCTGTGTTGCAACATTGTCACCTGCTGTATGTAAGCTTCTACTTATCATTGAATATTTTTATAATTTTAACTATCTTAACTTTTTGTTTGACTGTTTTGGTCAGATGCATCTGTTTGGCTACTAAGATTTTTGAATGACTAAGAAATTTACTTGTGTAATTCTCACTTTCTGAATTTACTCTTTTATCTCCATTTTTTGTTATTTATCCCTTCTCAGATAGCATATGAATTCATTAATGTGCTGAGATCATTTAAAAAAGAAAAGATAATGAATTCACATTTATAATGATCAATGCTATACTGAAAACAGAAATTACTATATTTTAAGAGGAATGTCTGAGAGGTGTGGACAGACTAAAAACATGTTATTTGTTGTGAGTACATAATTCTACAGAAAGCTTTTAAGTAAGATCTTAACACATTGCTGACCAGCAATTTTATACAAAAGCTATCCCATGTCACTGGCTATTTTTTAACAATTAAATATAAAAATGAAATGATGTAAATAAACTTCAATATACTTTGTTTATAATGTATTGAAGTGAAACTTTCTAAAGCTGATAGGCCCTCTGTGTGGTGTCACAACTTCATCTAGGGATAACTCCTGTTTAGGTCTATACAAAGACTGAAATTTCGGAATAGAGTAAGCCAAAAAAAGGCCTACTTTTATAAAGTCTATCTTTGTTAGATATAGCATGTGAATTATCACTAAGATGAAAAAGAAAGTAAGGATTTGTTCAAACTTCATTCTGATCATAGCTGTAGGAAATAAGGATGCTTCAAGCAAAAGGTCTTTTGACCAGTAATCGCTCCAATGCAATTGTTTGTCTCATCAATATCAATACTGAAAAACTTCTTCATATTACTAGTGGTAACTTCCAGCGATGGTAAAGTTTTATCAGATGTTTCATCAAGTTTTTCCATTTGGTGGTTGGTGGTGGTATTAATTGGTTTGAGAAGCAATTAAATTTAAAAAAAACAATCTATCAAAAAGCTAATCCATCACTTTATTCATGGATCACTAAGTTCAACAGTTACACCAGTAATAGTTGTATAATCCTCCAAGGTTGGTGTAATGTCATTTTCTGTCCTCTCTTCAAAATCACTTTCACTATCAGATTCTATCACATTTCCTTTTTGCCATTTTGGTGGTCCAATATCAGATTCATAACTATCGTCCGACAGACTATCATCTTCTACATCACTACTATATACTTAAAAGTCACCAGAACAATCAGAAAAAGCATCTGCATGTAATTCATTGTTTTAAAAATTGTGTAAGGTCATGCAAGTGCAAATATGAGCTAACTCATTATTGGTCAGTCAACAATGCTTGGACTTGAAAACACAAGGTTTTTTGTGACCAATATGTCACGAAATGTGACAATATGTCAACAATATGTTAACAAGCAAGATCTGTTACAACCTGAATAGCTGAAGCTGCTTAAAAAAAAAAAAAAAAAAGGAGGAAGAAGACCATCTCCAGGCTGATCATTAGAGCAAATCTCTTAAAACTAATCCTTCTTTTGACACATTTCTTCCCAAAGCTCAGAAACAGCCTTCACAGCACCCCCTTGTTTTGTTTAATGTGTAGGAGGCAGCAGGTCCTTATTCACTTTAGAAAGTATGGGTAATAGAAGGAAGCAATGAAGCAGGTAACACTGTCTCATGGTTTCCAAGTTATTCTATTATAGTTTTGGAGTACATGCCTATGGATTTTTACCAACTCTGTCGGAATTTCTGTAGCTGAATAAATGTCCCCCTTAAAAACAGTTATTGGAGGGGCATGTGTTTATTCTAATGCTGTTAACCATGCTCAAGGTATTTTTAAACTCCTATAAGGAATGTTAATACTGTCAAAATAGGTGCAAGGATATGTGGATATATGTAGCACATTTCCCTACTGCCCCAGTTTTACTCAAGGATGTGAGATTGGTAGTATTTCTGAATCCAGATATATCAAGAAGTAAAATGCAAATTTTGCAGATATTTTTGAGATTAGAGACTTGGGAGCAATTTCCTACATATGATCATCCACTTTTAGTTACAACCTTAGTCCTTGGGTTAACTATCTGGTATGGATAAAGATTTGAGAACTTTTTAGGGGTAAATCTTGATTCAATTTTTATTTTCCAAGCCTATTAAAGAGCAAAAAAAACATAGTAAAGTCCTGGATGGCATGGGAATTGGCCTGATAACAACACAATTAGAATAGTCTCTTGGACGATTACTGTATATAGTGCATTTTAAATGAGGGCACTATCAATCTCAACAGGTAAAAACTGGTCCTTGAGGAGCACAGAATGATCTTAGATCCTATCGGGGTTTGTGGCCCTCCAAAGAGCCACAGTGTATAAAAATATGTAGGAAGTCTGGGGTAATAAACTCACTGTTGCAGGGGGGCAAGTCTGAATAGGGAAAATAAGGTCTAAAAAGGCCTTTATGTGGAGTATTATTTAAAAAACAAAACAAAACAAAAAAAACATGACAGAGACACAGCTGTATGTCTGCGTCTACAGGAGAGGATGGGACTTCTAACTCAGTGAGTACCAACAACTTTACCGTAAGGAACACTTATTATTTTTCTTCATTATCTAAACCTTGGTTTTTTTTTAGGCCATATTTTGAAAGATATGTCTAATAAGAAAATGTTGTCATTAATGAGTACATTTTCTTTCTGTTATATTGTCTTAGCAATCACTACAACAACAAGTTTATTATTTTTAGACAAAAGAAAAGCCATTTATGTGTTATTTTCTTGCATATAACATGTCCATGCTACTCAAAGCAATCTATAGATTCAACACAATTCATATTAAGATTCCAATGACGTATTTCACAGAACTAGTATTTCACAAATGGCAACAGAGAAGACCCTGCATAGCAACAGCAATTTTGAGAAAAGAATAAAGTTGGCGGAATCACACTGCTTGATATCAAAATATGCTACAAGGCCATAGTAATCAAAACAGCATGTACTGGCATAAAAAGAGACACAGACCAGTGGAACAGAAAACAGAACCCGTAAATAAAGCCACATCTTTATAGTCAATATTTGACAGAGGAAGAAAGCACATGAAATGGGCTAATCAGAGGTAATTCATTAAATGGTGTTGGGAAAATTGGATAGGTGCAGAAAAAAAAATAGCCTCAGATTTTCTCTGCTATTTACAGGTCTGAGCTGCACAAGAATCTAAGATGGGGAAACACTGGTTATGCAGATATACAAAGCATAAAAAACATACAGTGAGTGGCTTTCGATGGCTATTTTTTATTCTTTAATTATAGTCAACATTAACAACATTGTATTAGTTTCAGGCGTAAAACATCGTGATGAGACATTGATATACTTTATGAAGAGATCACCCTGGTACGTCTGGTACCCAACCAACTCATATTCGCTTCCTCTACTGTGCTTGACATCGCTGTGGCAAGTTGCCCTTCTGATTCCCTTTGCTCTTATCACCCAGCTCCCCAATCCCCTTCTCACCCGGAAACCGTAATTTGTTCTCTGTATCTATGAATTTGCTTCTGTTTCATTTGTTCCTTTACTTTGTCTTTTGTAGGACCTACATATTAAGTGAAACCATACGGCATTTGTCTTTCTCTGTATGACTTATTTCACTTAAAATAATACCCCTAGGTCTATCCATGTTGTTGCAAATGGCAAGATTTCATTCTTTTATTTTTAAAAGATTTTATTTATTTTTAGAGAGAGGGGAAAGGAGAGAGAGGCAGAGAAGGAAGAGGACATCAATGTATGGTTGCCTTTCACCTGTTTCAAGCCATGGACCTGGCTTACAACCTGGTTATGTGCCCTGGCTGGGAATTGAACCAGTGACCTTTGGGTTCACAGGCTTGTGCCTTATCCATTGTGCCACCAGCCAGGTCCCTTCCTTCTTTTTTATAATTAATATTCCACACACACACACACACACACACACACACACACACACACACGTATATACACATCACATCATCTTTATCCATTCTTCTGCCAATGGTCGCTTAGGTTCCTTTCATATCTTGACTATTGTAAATGATCCTGTCATGAACATAGGGGTACATACATTTTTTTTTTTTTTGAATTAGCATTAGATTTCTTCAGATAAATACCCAGAAGTGGAAACAGTGGGTCATGTGTTGGTTCCACTTTAAGATTTTTTAGGAACTTCCTTATGTTTTACCATTGAGAATGTACCAATCCAGCCAACAGAGCACAAGAGTTCCCTTTTTTTCATACTCTCATCATCACTTGTTTGATTTATTGGTGATAACTATTCTGACAGGTATCTCATTGTAGTTTTAATGGACATTTCCCTAGTGATGGTGAGCACTTCATATGTCTGTTGACCATCTCTGTATGTCCTCTTTGGAGAAATGTCTATTTGAGTTCTCTGTCCATTTTTTAATTTGAGTTTATTCTTTTGGTGTTGACTTGTATGACTTCTTATGTATTTTGGATATTAAGTTCTTATCAGAAGTATCATTGGTGAATATCTTTGTTGTCTGTTTTATAAATGATTTCCTTTGCCATGCAGAAACTTTTTAATTTGATGGAATCCCATTTTATTATTTTTTTGTTTCCCCTGCCAGAGAAGAGTATAAATATATATATATATATATATATATATATATATATATATATTACTAAGAGCAATGTCACAGTTTACTGCCTATGTTTCTCTAGGAGTTTTATGGTTTCAGGTCTTACATTTAATATTTTAATCCATTTTGAATTCTTAAAAAACAGCATGAATAAGTGATTATTTTTTGCATATATCCAGTTTGCTCAACATCATTTATTGAAGACTCTCTTTACCCTATCGTATATATTGCTTTTCTTTGTGAGGCGAATTTACTACATAGGTACGGGCTTATTTCTATTTTGTTCCATGGATCAATATGTCTGTTTTTTAATGCCAGTACCATGCTGTTTTGATTACTATGGCCTTGAGTATAGCTTGATATTAGGTAATGTGATTCCTCCAACTTTGTTCTTGTTTCTCAAGATTGCTTTGGCAACTTGGAGAGTCCTTTGTGGATTCCATTTAAATGTTTGTTCTAGTTCGTAAAAAGTGCCATTGGTTATTTTGATAGGGATTGCACTGAATCTGTGGTTTCTTTGGATAGTATGGTCACTTTAATGATATTGATTCCTCTTATCCATGTGTGTGGTAGGAACATGCTTCCATTAATTTGTATTTTCTTCAGTCCCTTCAGCAGTTTGCTTTTTACCTCGTTGGTTAAATTTTTAAAATTGTGTTCTATTATAGTCCCAAATTTTCCCCCAGTACTCTCCACTGCCCTGGCCACTGGCTCCCACAGTCAATCCCCACCGTTGTCCATGTTCAAAGGTCATTTTATGTGTTCCTCAACTACCTTCCCCTTCTTTCCCTTTATCTGCCTCCCCTCATCCCCTCTAGTCACTGTCAGTCTGTTGCTTGTTTCCATGTCTCTGGCTCCATTCTGCTCATCTGTTTGTTTTGTTCATTAGGTTCCTCTTACAGGTGAAATCATGTAGTAATTCCTTTTTGCTGCCTGGCTTATCCCACTTAGCATAAATTTATTCTTAAGCATATTATTTATTTTTTGATGTAATTGTAAATAGAACTATTCTCTTCATTTCTCTAATAGTTCATTGTTAGTGTAAAAACACCTGAAATATTTGTAAGTCCCAGTAGTTTTTGGCGGAACCTTTAGGGTTCTTTATATAAAGTATCATTTCACCTGCAAATAATGTTTGTTTTACCTCTTTTCCAATTTAGATGCCTTTTATTTTTCTTCTGATTGCTGTGGCGAGGACTTTCAATGCTATGTGGAATTAAAGTGGGAAAAGTGGAATCCTAATCTTACTACTGGTCTTAGCCAAAAAAAAAAAAAAAAAAAAAGCTTTCAACTTTTCACAGTTGAATATGATGTTAGCTGTGCCTTCATTATTTATATTGAGCTATGTTCCTTCTTATCCCCATTTTGTTTAGAGTTTTTACTACAAAGGGATGTTGTCAGATGTTTTGTTTTTTTCTGCACCTGCCAATATCATATCATTTTTATCTTTCATTATGTTCATGTGATGTATCAGGCTAATTGCAAATATAAAACCAGCCTTGTATGCCTGTTAGAAATTCTACCTGATCATTTTTATAATCTTTTCAATGTATTACTGAATACATTGCCAATATTCTGTTAGAATTTTTCATCTATGTTCATCAGGGATATTGGCCTATAATTTTATTTTAGTATCTTTATCTGGTTTTGTTATCAGGCTAATGCTAGACTAGTAAAATGAATTTGGGAGCCTTCCCTCTTCTTCAATTATTTGGAATAGTTTGAGAAGCGTAGGAACTAAATCTTTTTGTAAATTTGGTAAAATTAATTGGTGAAGTCATCTGGTCCAAAGTGTTTGCTGGGAGTTTTCTTTTCTTTTTCTTTTGAATTACTGATTTGATTTTGTTAGTAGTTACCAGTCTGTTCAGATTTTGTTTCTTCCTAATTTAGCCTTTGAAGAATATTTTTGGAATTGATGCATTTCTTCCAGGTTGACCAGTTTTTAAGATATAATTATTTGCAGTATATTTTTAATAATCCTTTGTATTTCTGTGGTGTCTGTTGTCACTTCTTTCATTCCTAATTGTACTTATTTACATTCTCTCTCTTTTCTTGATGAGCCTGGCTTATCTATTTTGCTTATGTTTTCAAAGAACAAGCTCTTGATTTTATGGATATTTGTACATTAAAAAAAAAAAGATTATTTCTGCTCTTATATTTATTATTTCCTTTCTTCTACTAACTTCGGGCCTTATTCTTTTCTACTTTCTTTGGGTCTAAGATTAGATGGTTTATTTGAGATTTTTCATGTTTCTTGAGATAGACCTGAATTGCTATAAATTTCCCCTTTAGAGCTGCTCTGGCTGTGTTCCATAGGTTTTTTTTTTTTTTTTTTTTTTTTTTTTTTTTTTTTTTTTTTTTTTTTTTTTTTTTTTTTTTTTTTTTTTTTTTTTTTTTTTTTTTTTTTTTTTTTTTTTTTTTTTTTTTTTTTTTTTTTTTTTTTTTTTTTTTTTTTTTTTGGTCATTTTGTTTTCATTTTCATTTGTTTCCATTTGTCTCTTGATTTCTTCCTTAATCTCATTGTTAACCCATTCATGGTTTACTAGCATGTAGGGAACCACTAGGCTTGGTTTCGGAGGCCATAGCCACCGCACAAGCCGGGCCTGAAATAGTGGCCCTGTAAGTCCTGACCTAATGGTGGGAGGCATGCAAGAACTGGGAGCTAACCTGGAGGCTTCCATGGGAAGGATCTTAGGAATGTGGTTTGTCCCCTTGAAGCCTGCCTGATAAGAATAATGTACACTAAATGTTTATGACCAAAGCTCAGGATGAAGTCACCTCTTTACTTTGGCCATCTGGAGACTTTGTATCCAGCAGACCCTGACCTGCAGGAGAGCAAGTTGTCCCTGTCAATGTTATCACCAAACATGGATCTATTGTACAACCAGCACACTATGACATTGATAGATAATCTTTACGTGCACCCTGTTTATCCCTATGCACAGTGTAGTCAATAAAAGCTTTGGAGGAAAGAGCCTCAGGGCTCTTCTCCACTGAGAGATTAGCCGGTCTTTTCTCCCCAGACATACCCTGTGTTAGCAGTTTTCCTTTCACCCGCGGTGCTCAGGGGACTTTGCTGGTTGGGGCCCCCTCAGTAGCATATTACTTATCCTCCACATGCTTGTGTGTTTTTCAGTTTTCTTTTTGTAATTGATTCCTAGTTTTGTACCATTGTAATATCCGTGCTTCTGTGGATTTAAGTCTTTTTCAATTTACTGAGACTTGTTTTGTGGCCTAACACAAGGTCTATCCTGGACAATGATCTATGTGCTTTGAAAAGAATGTGCCTTCCTTCTTAAGCTTTTGGATGAAGTGTCCTAAAAATACCCATCAAGTCTCCTGGTATGATATCTCATTTGAGCTGTTTCCTTGTAGGTTTTCTGTCTGGATAATCGATCCACTGATGTCAATTGGATGTTCAAGTCCCATACTACTGCTGTATTACTGTTGATATCTCCCTTTATGTTCTATATTCTTTATATATACCTTATTTAGTTGCAACTATGTTACACGCATTGGTATTCACCAGACCTTGTTGAATTGCTCCCTTTATCATTATGGAATGCCCTTTTTGTCTTTGATCCAGGTATTTAGTCCATTTACATTTAAAATAATTATTGATAGTTATGTAGTTACTGCTATTTTATTGTTTTCTATTGTTTTTATAGTTTTCTCAGTACATTTCTTATTCTCGTGTTCCACTCTTGTCTGTTGATGACTAATTTCTATAGTGTTGTGTTTGGATTCCTTTCTCTTTATTTCTTGCCTATCTTTCATAGATTTTTGGTTTGTGGTTACTATTTACTTCATTTATACCAAGCTATGTTTACAATAATATATTATAAGTTGGTGGCTGGCTAAGTTAGTATACATTCCAAAATCACTATCATTTTTATTCATCCATACATGCTTATATATTGTCACTATTTTTTACTTTTTCTGTGCATCCCGTAGTTTATTTGCACATAATCTTTTACTTTTGTCAGTTAATCTTTGTACTAGCTGTACAGTTGGTTGATCTACTGTTTTTACTAGGTTAGAAATTACTTGGTGGGACTCTTGTCAAGGAGTATTTTTTTTTTTCTTTCCTATATTTTATATATAATTTTCTACTTAAATAATTCATTTTAACATTTCTTATAATAATGGCTTAGTGATGATTAATTCCTCCAGCATTTTCTTGTCAGGGAAACTATTTCCCCATTTATTCTAAATTCCAGCCTTGCTGGAAGGAGTAATCTTGGTTGTTGTAGGCCTTTGCTTGTTCATACTTTGAATATTTCATGCCACTCTTGTCTGGTGGTGAAGTGCTATTGACAAATCAGCTTTTAATCTCTTGGGAGTTCCTTGCACAGAACTGCTTTTCTCATGCTACTGTTAAGATGCTTTGTCTTTAACTTTTGGCATTTTAATTATCATGTATCTTACTGTGGACCTCTTTGGAATTCTCTGTACTACTTTATTTGTATGTCTATTTCCTTCACTAGATTAGGGAAATTTTTGGTTATTTTGTCTTCAAATAGATTTTCAATCCTTTGCTCTGTCTCCCTCCTTCTGGTACCCTTATGATATGAATGTTGGTATGATTAAGCTTGTTCTAGAAGCCCCTTAAATGCCTCACTTTTTAAAATTCTTACTTAAAAATGTTTATTTATTTTTAGAGAGAGGGTAAGGGAAGGAGAAATAGACAGAAATGTTGGTGTGTAAGAGAAACATCAGTTGCCTCTTGCACTCCCTTAACTGAGTCCTAGTCCACAATCCAGGCATGTGCTCTGATCAGAAATCAAACTGGACCTTTCGGTTTGTAGAACAACACCCAACCTACCGGGCCACACCAGTCAGGGGTCTTTTCTGTCCTTTCTGCGGTTCTGACTGGGTGTTTCTCACTAACTTGTCTTCTGCATGGCTGATTTCATCCTCTACTTCATCTAATTGTTATTTCAGTTATTGAATTCTTCATTCTGACTGTTTTTTTGTTTGTTTGTTTGTTTCTGTCACCTTGTTGAGGTTCTCCCTAAGTTCATCTGCATGTGCAATTTTTTCAACCAAATTTTGGCTTAGCTACTGGTGGAATAACTACATTAAATTTGCTAAAAAATAAACATAAATGAGTACACAGATTACTGACAGAAGATGGAACTGACCAAACCCTATCAAATAGATACTTACTAGGTATGAAGACCTTGGTTAAATTACTAAACTTTGTTTTATTGTAGTTTCTTCCACAAATTGCATTAAAGCACTTTTTTCAATTGGCTGTGAGGAATAAAATTATGTCTTAAGCTATATTATACGGTAACCTACTTAATATATTAATATATAAAATGTAATACATAGCTATATAAGTTATGTTGTATATTGCATTTCTCTATGTATAGTCTTCATGTTTATATTTAAAATACTTAGCATAACATTTGGCCCATAGTTCATAATCAACAAATTTTAAATATTATTTTGTACAACCTGAGACGTAATCTTCAAACGTATTTAATAGCTAAGTGATGGTACCTGGGATGGAGATCAAGACTTTTAGAATAAAAAGTGTCTCAGATATATTTGAGAATTAAATGACAAAAATAATAACTATTTAAAGGCATAAAAGAAATCTCAAATAATTGGGTTGGCCAAAAAGCCCATAAAATAAGACATTTTTCATTTTCACCAATAACTTTATTGATGTGGATATTTTTAGGAGGCCAGAGGCGCTGCTAACCATTTTCCAATTCATGAGGCAGCCCTGCAGCAAAGAACTATTTGGCTAAAACATCAGGAGTAGCAAGCAACTTTGAAAACCACTTTTGACATATTTAATGAGTCACAGCACCTTCTCCATACACTGCATAAATCTTTTCTTGCATTTCAGTTGTGTTTTTACCTCTCTTGAAATGATAAAGCATTATACACTGAAAACGTATTTTCTTCCATCTTCAATGTTAAAATAGCTGCACAAAAATTCATCATTTGTGTGTTTTTTTAAAAAATGCATGCTGGTTTGACAGCTGTCAGATACAATCCAACAAAATTGTTTCAAATGAACTTAAAGATGACCAACCACTATTAAGAGCCACTGAATGGAAACAACTAAACAAACTTTTTGACAAACCCAATACATTATCATTAAGATTCTATTATTCTAAGTTGGATCGATTAATTCTGGAATGCAATCACACCATGAACTTGAATTGCTGCCATTATAGATATGCTAATTTTAAATGGAGATGTTTTAATACCTTTTTTACTAAATTACAAATTTAAAAAAATCTTCACATATACTGTGGTAGATAATTAGTTAAGGTTATTGTTAAAACATACCATTTTTAAATGGTTTTTAAAAAGCTTTGGTTTTTAAAAAGCTTCATTATTAGGTTTATAAGAAAAAAATGACTTCAGCTTCTATGATAAGGGAATAAATCAGATCGTTCAACTATGTAAACTATAACACTCCCATTCTCTTATTGAAACACACAAAAAATCTTAAATACATAATTTATCTTAAAATCCTTCCAAATGAGATCTTAATGGAGATAAGTACAGAATATTTAATCTTGATATAAAATTATTCAACACTCATTACTTTTCCTTTAAGCTAGTAATGGAAGAATAGTATTGGAGTTAATTGCTTTTATAACAAAACATTTTTAATTTTGTCTGTGTATTTGGCAATAAAGTCTTTTAGCAGTTACAAGTACACTTCATAAAGTTATGTGTTGAAATTATTGCATTATTTTCAAGTGTTTCCTTAAATTGAATACTTGAACTAAATACTAAGAATATGAAAAACCTCAAGAGCTAAGGCTCCACTTTGTCCGCACAAACACATCATCATCATGACTTGGTCTATAATATTCTGGATTCTCTGGGTTTTTTAAGAATGATATTCAAGCTGTAACTAATTATAACAAGAGAAAAACAAAGTGTAAAATGTGTAAAAACCCAAACATAGCTAAAAATAGGCATGAACACCATGTGAATAGGATACCCATCCATGTGACAACATAAGCAGATTATAAGCAAATAAAATATTTGCCTCATATGCAAACTGGTTAAATCCATTTATTTTTCATGAATGCTCATTAAATATCAACTGTCTGAAACATATGGAAGGCTTTTTGTATGTGCAGATATACACATATATGTACACATCCATTTTAGATTAAGTAGAAAAGGAAAATATTTTAAAATAAAATTATATTTTAGAATTCTTTAGAAATAGTCTTTGCAAAGAAGTCTTATGCATAAGTCATTGTCAGTTATTTAGATCACCACAAAGACAAGAGAAATTGAATTATAAGGTGTAGCAATTATACCACAATCCTCAATGGTCATCCTAAGGGGACTTTTTTAATAAAAGCACTTTACTGAAATTTTGTCAGAGCCCTAAAGGAACAGAGCATCCAGTCTCACATTTTGAATGGAAAGGCCAACCCAGTCCCTCTGCTGGAGTAAAATTAACAAGTGGACAGCTTGGTAGCCCTCTGGGCTGCATGTGAGCAAATACCTGGTTGAAAAAAAAGGATCTTATTTTCTGTGGTTTGACCTTGTTGTAAGGAGAGTTCAGGAAACATGTTGAAATATTTGATGTGACGGCTAGCTGAAATTCTCAGAGGATAATCAGGACCAGTTTATCACTCAGGTACAAGCCAGTTCAAATTTCTGGTAAATGACTATTTGGGAATATTTCAACAAGGTTTGTGACTCAAGGTTTATCCTTAAAACTTTTGGAGTGATGCTAGAATTCCTACCAGTTGAAATCATACATGTAAGTGATGTTCCTGTGGGCTCTACAATACCCACATACAGTGGAACAAACTGTTTAAAGAAGCTCTGAAAATAGAGCATTCTGGTCCCAACTCTCCCTGTAACTTGTGTATGTTTCTTTTCATCTGGAGTTGGTGGTACTGAAAATATTGCTTTAAATCAGTCATGGTACTCTACGTGAAGTTATATAATAACATTATTTTCTTAAGGGACTCGCTTCCTTCTTTTACCTAGAGGCTGTCAGATATTGTCTCCCCGTCCATTTGACTCTCACACTTTTTCATCAATCTGGAAATCTACTCCTCTGACTGAAACTACAGTGTTTCAATGGTAATCCAAGGATACATCTGAAACCCTGGAAAGACTAGAAGTGAACTGGTAAGAGAGCATTGACTAAAATCTGAATAGGCTAACAAAATTTTCTATGCTCGTCTGTTTTATTCAGGTGTTAAAACTTATAAAACTATATTTCAGTAGCTCCCAAGTATGGTTATAAAGTACATAAGAATTACTGTGCTGATAATTCTCAAATCAGCCATTTCTTGACTCAGAACTTAGAGAATATATGGCTATTAATAATAACAAATCTTCTGTGAACTGAGATTGAGCTATAGAACAAAATCTTTAAAAAGTATAAAATTCTAACAGGAAAAATTTCTGATGCTTGTAATTATGAGATAAAAATACTGTTTCTGTTGCTGAAAAATATGGGTTATGAGTATGGCTTTATTTACTAAAATGGTATATCCTACTTAATGGCTGGCAGTGGAACAGTGCATGGTAGCTATGAAAATTAGTAATTTGGTGCTAATTTTAAAGAGATTTCTTATGGATGAGTAAGAGAATGCAGCATTATAATGTACATACATATTTCTCTCTTTTCTCATATCTGGTAAGGCAAAATAACAGAGAATGAATAGATTCTTCATTAGATAACATACTTTACGGACTGATCAAAGATAATGTTAAAGCTTGATATTTTTCTTTTCCTTGAGGTAATTTTATAAGAATTCCTCTTATAAGCTTTAAAAGCAACTTGCAAAGGTGGCAAAATTCCTTTCTTAGTCTGGCAGTGCTCATTAAATTATATAGTGAACAAGAAGTTATTCTAAAAAACACTCTATAAATGGAAGTCTTGTTACTACTACTATTACTAGCCCACTCACCTGAAGATGAAGGAAGCTGATCATAATCCTGTGATGTTCTATTGACTTTGACATTTTCACTGGGCACTCTCCTTGCAGGAGGCAAAGGAACTTGGCCACTTGCTGGATCAAAAAAGGGATCTTAAAAAATAAAGATAATTTTCAGGTTAGAATGACTTTCTCTCCTGATTTACTGAAGAAAACAATTCTAGAAATTCCCTATAAAGATGCTAGTTTTAGAAAATTTAGAAAACTAATTTCATGACATATTAACAACTTTTTAATTTGCTAGCATATTTTCTTATAATTTGTTCAGATATGCTCTTTCTATTTATTCCTAGATAATAAAGACTACCAATTTTATATTTATATTTTTCAGATCTTAACTAAAAATTGTTGGTAAAACTGCTTCTAATATTTATTTTTTGTCTCAATCTTCCCTGTACAAACAATAGAAATGGTTGTTGAAGGGAAAAGCAAGTTGGTAGAAGTTGAATTATGCCTATAACAATATTTGAAATCAGTTAATCTCTCTCAGTAGTGGCAGGCAGCCTATAAAATGAACCTTAGATTTGTGAAGATAGATGAATTTGTGTATGTAAAATCTCCTGTACATGCTAAGGTGCTTTTTAAAATAACACTAGATTGTATAATCTATGTTAAGAATTAATTTGTTGCAATTGGCTCACCAAATAGTAAAATCAATTATTAAAAGTTGCACTATTAGTAAGGTTTAAACATAATTTTTTTTACTACCTTGACAGTAAGAGAGGGAGCATCTGAAATAATGAAAAATCCAAATTATAAACAAATTGACATTTATTTTACTACTTCTAGTGATATTTATTAACTGGAGCTAAAGTCAGAAAAAGATGTTGTCAGTGCTACTATATCAAATTGTTAGGACCGTAAACTGAAATGGCTTAAAATTAGTAGTACATGGGTTTAAACCTACAGAACTGATTCCTTTTCTGAGTGGATGAATATTACCTCTGCAATATTTGGTTCCCTGATCATTTATTTTGCCACCATTTCCATCTTAGGCTCCTCTGGTTTCCTCTCTCATATTACTTTTATATCTGCCAGGCTCTCCAAAGGTACAGTAAGTTCTTTTGAGGTTAGGGACCTCACCCTGTTCAGACTGTTTGAATTTTTTTTTTTTTTTTTTTTTAGGTTATTATTTTTTAGAGAGAGGGGTAGGGAGAGAGGTGGAGAGGGAGAGAGACATCAATGTATGGTTGCCTTTCACCTGTCTTCAGCTACGGACCTGGTGGAGACCTGGCTTGCAACCTGGTTATGTGCCCTGACTGGGGAATTGAACCAGCGACCTTTGGGTTCGCAGACCGGTGCCTTATCCACTGTGCCACCAGCCAGGGTTGAATTTAATGTAACACAAATGTAGTACCAAGAACACTGCCTGGCAAATAGCTGGGCACTAGATATACTAAAAACACTTCTAAATCACTGTCATGTTCTGTCTGCTGAGTCTGCGATCTGTCAGGTATTGAGTAAAGGGGGCTTTTTAAGCAAGTTGTGAGGTCGGAGGCATTCATGCTGCAATGGGAAAAGACTCACAACACAATTACTAGAGAGCACAATAATTAACTGTCTCCTGATGAGGAAAAATGGAACAGTCATAAAGTTGTTAAAAATAAGTCTTCAAATACTAATTACAGTAAAATTTTATATCGCTACTTAGGATTAGAACATACAAATTGAAAAAAGCACAGCCAATGTACCATAATATAGTAATAAATGTTTGAGAAATGAATGAATAACATGATGGGATTAATCTATTCTAAAGAGCAAAGTATTACTCCTGTGACTTACAGTATGTACTGCTACACTTAAGATTTAATACTTATTTTAGAGAATATAAAAAACTAAGAAGGGAAAGCCTTGCTAACTGTAAAAGTGAGAAAGACTTCTACGAAGATGGCAGAGAAGGTACAGACTGCGCTCGACTCCTCCCACAACCGCATCAGATTTCTAACTAAATTATATAATAGCCATCACTGAGAATCACCTGAAATCTAGCTGATGTCCTATAAGTAAGAATACAGAGAAGCCATGCAGAGACTGGCAGGAGGGAGAGGGGAGGGAGACGTGGAACAGGCAGACCCCACAGCCACCGTGTGGGAATTAAGAAGGAGGGGGCTATCTTAGCTGCAGAGGTGTCCGGGAAGAGCAAGGGGTCCCAGCTCCACACCAAGCTCCCTAAGGCAGTGCTCCAGTGCCAGGAAGAGGATCCAAGTAAAAACCAGCATGGATGGAATCTGAGAGAGAGGGAGGCTGCTGGGGAACCAGGTGCTGCACGTCTTAAAGGGCCCAAGCAGACTACTTGCTCTGGGTCCCAGTGCAGAGGCAGCTCAAAAAGTGCAGGGACACATTCGTAGGAGGAGAAACCAAATTGACTGGCTTGAGGGCCAGGACTGGAAGAGCAGGGATCAGGACAGTTTGGTAGGTGCCACTATATTTTTGTTGAGTGCTTCCCCCACCCAGCCATCCCAGCCCAGGTGGGAGCCAGTGTGAGACCTTTATTAACCTGGCCAACACGGCTTGCCTCACCTCAGTGGTTTCCTGAGCCAATGCCTCATCCTGCTAGCATGCCTGCCTGAATCTCCTCCGCCGGCTCCCCCACACAAGCAGCCTGCCTCGGATCATGCTGCAGACTTTCCTAAAATCCCTCAAAGGTCTGCAAGCGAGCAGTAAACATCTGGCTTTGGTGTGTCCAACACCTCTGGTTAGGCTGCCTCAAGACTGGCATGATCAGCGATTGGTTTCAACTTGGCAATGTAACTCCTAACAGGTTCCCCCAAGCCAGCCATAAGAAGCATCCAGTCTGGGCTTGGAACATAGCCTCAACTAAGGGGCCACACACATGGCCCAAGGGCACACATCATGGTGCCCACCACAGGGTTCCAAGTCTGACCCTAGTGGCTGCCAACCTCGGTTCATAAAATAGCCTCTTTCAAGAACCTCTAAGTCTGGCACAAGCAGAAACCAAGCAGTCACATGCTGACTACTTTGTAGCTCCTACTAGACAGCCCCCAGGTTGGCAACAAGCAGTAGAGGAACTTGACCTGCACTGCAGGCCCATTTAAGAGGCTCCAGAACAAACTCACCTGATGCCAGTATCAGACCACACGAGAGCCCCACCCAACTAGCTACACAAGTGACAAACCCCCAAGAGCAGACTTGGCTGGCACTAGTGCCCCCCAAAAGTGATTCCTGCTCTGTGGGGTCAGCCCCTGAACAACAGCTCATCTGCTACAGTCACAGGCAGCTCTCAGACCCCATCAGTTAGAAGGTCCAAGTGACCCATTGACATGAAGGCAGGAATCAACGCTCAACTACAACAGGAGGGCACAACAACCACATAAGGGACAGACATCTCTGGAGCACTTTCCAGCTCAGGTGACCAGGGAGACTACGTCACTGGGCCCTACAGGATAGCTACATAAGGCCACAATGCAAAGACTAGAAGATGAAGCAGCTCTACCTAATACATAGAAACAAATATAGACAGCCAAAATGAGGACACAATGAAAATCTCTTAAATAAAAGAATAGGACAAAACTACAGGAAAGAACTAAATGAAATGGAGATAAGCAATATGCCAGATATAAAGTTCAAAACACTGGCCATAAAGATGCTCAATTAACATAGGTGAAGGGTAGATGAACTCAGTGAGAACTTCAACAATGAGATGGGAGAGGTAAAAATGGGATAGAAAACAAAAAGGAATGAGTCAGAAATGAAGAAAACAATAATTGAAATGAAATATATATTAGATAGAATCAATAATAGATACAATGAAGCAGAGGTCAAAACCTGCCATCTAGAAGACAAGGTAATGAAATACCCAATCAGAGCAGCAAAAAGAAGAAAGAATTTTTAAAAATACGGATGATTTAAGGGATTTCTCTAACAACATCACCTGTAACAACTTTTGAATCAAAGGAGTACTAGAAGAAAAAGAATAAGGAATTTAAAACCTGTTTGAAAAAATGACCAAAAGTTTCCCTAATCTATAACAACAACAAAATAGTCTCAAACATGAACCCAAAGAGGCCCACACCATGAAACGTCATAATTCAAGTGCAAAAAGATAAAGACACGGAGAGAATCTTAAAAGCAGCAAGAGAATCTTAAAATTAGTCACATAAAAGGGAGATCCAATTAGACAATCATCTGATTTTTCAACAGAAACTTCACAGGCCAGAAGTGAATGTAATGAAATAATGAAAATGATGACCAGCAAACACCTACAAACAAGACTGCTCTATCCAGCAAGACTTTCATTTAGAATAGAAGGAGCAATACAGAGCTCCTTCCCAGGCCAAAAAAAAAAAGTTAAAGGAGCTTATCACCAGTAAATCAGTATTACAAGAAATGTTAAGGGACTTCTTTAGGAAAAAGAATTGAAAATACAAATTAAAAAATATAGGAAAGAATTTTCATGAAGAAAAATACTTAGGAAAAGCTATGGATCAACCAGTTATAAAGCTTGTACAAACATTAAATGACAAAAGTGGGAAGATCTTGTGTAATTACAACAATAAATTAAGGGATACACACAAACATGCACAAAGGAAGTAAAAAACAATGACAGAATTTAAGCATGTAGGGATTAGTAAAAATGACAGCTATTTTAGAATGCATTCAAACTTAAGCAAACGTCAACTTAAAATAGATTGCAATAAGCATAGCTTGATAAATCTATCTATCTATCTATATAGATAGATAGATATATAGATATGTATCTATCTATCTATGTATAGCACACTGTAACCACAAACCAAAAATCTACAAAAGAGATACAGGAAATAAAGAGAAGGAATGAAAATAGAGAACAGCATGAGAATAAGAAAGGAACAGAGAACACTACAAAAACAGAAAATAATAAAATAGCAACAACTGCATAACTATCCAAATTCAGCATTACATTAAAAATTTATGCATCATCATCAATTGGTATTTGTTCCTTGGATTCAAGGTGGTCCATATCCACAAGTCAGGCAATTAACATGACACACTACATAAACAAAATGATGGATAAAACTGTAAGATCATATTGATACATGGAGAAAAAGCACTTGAGAAAATTCAATATTCTTTCATGACAAAAAACTCTCAGCAAGGGGATAAAGGAAACACACTTCTATATTATAAAGGCCAGATATGATGAACACACACCTAACATCATACTCAATGGTGGAAAGCAAAAGCTTTCTAAGATCAGGAAGAAGACACGAATGCCCACTTTCACCACTTTTACTGGATGTCCTAACCACAATAATCATACAAAAAAAAAAAAAAAAAAGAAAGAAATACAGGCATCTGATTTAGAAAAGAAGTAGAACTGTCATTATTTGCAGATGACATGATACTCTATACAGAGAAACAGAGAACTCTACAGATTCCACTAAAAAAATTATTAGAACTAATAAATACATCTAGTAAAATAGTAGGACAATAAAATTAATATTCAGAAATTAGTTGCATGCTCATACACCAATAACAAACAAGAAAACAATTCTATTTACAATTACATCAAAATGAATGAAATACCTATGAATAGCTTTAACTAAGGAGGTGAAAGACCTGTTCTCAGAAAACTATAAGGCATTGAAGAATGCAGTTGGAGACAAATACAAATAAATGGAATCATATACAGTGCTCATAAAATCAACATCATTCAAATATTCATACTGCAAACTATAGGATCAATATAATCACTATTAAAATATCAATGGCATTTTTCACAGAACTAGAAAAAATAACTCTAAACTTTATATGGAACCACAAGAGATTGTAAAAACCCAAAGCAACCCTGAGAAAGAGAACCAAGTTGAAGATATTATGCTACCAGATATTAATCTTTATACCACAAGGCTATATAAGCAAAAGAGCATGGTACTGGCATAAAAACAGACACTTAGGTCAATGAAACAGAATAAAGAGCCCAGGAATAAATTCATGCCTTTATAGTCAAATAATCTATGACAAAGGAGGCAAATATACACAATGGGGTATAGTCTATCCAATTAGTAGTATTGAGAAAACTGGACAGAAATATGCAAACAAATGAACTATATCACTTTCCTACACCATATGTAGGTAAGAATAAACTCAAAATGGATTAAAGCCTTAAATAAGAACTAGAAGCATTAAACTCAGATAAGAAAACATAAGCAACAAGCTCTATGACACTGCTATAAATAACTATTTATATTATTTATTTGGATATATCTCCTCAGGTAAGGGAAACAAAAGAAAAAATAAATGAATGGGCCTACATAAAACTGCAAAGTTTCTGCACAGGGAAGGAAACCTTCAACAAAATGAAAAGACAACTTAATGAATAGCAATGCATATTTACCAACAAGACATTGGTTAAGAGCCAAAATATATAAGGGACTCATATAATTTAACACCAAAATTAAAAATAGAAATGGTTTAAAAATGGGCCAAAGACCTGGAAGGAATCTAATCCTTTCACAAACACGGCAATTTAAGATAGCTCTGATAAATATCCAAGGTCATTTATTCTCTTGGTTGAACATCCTCAGTTCCCCTTGCCTACTTTTGGTTCCCTTTACTACCCAGGCTGCACACTTCTAGAATGTCCCACCCAGTGATTCTTAAAACTGAGTATGCATCAGAATTATCAGGGAGACTTATAAAAACACACATTACTGGGTCTGACTCCCAGGGTTCCTGATTTAGTAAATCCTGGGTGGATCCTACTAATTTGCTTTTTATTTTTTTAATCCTCACCCGAGGATATGTTTTGTTTTGTTTTGTTTTGAGACAAAGAGAGAGAGAAACATCAATTAGTTGCCTACCATATGTGCCCTGATGGGATGAAGAAAACAATAACTGAAATGAAATATATATTATAGAATCAATAATAGATACAATGAAGCAGAGGTCAAAACCTGCCATCTAGAAGACAAGGTAATGAAATACCCAATCAGAGCAGCAAAAAGAAGAAAGAATTTTTAAAAATATGGATGATTTAAGGGACTTCTGTACAGAGGACACTCCAACCAGCTGAGCCACCTGGCTAGGCCTGAATTTGCACTTTAAAGACATCTCCAGGTGTCCCTGATGCTATTGGTCTAAGGACCATGATTTTAGCTCTAGCCCATCAATCTCTCAACACCTGAACAAGTGGTCCCTGATTTGCGCTCTGCGAGTGCCACCTTCCCACAGTGTACATTGCCTGGGTAGCTACGTCATGATAGTGTTTTATAAAGGCCACAGTCAACAAGCACCCATAAACACTTTTCAGTACAGCTACAAATGACCCAGATTTTATCTGTATTTTACTTAGGCAACTGTACTTCTAGATCCAAGTGGAAAACTTTCATTTCTCTCTAATCAAGTCAAATTTGCTAGCTTTTGGATTTGAATTGTGACTTTAAGATTGGACAGACTTCAAAAGGGATTCCAGGTTTGAAAAACAGTGAAAGACAGCTTCAACAACAATAGCACCACAGATGCTGTATTTTGTGCTGCACAAAGACACGCAGTTATGGGAATATGCAGACATAAATACCACCTGAGCTTTGTTCCCAGAGCACCAGCCCTGGCTCAAAGTCGGGGCAGGGTGCCTACTTCAATCCACCAGCACAAAAGAAGTGACTTTTCATAATTCAGAGAAAAGCAGGTATATGCTAGCAGTGGCCCTGGGCTTGAAGACTGGAAGCATGAAGCCTTTTTTTGAGGCCTCTTCTTGTCTGTTAGGATATGACTGGCCTGTCCAAGTAGATGACTTATGTACAGTAGGACATTACCATTTTGCCAAAAGAAATGTTGTAGGAAAGGTTAAAATAGAAAGCAGACATAAGGAGCAACAGAGCTGTGTCCTTGCTTCACTTTGCCCATTGATCCTACAGGAGTCCTGAGGTTCCTTTGCAGAAACCAGTGCCGCGGTTTGAAAATTGTTACTAAAGCAGCCACTGAGCAATGGGGCTTGGAAGGCGGAACTGACTCAAGTGTGCAGGCTACTGGGTGCTGCAATAAAGAGAGGGTGTGCTTAGGTAATTGATACAACATCAAGAGATAATTGAAGGTAATGATTTATCAACCAAGTCTTACTGAAAGTGGCCAGAAAAGACTTACCATTATACTGGACTAAAATTTTACACATTAAGCAATAGTAAAAACAATAGCTATAAAATCTTGTACAGTTACCTTAAATATAGCATTACATTTTTTTAACCTATCGTTTACCAATCCAAATCAAGGAGGCAAACGTTCAGAGCACAGGTGACAGCTTGCAACTGTTCATATGTAACAGGATACATTTTTCCTGGTAACTCTGACTCATGAGTGGATGGTTCATCAAATCTCTATTTCTACTCTGCATTTGAGAATTAAAGGCATGTATTAATTTTTCCTTGAAGACAATAATTTGGGTAGATATACTGAGACATTAAAAATAAAAAGTAATAAAACAATAAAGGTATTTCAGAAAAACTTATCAATGTTATAAAAACATAATTTACTAAAATACGATTTTGAACAAAATCATGCCCAAGAAAATAGGTAGTAAAAGTTTTAAAACGTACTAGAAAAAATTACTGGACTTAGAATTGGAGACAAAAGTCTAAAATTTTGTCCCCATCATTATTAGCTAATGACAGAGCCCTTCTTTTCTCAAGAACAGCTTTGCAACTTAAGGGTGTTATTTGGACTATAATCTCTACAGCAACATTTCTAAATTTTATTATTCCTTATTGCTTTCTCCATGTTTGTAGTCCATTGCAACTAAATCACCAATTGACAAACAAACCTACCCAACTGCTATTTTCCTTACTCAGAGTTTTTTCTTTTAGGGAGAAAAAACCCAATGAATTACATATTTGACAGTATGATCTTAGAAATGTTTTTGCTTTAAGTGGGAAAGTTTTTCTTGGCTTTTCTCTCCTACCTGAAGGAGGAAGGAAAAGGTCCTGTCCTGAGGATGGCCGGCTACTGGTGCCAGGAGGTTTTGAATGTTCGCTGAGACTGTGCCTTGCAGGAGGTGGGGGAGGTGGGAGGGCATCAAAAGCATCTTCACCTGCGTTTAAAGAAAAGCCCGTATCAACAGCAGAACTTCATGAGTCGCAACACAGCACCAAGCCAAGGTAATGAATGATCTGAATGACTTTCTCTCGCTGCTTAGAAGAAACTTTACCTGCAGCATCTATCCAGCTGTTCACCAACTTTGATAATGGGGCTAATTATTTTGTGGGAGTTGGGAGAACAGCAAACCAGACACACAAATACATACGTGTCTGCAAACTTTTTCTGTCCCTTAGTTCTTTCTACGGGAAATATATTGCAGGATATAAAGCAGCCTATTATTCATCTGCAAACTTTATATTAAGACACTAGAATTTTGAACTAAAAATTCTAAGTCACATATTCAAAACAATTCATTGTGCAACAACAGCCTCTAATTAGAAAATCACACTGTGCACAAAAATTTTAAATGTCAGAGAAAAGATTATCTTTTAAAGTTTATTCCGCTGGATTTTAATTTGTTGAAGCTAATATTCACATATATTTCATTGTCAAAATATACCAAAAAATGCAACTACAGTATAAGAATATATTTTTCTATTTACAAGGTATCTCTAAAGAGGACAAGCTAAATATAGAGCTACCTTTTGTGGTCCCCAAACCAGTTACTTATGTCTGCCTATTTCCCAGCTTTAGTAACCACAGAACTTCAGGAGCATGCTTTTGTTTATTTCCCTCCTTCCACATATACTGTTCTACTCATATGTTCCCTTATATTGATTCTTTGAAAAATAAAGGTGCAGAGTATTTTTGTAAGCAATCTTTGTGAGTGAAAACAGTTTATAATAAACACCTACATACTGAAGTAATAAAAATTGACACATATATTAATTTACTGACCAACATTAAGGTATACTTTAAAAAGTTTTACCATTCACCCAGTTTGCCTTGCAAAAAATAATGGAAATATATTCTCTGATTATAAATATTTTTCTAACTTAAAATATTTGAAGGTATAAGAGAAGTATTTCTGTTTTCATTCCAGCCATCAGCTGTCTGCTAACTTACTCATTCAAATCCCGTTTCAGCCCCTAAACATCACGCGCCATATTAGGCACCTAGGTAATGTGAAGATCAAGATCATAAGGCCCTGAGCCAAGGAGCTTAGATTCTGCATGGAGATCCAAGGGAAGTTCACAAATGAATCAGGATGAAAGTTGCATAGGTCCCACAGACAGATATATTCATTTTAAGAGGGAAGGTAAAGTAATAAAGTGGCATTCAGCAAGGTGTTACCAAGACCAAGAAAATCTGGGATATTAAGGGCTTAACAATATTTATTCACCAAAGGTGAAGATGGAGTCCTCTAGACAGAGTAAACAGTATAAATAAAGCATGAAACATACACGAGGAAGGTGAGTTAAAAAAACAGCGTGGAACATTTATCTGCATTGTGCAATATGGTAGTCCCATCCACATGTAGTGTATGTAGTTTTTTTCTTGCTTTTTTGCTCTGAAAACTTGTTCTACTCTATTTCATAATCATTGATTAAACAGTCTGTGATACGAAAGACAAAAATGAGTAAGAACATTATGGTTGCCATATGGAAGCTTACTGTCCAGAGGTAAGATGACCAGATGCCATCCCCAGGCAGATAACACATATTACTACCCTTTCAGTTTCTCCATCACACACGTGAATGTATAGATTCCTTACATCACCACAGAATATTCTATGGGACAGTGCTTACATAGGTCCTAAAGACTTGGGTAACAGGTTAAAATTCAGCGTATAGGATGAAGGGAGAAAAACGCTAGGTAAAGAAGATAGGAGGCTCTTGCAATTCATGCAGGTGAGACTAAAGCAATGAACTCCACAGGAACAGGAGAGGTTTCAATGTAAGACACACACACACACACACACACACAAAAAGAACAGGAGAGTAAAAGTCACTGCAAACGTGTAAGTGAAAACACTTATTGGTTGACGGTGTTTGAGGGAAAAAATCTAATGGTTCCTTTCACGTTTCTGGTAATCTAATAATTCAGCTATCCTTATAAATGGACCTTCATTATACATTATTTTATATTATGGTGACTTGCTACTGTGGAGCCTTAATGCAAGTAAAGGTTCCAATTGCCTTCCTCTAAAAATATGCCCTGGCTAGTGGCACAGTGGATAAGGCACCAGCCTGAAAACCCAAAGGTCACTGGTTCGATTCCCCAGCCAGGGCACATAACCAGGTTGCAAGCCAGGTCTCCAGCCAGGTCCATAGCTGGAGGCAGGTGAAAAGCAACCATACATTGATGTCCCTTCCCCTCTCTAAAAATAATAAATAAAATCTTAAAAAAAAAAAAGCATAAGAAGCTTCCCACATAGAATTAATGAAATAAACACAGCCAGCCAACTTTAGCCCACATATACACCTGTGTGTACCTTCATACATGTACACACCCTGAACTCACAATAGTATACTTCATCTTAACATCTGAAACAAACTTAGATTCTTTGGATGGATTTTTGGCAATTCAGCAATTCTTTTCAATGATTATAAGACAAAATATTTTCTCAGCTTTCTATAATAAAATACATATTTTCCCATAATGTAACTGGCTAAGTGAAACTGGGTAATTTAATGCCGAAAGAAATAGTACGTAATCACTAAGAACTGTACTTAGGGAAATCTCAGATAAACACTTCAACTCAACTAGAAGACAAATGCCTGAATAGTGCTCTCTCATAGGCTTTTTTGCAGATTACTTTTAGTATAAAACTTGGTAAAATCCTGACTGATGGCCAGCTCTCTACACCATTGCTTCAATCATCTAAATCAGCAATTTTCAACATTTTTTTGTTTCACAGCATATATAAATGCTGCATACATTAGCAAAATCCTGCAGCACATCAAAAAATATATATTTTTTGTGGATCTGACAAATACATAGGTATAATTATGTCACATTTACACCGGACGGCTATTATTGTGTTGGCTCCTGTCATTTTTTCATTTGACAATCTAAAGGAAAAGAGGTCAACAGTCAGGTATTGCATGTTTTAAAAATTCTTGTGGCACACCACTGTCCCAGGACACACAGTTGAAAATCAATGATTTAAATAAAATAATGGTCACATGAACCAGAGGGCCAGCATTACCTGGAGAATCATTTCTAATTCAGATAAATTCATAACCTAGTGAATCTGCATTACACCTAACTCTGATATCTGATAATTAAGATATTAAGTGAAAGAAGAGGCAGGGTAGCTTGTTTGAAAATTTTTTGAAGGTTTTAACCTAATGGAGGGATGAGAAGATCATAATCAGAGGGCGTCCTGTTGAGTGAAGAACCATGCTTTGGATTGTCCCGAGTTGGAGGCCTGGCAGGTGGTAATGGCACTGGATCAGAGGCTGAATCAAAAACATCTCCTAGAGGATAACACAAAATCTTAATGTATTTTCAGTTTAACAATGGCATGGAATTTTGCCTTTAAATTCTGACCATTAATATGTAGAATGCAAAAAGAATATAATATGTATAATACATACCCTTTAAATATATGCCCAACTCAGGGATGTTTGATTTCTTCATCTCTGAAGATGTCCCATGTGTTCCATTCAATATCCAATGACCATTATCATAAGACCTAAAGCAGAGATCAAAGGTTAAAAATCATAAGGATAATCACTTTGCATTTAAAGGTCATCTGGGAGAGTGATGGTAACTAGCAACCCACCTCATATAATAAAAGTTTGAAAACAAATATAATTAATTTGGTTTTCTGGGAAAAAATACAAGTAATATTATCAAGATACTCTTATTCGAATATTTTTACAAAGCAGAAGTAAATATCCCATTGAAGACAATCTCTTTTTTAAGTGAAACCAAGAATTACAATGATCACAAAAATTGTTGCTACTTTAAAGACATCTTTGAAATGAACATAAGGAGTTCATTATATTTTGTCAACTTTTTGAAGAAAAAAATACATTAAAGCAAAAAATATGTTTTTAATCCCAATGATTTTATCATATTTTTATGGTAATTAACATATTTTTATTTCTGTAACTCAACCTTTCCTTACAACAAACTAGAGCCCAAAGATGGAGAATTACCAAATTATCAGTAATTCCATTAAAATTCTGATAGGCATATTCAAAGACCTATAGTTTAGAGTATAATTTCACTGCTGTCACAAACAAAATACTGGCACATCTGACAACAGTACCAAAAATGACTTTACCTACTCACAAAGAGCTGTATAGAAAGTGGACTTTATATTTCACTCTTCTCTCATTTACTCTGAATTCTTGGAGCAAAGTAGAAGTACATACATAATAGAGGAGAGAGTGGATATTTTAATAGTTATTGCAAGAGTGCTTCATCTGAAATTCATTTCCATTCTCTCCAGTGGCCAGAGATGGTTCATTTAAAAATAGTTATGTATTGAATTTTCATAATAATGATGGATTTTTACTAAAACAGAATTGAATTATTCATCTACCTTTCAACTTTTTCCCCATATTGACAATTTACTTCTGCCGTTCCAAAGGGTGGGGGAGAAATAGAGGGGAAAGATCTGTGTAGCTTAAAGCATGCTTTGTACAGGACATGAGAAGATACTCCATTCCTCAGCTTTCAGAAACAAATTAGATATAACATGTATTCTAATTAAGTTTAGGGATTATCAACATTTATTACTTCTCTAGCAGGACCAAGGTGGTCATGGTGATAATTCAAATTTACTTTCTAGTTCTGGGAGGCCTGCCACCGAATAGTTCATCCAATAGGATGTGACAATTAAAATTTAAAGTATTAAAATTATACCCCTCACTTCTCTAGCAATGAAAAATAATGAGATACTATATAGACAAAGAAAGCTCATCTTATTTCAGTTTTTAGAAATTAGTATACACACGTAAGAGTCAAAGGAACTGAAAATTGTAACAATTTATATTTGATGTAAAAGAACAACTTTTTTCTCTAACAAGAGCAGCAGATATTTGGCTCTTCTGATACAACAAACTGCCTCTCAGTTATTTTTTTGTCCCCTCAACGATACTATTTTAGTAACAAATGTCTTAAACACCAATCATCAGGAAGTACTTTGGTTCTTGCATGGAAATAGAAGCCCTGGACTTAGAATGTTAGTAATTCTGGTTAATAATTTTATATGGTGCTCATAAGTCTAACCAGGATCACTAATTAAGGCAGATCTCTGGTTAAAAATGAAGGCTTGCTCCTCTTTTTCAAGCATTGACTTTTCTATCTCAAATGATATCCAAAAAAAAGGCATTAAAACATTTTTAGATTTTTTATCTGACACAAGAACACTCCACATATAAAATGCCTTCTGCTCATTGACTTACCCTTAAGAGGAAATGGTACACTAAGATGACATAGATTGACTAGGCTCTCCCATTATTTAGTCAGTCAAGAGCTACTGGGAAGGCAGACAGCTTGCCCGCCAACAACAGCTGAACCCTATTCTACTTTCCCAGGATAGTGACAGTGATATTATTATACAGACACAACCAGAGCTCAGAAAATAAGTTTTGAAACTGAGATTTCACTTACTGGGTACCTCATATGTCTTTTAAAAAGATAAAAATATTAATATTATTACATTATGGTGACTAATTCAAATATATAAATGCAGAATCACCCTTCTACCTTAAGAGAAAATAATATTTCAATCCACACTACTCATTTTTTAATAACTCATTTATCTTAATGGAGCAACAACTTCTAAGATCAAGGATGTCTCCATCTGTCTCCATTAGAGTTAGAATGAACAAGTGAACCCCCCCCACACTATTCTTCATATTCTTACTTGATCTAAGCAAAAGTAAAATATATAGTATCTGATAAAAAATTACAAAAAACAATTTTAGGGTTTTAAAATTTTTCTTCAAGATCTGAATAGAAGGAGGTAACAGGTTAAGATGGGAAAATAATATAAATTGTACTAACCTTTACATTATGAAGAAAATTCTAAGGAAGAGTGGCAATAATACCTTAGTTTCTAATCTGATTTTTCTTCATGAGCTATATACTTAGAACTTACAAAATGGACTGAAAATAGCTTATTGACAATTAGGTAACCTACAAAGTTTTAGCAGAGTATAATTTGTATTGGAAGACAGAGGCAACAAAATGCCCCATTCATTAGTCTTACTAGTCAACTAATTTAGTCAAATGATTTCCTGAAAAACCCGTATCTTTTAATCTTCTCTGAAAGGAATGCAGAAAACAGTATATAGAAAGAAGAGGCTTTGGGCAAGAAATCAAGGATTTTAAATAAATAAATATAATGTAATCGCTTAAAAACAAACACCACAAATGAGAATGTGTATGCAGATGTGAGATGATTAAAACTGCTCCCATTCTTACCTAACAGGAGGTTTTACATTATGACAATGAGATGGCTGTGAATTCAGGGAAACAGGCTGGGATGAAGGAATTTTATATTCATCGTCATCTTCCTCTACTGGGTCTCTTGTTTTCTCTGAAAGAGAACTGGCTAATGGGCCAGTACACCTACCAGAGAGGGGGAAAAAAAAAATCCATTCTAGTATAAGCATGGTAATTTAGAACAGCAAGTCTGACGTGACATATTCAAATTAAAGAAGCGACTTTGTCATGTGTATTCATTTTTCAATTTTAGGGTCAGAATAACATCAGAAGGGCTTTTATGCTAAATACAAATGAAAGGATTTTTAATCTTCTATTTAGACTCCACTGATAGAGCAACTGTTATAATTTTAAATGGCACACTAAGAAAAACTAGTAACTTGTCAAATAACATGGTCTTGGCACTGTAAAAGAAAATGAATAAAATTATTCAAACCAATACTATTAAAATATTAACATTTTATACCAATTTAACTGGGACAGGTAAATTAAGTTATATATTTATATGTAAATATATATTTATAAATGTACTTATATATTTTACATATTTATATATAAATATAAATGAAGTTCTTATGGAAATATCTGGTTTTAAATGAATATTATCTATAGGCAAAATATCTGATTTTTATAAAACAACTCTTGATCATGAGAAGTCACAGTTCAAATTTTAAATTTCCCACCCAAACAACTAATATCCCAAAATGACTGAAACAATTAGAAGTAGATAATGAGAGAACTAATTAAGCTGGTGAGGTACAGCACATTATTTTTCTGGCTTAAATTCCCTGGCTAAATTAAAAAAAGAATGAAAATGAGTAAAACAATCACTTAATATCAAAAGAAATGTTCAAAGATTTTACTCATCCAGTAGAACAAACAAATAAAAGCCAAGCAAAAAAAAAAAAAAAAAAACAAGACACAAAACAAACAAACAAAACAAAAAATCCTACCCCTTTTCACATTTGTTACTGGCGTCCAACCCTTGCTGATACAAGAGAAAGATACCAAATTAGAAACGCACACAGCTATTCTGATCAACTTTAGAACCAACCAGTCTACCAGACATGAGAGATACACATGGATCCAAAGCTTTTCCTTAATCATCACAAACCTCATCACAACTCTTTTTCTTTAAATTAAAAATAAATTTTGTGATTCTGTGCCTCTGGTTCTATTTTGTTCATTAAATTCTTCTTTTAATTGAGATCATATGGTATTTGTCTTTCACCAAACTGACTTATTTCACTTCTGGAATAGATTGGCAGAAGTAGGAAGGGAGGAGAAGGGGTGCTGTTTGAAAGAAAGTGAAGGGATCAGTCAAGGAACATATATGAGGTACCCAAGGACGTGGATAATGGGGTGGGAACTGACTATGAAGTGAGGGCATGCTGGGAAGAGGGGAGAGAGTGGGGAAATAACTTAGAACAGCTATGAAACATAAAAATAAAAATTTAAAAAATGTGGCTGCAATTTTGTAGCACCTTCTGTAGAGGGAGCAAGAGGCCTTTGGTATATTAGCCATCAAGCAATCCTGAAATAACCTTTTCATTTTGATATATTCTATCTAGTTAGAATGAAAACAATTTTAAAGATTTTCTTTGTGCTCACTGTAATATTACTTCAATAATAACTGAATAAATATTATATTATTTCAATTAATAACTGAATAGGAAATTCAGAGATGAAAGAAAAATTTCTTCTAAGAATTTTCAAAAGTGTATTTTTATCCATCTTTGGAGACTTTTTAAATACAAATTTTGAATTCTTGTTTGCTTGAGTGACCTAAGAATTCAAATGACAGTTCATGGTGGGATGAAAGCACAGTGATGATGTGACAAAGTCCACTGTCAGTGCCCAGAGTGCCAGCGAACAACCTTATTAATAAACGAAGGATTACCATCCATGGTGTAACCCTGGGAGATACACATTCCAATGATGGCGTTGAGAATATGGACTGCAAGATGGTGAACTCATTAGGGCAGGAATTTCAAACATGACCTTTCCACAAACTCTTATAGATATGGGTATATCAACTTGGCTAACTCAAGGACCAGAATGGGTTCTTTAAGCAAATGAAATAAGGAAAATATACACCCTTTTTATGCCACAATGTACCTTCATTCATAATGAAACATTTTTTCTGTGCAATTCAAATGTAAGAGGTCTGTCCCAAAAGTAGTGGCTGTGCACAGTTTTAGTTATATTGACATTGACTCAATACTTCGGGGACAGACCTCATACAGGCTAGAAAAGACTCAATAGCCAACAGCCCAACCAGCATTAGGAACATTCTACCATCTGCCAGTTGCACGTTACTTCCAAAGATTTAAGTTTTTAAAAAAGCACAGCATGTGAGACAAGAACAGACAGTTTTGAAATCACATCTTGGGGCTGTTTTTTCCCTTTCATGATAAAGCATCTTCTCCGGGGAGCTTCCCCTTCTCTCTGCCTGCTGTAGAGCGACAGAGAGCATCTTTCTGAAGGACTGAAAACAACCTTAGGGGAGGCTACAAGTGACAGAGTAAGGAGGGTAGAGGCAATCTCAGTGCCTTCGCCTCAGTTTTGCTCTGAATCTAAAACTGCTCTAAAAAAAGTCTTAATAAAAAATATAATGAAAAAGGAGGGTGCTATTAAGATAAAGAAGTTGTAGGCAAAATACCAAAAGAGAAATCTCAATTCTTGCAATAGTAATTACGTGTGGGACTTTGCCCCCTTCACAAGTTCACTCACGAAGCAGGTTCAATTTAAATGGCAACTAAATAAGTGGTAAAATAATTAGCTTAAGAATTTTTATTGGCAATCATGTACGTTAAATGTTGGCAGTCGGGAAAACATTTAACTCTGAGACATAGAAAGATATTCAGTTGCTGATTTAGATTATGGAAAATTTTTAGGATACCAGAAGAATAAAAATCATGCAAACTATATTTGGCTGGTTCTAACTTAAAGCTGCCAGGTAAACCACCCTACCATTTACTTGTATTACTTCATTTTCTTTACATTGTCCTCACAGTGTTCTGCACTGTGGCTGTCACCCCTGAGTTAACACACTAGTAATGTACAAGGACTCATGCTCTCAGAGACAGCAGTCGGCTCCTCTTGTAAAATTCACTGTTATTTGACCCTTCGGTGAGAAACACATTCATTTTGTGCGTGTGCACATTTGAAACAAACCAAGAGCACATGATCTAACACTGTTCATAATTAGCGATTTTTACATTTTGGAACTGAAGGCTCACAGGTGCATTCCTTACAGCATTCCATATTCCTGGTGGGAGGCAGGGAGGGTGGGGCAAAAGTAGGTTCACAGTTGTATGTGAAACAGTTTATTCTTATATTATTATTAATGTGTTCATTTCATAAAACAACTCTAGACTTGCTTTTGCCCTACCCTGTATAATCAGAGGGGTGACCTTCTGCATATCCCATTGGCTTTACCTATGTAACATACTCACCCCACTGAGTTCTTTTCTTGCCTTCATTTGAGCAATTCTTAATACCTCAATTAGTCCAACATGTACAAATCTTGGCTGTTAGGTTGGCTATCTTTTCATCGCTCAGTTCTCCCGTTGGCATCTTGATCAGCTCCCTCTTTTGGGCCATACTTCTCTGTCTCCTCAACTTGACAGCTTTCTGTGTTTGCCTCTGTTCTAGGTAGATCTGTTGCACTTGTTACATTGT
The DNA here is from genome assembly GCA_004026585.1 of Noctilio leporinus. Classification (NCBI taxonomy): domain Eukaryota; kingdom Metazoa; phylum Chordata; class Mammalia; order Chiroptera; family Noctilionidae; genus Noctilio; species Noctilio leporinus. The sequence goes on from PVIW01002185.1 coordinate 216,332, forward strand.
AAGGGGCAGAGCCTTAGGAACTCATCAGTGCCGGGCAACCTGTTTCACCATGTTGTGGGGCTGTATGTGGGGGAGGGATGAGAGGGAACAATGCTGCTTGCCCGTTGAGACCTGCAGTTTCTTATGCCACCCCAATTTCCACTGGTTTTCATAATCAGAAGCAATATGGCTCTATTTTCCCCGGTGCTAGAACCATGGGCTGAAGGATCTGGCCCTGGGATCGCTTCCTAGGTTTAAATACATGACTGTGCTTTTTGCTGCAGCCTCCACCCTGTTGCTGACACTGCAGCCCTCCTCCATGGATCCTACCTGTCTGGCTGAGTATTTCTTTACTTCCTTTATTGCACTTCCATGTAGCTTGATTTTCTGAAATATCCTAGCTGTTTTATTTAGTTTTGAGGTAGATGTAAATTTCTTTTAGTTGCAAGGGAGACACAGTGTGTCTACCTATGCCTCCATCTTGGCCAGAAGTCCCAAAATCGTGCGGTTCCTAGTTATAGCCTTATCATTCACTGAAAGCGTTTCCTGCCATATAATATTTAAGCCGGCAATCCTAGTTTCTCACTGAGCATAAACTGGATTAAGGAAAAGCTGCAGTGCCCCAGCCTACACAAGCCCTCAAGTGAAGACAAAACAAAATGGTTCTGGTTTTTGACACTGAGCATAAGAAGCAGAGTCTGCTGTGTGCTGCCTTCAAAATGTGATGTTTATTTTAATAGCATCCATGCCTTAGTACTTATTTCTTTTTTTGTTATTCACTCATGAAAAGCAAAGCAAAATAAAATAAAATAAAACTTTTACTCTCTACAATGAATTTGCCTATTATTTCATTCAAACTGGTTGAGTTTTAACAGTTTTACACTTAGTTATCTCTGGTCCATTCTGGCCGATATTTAAAAACAACCATACTCCCAGGCACGCATGCACACCCAGTGTGTGTGTCTGTCAGGTAACCCCTACTAGAAGCTGGCAGTTGTTGTGGCTGAATTCACATATCTACATTTACAGTTTATGATCCCCAACAATTTGGAATGTAAAGGGAAATGGTGATAATAACCAATAGCAGATAACATTTACTAAAATTGTGCTACACCCATATGTTCCAAATTCTGTTTCTACACTATCAACATTGTAAGAGCAAATGGTATATGGTTACTTTGAAGGTAACACTTGAAGTATAATGGGTTCCTGCATGGTTAAAAATCTCACTGAATCACATTCACATGTCTAAGAATGTAACCAACCTACTAAATTTGGCACAGACCATGAAAAAATGAATTTATGAACTTTAGATAGTACCTACTGAAATTACCTATATTTCAAGATGTTATTTAAAAATTTATAGCTAAATGTCCATGTTAATTAAACAATTTAGGAAAACCATTTAAGAAAAAATAAGTAAATCTATACACACCAGTACAGTTTCAGCTTTAATGACAATATTTTTAAAAGACAAAGCAGATTTTTAAAAGATAGGTCTCAAAATGTACTACACAGTAGGAGTCACGTAATTGCAAACATAGTTTTACAAGAAAGTAAACCCCACCACAGAGTAGCCTCTTAATATCAAGTAAATGGGAATCAGAGTAACATCAAATAATTTAACAATGACACCTCAAGAAATATTTGCAAGAACACAGTATAGATTTACAGGTAAGTGCTATTTTGACATTATTAATTTAACATTGGTGCTTTCTACAATTGTGAGAACTGCAAAAGCCCATATTAGGTAGTATCTATAATTTTGCTTTGGCCTGAGTTTGAAACATGCACTAAGAATCCAATAGGGAAATAGGTACATGAGCATCCGACATCCCTATTTCAGTGACTTACATATAAGGGGAAACTGGTGTTTCTCTCTCCTGTTGATATTTCTCTCCCTTTCTTTCTTCCTCCTTCCCTCTGTCTCTTAAAAATAAATTGCATAGAATCTAAAAAGCAAAAGCTTTAAAAAGTTTTGGAAACCATTTAAATAAATGGATCCTTTCAATTAGCAAATGGAGAAAGTGTGGCCCAGAGAAGTTACCTTGTTCAGAAATAGACAAGTACCTATTAAAGCTGGTGTCAGGCCTGGGACCAGGTCTGATTTTTATCATAATGTTCACTTCATAAGTCTATGCTGGTTTTATAATAATTATAAAGGGTTAAGAAAAATGCTTAAATATTAAGTGACAAAGGGCACAAAATTATCTCTGCAATATAATCTAAATCATGTTTTTAAAAGTCTTAGAAGAACCCTGGCTGGTAGCACAGTAGATAAGGTGCCAGCCTGCGAACCCAAAGGTGGCAGGTTCGATTCCCCAGCCAGGGCACATAACCAGGTTGCAAGCCAGGTCTCCAGCCAGATCTGTGGCTGGAGGCAGGTGAAAGGCAAACCATACATTGATGTCTCTGTCCCTCTCTGCCTCTTTCCCTCCCCCTCTCTCTAAAAATAACAAACAGAATCTTAATAAATAAATAAAGCTAACACTTTTATTATTAACTATGGTTAATTTCCAGCATGCAAACTACAAAACTAATTTGCTGTTAAGCATGCATGATAAAATATTTCTCTGGTTAAGTAAAGCAATTGTGTTGTTTCTGAGGAAAAAATCCCGAGTAAATAGGGAGAAAGTATATTCACAGGCACATAAAACTGAAGTATTTAAAAAAGTCAATAAATACATTTTACTATGTATTTGTTATTCTTATTCTATTTATAAATAGGTACTTACTATCATACAAATGAAGCTCATTGTAACCTCTGTCTCTTATCCCACTTGCCAATATGAATTTAATGAAAAGAAAGCGAAAATTTAACCTTTAATTAACAAGTGTCAATGTACTTCATTTTCTTATGTTCTCTGAATTCTCAAAGGTAACTGCGTTTAGATATACACATATCCAGAGTTCATTTGAGGCTAGAATATCATATGCTCTTACTGATTTAGAGCCTATGACACAGAATATGTGTATATGCTTCCAACTTCCATGTCTGCTACGTATCTGGCAGTTCTAAGAAAAGTTGCCACTGGAAAATGGTCCAGTTCCCTTCATTTTCCACTATCCCCTAAATGATGTCAAATTTCACACTCTTGTTTTTTTCATGTACCCTCCCTCCCCCTTTTCCAATTGTACCTACCCTCCATGATTCAGGAAATTTCCATCCTCTCTACAAAACATCCTTGACTTACAAAGTCTGTGATAGCCTATCCTCCAAGTTTACATCAAAACTAAAATGCTAAGAGTTATATAATTGAGTGCATAATGTTCTCTAGTAATTTCATGTATGTTAACTTCATTACAAAGTACATAGATTGTAAATTTTACGGGGGGAGTGTCATCTAGCTCACCTTTCTTTCACATTTATCTGAACAGTAAATGCTCTAAAACTTCCATTTAGAAGTGAGAGTCTTAACAGATAAAGTCAATCAGCCAAGCAACCAGGTATTCTCAGTACTCACTGTACAGAAAAAAACAGTAAGGTGTTACTGGAGGCTCAGAGTTTATAAGAATAAGTCTTTGCACTCAGAACCTTATCATCTTTTTAATGTGGAAAGGCACTTTAATATCAGAAAACAGTTAAGCAGAGTACAAAATTAAATGTATAGAAAATAAACTGTAGCAAGAGGAATGAGAATCAGTTTTACTACTAGCATCAATGCCTGAAGAAGTCACAAAAGTTTTTGTATAGAAATGGAACCTGAGACATGGACTTTTAAAGATTCTGAGAAAGTGGCACATGGATAAAACAATGAAAACTCATAAAGCCAGAAAAAAAAAATCAAGATTAGAGGCATTCCTTAGGAATTACTTAACAGTATTTTTAGTTGGGTAAAATTCTGGGGAATTTTACTAATAGCATAAGAGCACAGAATAATTTAAAAGGAAAGGAAGAACAGTGTTGGGTTTTGAATAGGAAAGTGGTCTCAAGAAAGCAGAATTTAAATTAAATCAGCTGTGAAAACAAAATATACTGGAAAAAAGGCAGGCAGCCTGATTTATAGAATGAATAGGAAAATGGAAAATGGGAATCAGAATAGGAAATTGGTTTGATTTGGGGACACACACACACACACACACACACATATACAGAGTCCACTGTGATTTGTGTTCCCATTTTTCAAATGAGACACTAGGGTTAACTCATTTTTCTAGTTTTAAAATCTAGTAATATTAACTCTGAGATCATATATGATCAGGTGTAAGGCTTGTTCAGTTTCCCAGCTATGCGTTGAAGCTAAGGCAATGAGGAACATTAGCTGATTATGAAAAACTTCAAAAGAACAATCAACAGGACTAAATGGCTCAATGGACTTGAGAAATGAGAAAACTGGAGGAATCAAAGATTATTTTATGATGTCATAGTGGATAGCAGGGAAAAAAGTGGTATCTGAGGAAAGAGCTAAATTGGGAGTGAGAACCTGCTGTGCCACACACCACTCTACCCTTTTCTTAGGAGCAGGGAAGACAAAACTTTCTCTGCCTGCTACGTTACTCTGTGTAATTTTGAATTTGGTCAGGTCTCATAGATGCTGTGATTACCAACAAAGAACCAGGACGGACCTTGGTTTTTGACATACCAGTTTATAAACCCAGCTGGATCATTTTCATTGATGCACTGTCATTAACCCTATACTTCTGTACTCAGAACATCAAAACCACTATTTACAATATCTCTATGTATGGAAAAATGATCTCCACATTCAGTACAACTCACTTGATGCTAGGCGGCAGGGTGGTGGCAGGAGGAGGAGGAGAAAGCCGAGGAGGGACATCGTATTCTTCACTCCCCAGGTGACCATTGGAAAAGACCTGTGAGGAAATCAAAGGGTTAGTTCTGAATTTAACTTCTGAAGGATCTTAAAACAATAGCAGCATTAGAATAATTTATAATTTTGAAAAGAACATACAGTTTCAGTTTATTAAAACAAGTGAGCAATATAATTTATGTAAGAGGTAAGCACCATAGTGATAATTCACCAGCATCCAAAGTAGTACCAAGTTACATGAAAGAAATGCATTACAATAGGATTCTTAAACATACTTGGGGGAAGGGAGTACTATAATTTCTGTAAATCAGATATAGATAACTAGGTAAATAAAGAGTAAAATTTCCCAAACATGATCAGTTTTAATGGAAAAGTCAAAGAGTTCTCTATAAGGATCCCGTAAATAAAAAAGCAGCACTGGTGCAATTGTTACTTCAGCTCCTCCCAATAAGTGTTCTAAATTAGGTCTCTAATTTCTAAACTCCTCAATAACATGGTATATGAATATAATCAGAAATGCCTATTTCTTTCAAACTTCAGCACTACTGCTAAGTCAAGACCTGTTCTGGCTTTCATAGTGCAAGCCATTTCATATACAGATTTCTGTGTGTAAACAACACAAACCAAAATTGTTATCTTGTTTGTAAGGTACACAGAGAGTCATTGTTTAATAACTCAGAACTCGGAAATTTTGATTTCCAGGGTGCTCAGTTACATTACAGGAACTGTCTGAACAAGTGCTCTTTACTAATCCAGCAATGTGAAATTAAAGCAATTTAAAAGAAAAAGAAAGTAAGTTTGTAAAGACACATTTGCACAAGATATTAAACATTTTAAGGTCATTAAGCGACCTTTATTGTTTTATCATCGGGCTTTTCCTAAAAGGCATAGGTAGATGACAGGGCAAAAAGTATGCACTATAACTTGAATAGTCCTAGGTAATCCAATCAATGACCTGACCATTTTTTTTTTTCTCTTCATATTTCTAAAGTGGTATGCAGCTTTAGAATGAAAAACTGAAAAGGTTGTACATATCCTTCTCTATAAACTTAAAATAAGAAAAGGAACATGTTTAAGGCATACATTTGAAATGTATCAATATCTGCATTTCAAAGCTACATAATGTAAATTTTATTAACACTAAAATTTCACTCTTAAAACTAGGCTCCATACTCTAGTTCTATTTTTCTCTTTTTCACATCTCTCCTTATTAGATTCAAGGCACTATAGCCACATTATAACAAAATATTATCTTAAATGAAGTAATTTTGTCATAGGTTTCTAACTATAAACCAAATAACAGAACAAGGCAGTTTCTTAACTTGGCTACACAGAGAAACATTTCCAGGTACATATTAATCATTGCAAAGTTCAATAAAACCTTTAACATAAAAAAATGCCTTTTAACCCACAAATACACCTATGAAACCACAAATGCTCATTGTAGTAATGATTATTTTAAGTCATTCTTAATTGGAGTCCTGTGCAAGCTGCCGGAATGATTATAATGTGAGATTTTTGCAATCAAATCTTCTTAATGTTTCTGTCACAAGTATATTTAAAATTTCATTCTGGAAAATGTATTATGAATTTTAAATGCAATTAAGCTTGTTTTATTAGGGGAAGGTATTAATGTACTGTTGATACCTAATAAAATTTCAGCAGCTATAAAAGGGAGATATGGAAACAATACTTGGTTACATTGGCTCTAATCTAACAATAAGCCAACCATAATTTTATAATCAGAACATTGTGAACATATATGAACAGAAAGATCAATATATTCAAGTATTTACTAATTAAAAATGCTTTCATTTGCACATTAAGTATGTGAAAGAATAAATATATTAATAAGAGTGTGTACCCAACATTGTGGGCATTACCATTAAATTTCAACAAGTGACACAGGCAATGATAATTATCATCAGTAAAAACATGAAGTACAGTTCATGATGTAGTTTATTCTAGGAGAGAAATAACCTAAGAAAGTTAAGCGACTTACCGGAATTTTGCGAAACTATCTACATTGATATGCTTTCAAATGCAAATGGCACTTTAACTGCTTTAGACAGATTGTTATTAACATACAGACACTCAAGGATTTCTCCTGCCTCTGAAATCCCACCGTGTGTCTTTTCTGAACCACTCACTCATTGGTTCTTGACATCAGCATGTGCTGATATTTTGCTTATGTTCTGTGTAACTACGTTCTGTGGAAGAGCACTCATGCCACAGTCTCAGCACAAAGCCTCTCCAATTTCTATGCCATTCCTTCAGTGCTTTATACACAGAATGGCTGGAATGAAAACTACTGATTGGCTTTGATGGCCTTATTAATGGAGGGATTAACCAACAAAATGATTTCCTTTGGTACAGCTAGAAGCAACTCATTAATTTACTGAAATTCTCTCAGTAAATATACACAATTTGTTTAATGGTTGATCTTGCATACAATATGCCTAATACTAAACAAGTAATTCTTTATAATGTTTTCCTGTTTGATAGAGGTTACACGTATGTGCAAATAGCAAAGGACCTAAATATACAGGTACTAAGATGCTGTTCATATTTCTGTTCATCTAAAGTCTTATTTATATTACCTGATAGTGGTGAAATGACAAGATTTAACATAATTTCATTCTGAGTTCCATCATCCCACCTGTATTTCATTAAACCTAAAACCACTTTAGTTGCCACTACCTAAGGGAATGAAATAAGTCACAATTTTTTAAAATTAAAATAAATATTTTATTTTCTCTGGAAATCTGAAAGGCTTGTTTGCAACTAGGAGGAAACGCTAGTTCATCAAATGTGGACTGATAGTATTTAGTTGGTCAAAATAAAAAATTTTTTTTTTCCATAAGATGGCTCTAGTAACACTTAGCTGTCTTTAACTTTATTTGAAACAACTTTGTTAGATTGTATTGTGACAGCTGTCATATCAGCAAACATTAAAAAATATATAAAACAAAAATTCGGGGTAGGTGGGAAGGGGGACAGAGGGGAGCAAAAAGGGGATGGATGTAATACGACAATAAAATTTTTAAAAAAATAATAAAAAAAATAAAACAAAAATTCGTTAATTTTTATGTAGCCATTTTAATATTGAAAATGGAAGAAAATATGCACCATTTTCAGTATATTATGCTTTATTATCTCAAGAAAGGTAAAAAAGCAACAGAAATGCAAAACAATATATACATATTTGCGCAGTGTATGGAGAAGATGCTGTGGCTGATCAAAATGAAAAAGTGCCAAGTTTTATGCTGGAGATTTCTCACTGGATGATGCTCCAGAGTCATGCAGACCAGTTGAAGTTGATAACGTTAATTGCCAACAATCAACATTATATCACCCAGGAGATAGCCTATATACTCAAAATATCAAAATCAATACTTACGGGTGAAACTGAAAAATGTGTATTTTATTTTATAGGAAAAAAAATGTACGAACCTTTTGGCCAATCCAATTATCAACCAAAGCAGTCCACATTAAAAACCTCAGTGACTCAAGCCTTCTTTAAGTCTTTATGAAATATCTTTTTCTTCTGCCTTTCCAACTCACTGTCCCAAATCTACCACAAGTCCACTGAACATGCTATTAACTTATATATTCTATCACTACTGTCAAAACATGCAAAATATAAGACACTTCATAACTAGTTTCAATTGACATTGCCATAGTTTTGCTCACTACGTTCACTCCTTCTTTATGTCCCATATTCTGTCCAAAGTTGGCTTCCTATTCTATGCATGTTTTCCCACCTCCACTGTATTCCTTCTTGTCATGGCCCCTCAAACAACCCATGCCAACTTTCTAATGTCTATAGCCAGTGACCCTTTTGCCATGAAGCCTTTTTTATTCTTTCACCCTGCATCTCAATTAGAATGTTTTTTTTTTTTTTTTTCCTTCTGGGAAACCCACATTTTATTTTCTGAATGCTATTCCTATGTCTTATTTCTCAGTTAATGGTATACCTGTCTCACCCTCACTATACTGGTCTACACTCATTTTGTATTCCCCACAGTGTGCCCTGAATATCCTAAGTATTCACATAGCTAAAACAGGTTGAAGGAAAAAATATACATTAGGGATATTTAGACATATGGAAGTATAATCTCAGTTATCACATAATTCATTGTAAATTCTAGGTTACTTATATGCCAGATTAAAATTTTTCTACATGCTTCAAGATAGCAGTGAATCCTAATCTTGTAGCTTGTAGTGTTTCCTTATGATTAAGGTATTACCTAAAAATTAAAATGAAAGAATTCGGGACCCTTGACATACACTTTTGAATCTTGGCACAATTAAGAAAAAATTTTTATTCATACAAAACCCCTAATACACCCCATTTTCCTTATCCCACACATACACTACCCCCAAAATGTTGCTATAATTTGTCCTTCAACAACATCAGATTGGAAGTGAAACAAACATACATGAAGGGCTTATTTCCTGAAAGACGGCTCTTGGGATTATAGACATGTTTTAGTTCATTCACATAAATATGAGCCTCACCAGCAAAACAATTAAGAGCCACAATTTCAAAAAGTGAAATCATTTGTTGTATGTATAGCAACATGTTCAACAGATTATTGTACACAGGGTCATTTTAGAATAATGTCACGTGAAGTAACAAGACAAATCAGGTAATAGTTATAATCACAGAAAAAATGGCAGTAGTCCTAAAATCTTTTAAGAGGAATGAACAAGAGTAGTTGGACCTAATGTTAATATCTGGATAAAAGGAGATAAATTTCAAGTTTCCAAGGGTATTTTAAAAACATTGAGTTCAAATATTTTTACCTCAGTGCTATAAGACAGAATCCTCTTATCAAGAAAATAAAACAAAATTATGTTAATAATTCTTAGCTTGCAGATTTCATGTTAATAAGTCTGGCATTAGCTACCTGATTATCATAAGTGAGAAAGAAAAGAGAACAAAGAGTATATGAAAGTCACACAAAATTCTTCAACTTCATTTTAACTATGAATTAGAGGGCTTTTTCCCTCAGAGCTCTCTACAACTAGCAAATGGAGTAATTAGAATTTAATTTATTCTTGCTTCCCTTACTATTTATCTAGTGAAGATGCAAATAAAATGAGCAAGTGGTTCTAACGAATGACAGAAACTGGCATACTGAGAGAAGACACATGATGACAGAGAGGCAGTTGTCACTCCATTTATATGGTGTTTAATTTTATGAATTCCCCTTATGGTATTCCATATGTACATTTAATTTTAATTTACACTTTCAGAACTTACCTGAGTTTTCTTATCTTAAAATAGGAAAATACTTAATTTGAAGCATTACCTCTAATGAAAACAAGTCTAAAGAAGTGGTTTACTTGACACAAAAATGTAACCTTCAATACAAAAATTAACAGCCAGCATTCTAGGGCTTAAAGAATAGGTTGATGTTTGTGCTAAAACTGTATAGCATTGTATTTAAAAATGGCTTGAACAAGAGGTTTTGAGTGAGTTGGCTAAGATTATTGTATTTTCGGTATTTCTGAAGTTCATTCAGGAAATAAACTGTTATATGCTGCTAATATATAACTAGTCAATTCATGTCAGAGATCATTCCAACACTCTTCTAAAGACAAGTGTGATTATGTAGGAATGAAAAGTAATAGAGACTAAAGGGGTAAAAAAAGAATGGCAGGTCCCTCCAATAAGGCTTCTAAGTTGTGCAAATAATCTTTTGAGGATAATAAATTCTCCATTTTCAGAAAGAATTATAAAGATGCTTTTATAAGTGCTTTCTGTTTCATTTACATTTAGATGACATTGGAGGAAACCTGGAAGATGTTCATATTTATAATAGATGAGAGACTGAATTGCGACTAACGACCAACACTCATGCCCTTTGTGTTGAAAACCATATAAGATAGTTTTCATTCTCCCTATCCTGGCTACCCTAGAATATCACAGAGGTCATATGTTATTACACAGTTTTCATGATCACTTTACCTACACACACATACACACACACATGCACATACACCCAGGTTTAGTACATGTCACATTTCACACTTCTTTGTTTCCTGATTATAGGGTGAATTCATCAGCTCCAAGCCATTACTTTGAAGGAATAACTTTTCTTAAAACAACAATTTAAGATCAGTAAAGGTATGTTCACTTTAATAGTAAAGACTTCAAACAGGAAAGACACCCTTAGCTGAGGGAAGATGGCAATTATCTCATCTCAAATCCAAAAATACCATGGAAGCAAATATAAGAATGTAAAAAACTCAGCCAAGGGTCCACTAAGAGTTCTACCTCAATGGTTCCTGCTGCTGCCCCATTGGTTTTCTATTTGCTTCAATTCTTTCCTGGACATATGAAGGACAGTGGTGACACTTAACATATGAGTGTGAGTCTCTCCCAGTTTTATGGAGAAACAGATTGCTTTGCAACAGTGAATTGGACTTGGTGCTTTTATATTTGTGAGAAGTTTCATTTTACTTTGTTGCATAGATGTACTGTTCTAGGCAACAACTCCAGTGCTGATTTATGATATGCTATAATTATATAACTTTTATTCCCAAATCAGATAGCATAAGAAAAGTTAAAAAAAAAAAAAACCAAACCCAATGCAGTGCTCATTTCCCCACCAAGTTACTAACAGGAAAAAATATCTGGCAGATGAAAGGGAAGGTGAAATAAATCTCTAGCGAAGTATCTAGGGTCTCCACATTAAAATTAAATTATTACTTAGAACCTTTTCCTTGACTTTTTTTAAGTTCAAATTTTAATGAGCTTCTGATTATTTATAACTTGGGAGTTAATTAAAGACCTTCAGGGAAGTACCACACTAAGCAAATTAAAAAAAAAAAAAACCAACAAAATCCAAAACCTACAGCCCAACCTTTTATATTACCTCCCAGGGGAAGAATTTCAGCAGATCTGTATATTCTTTACCTTGGCTCCTTCTAAATCATGGCGTCTGTGTTTCCTCATCAGCACTGGGTCTGATCCCATTCTACTGTGCCTTCCATTTACATTTGAACTCGCAGTGATTCCAGGCTTTGGAGAGCCATCCCCTAGCAGTCGACAGCCAACTGGCTGATTAGTCCCAAATATATCCCGAGGGCACAAGGCTTCAAGAGGCATTGGCTGGTCTCTGGAAGGCACACTCTCCACAGGATGCAAGTGACGACTCAGTCTATTGTCAGGAGGGATTGGGGGAGGTCTCTCAGGTGGAGGGGGAGGAGGATCTCTTAAGGGAGGAGGTGGTGCTGGGAGTGGTTTGTCTTGTTTTCTCACCATGCAAGGAGAAGACTAAGGAGACACAAGAGAAAAAAAATATCAAAATTGTACCAGGCACCGAAATGACTTTCAGACTAGTATATTAATTGCTTTTGTTTTCTAAGCCATAATGGAGCTTTACTGGATTTCTATGTCATCTTTAAGTTTTTGTTTAATAGCAGTTAATAAAAAATTTTAAAGTTAATGGAAGACATATAAGTAAATTTCATTAGACATTTTTGTAGAAATAAATATATAAACTGAAATGTTATAATAAAACTATACAAAGAAATAGCATAATATCAAAACTGCATGATGTTTTTGAATAGCTGACATTAAAATAATAGTCATTAATTAATTTGTTAGCACATTTCTATGAATTAAGAGAGAAGAAACTAACAAAGTTGTTCTTTTACATTTTTAAAGAGCAAGTTTATTTGTAATATCTCCAAAAGATTGTAGGTTTTGACATTTTTGTATTCACAGCTGCAGTATAAAGCAACTGCTATGAGGCAAATTTCCTCTGGTTCTTTGTTTTATTGATTAACTACCAAAATAGTGAAAAATCATAAACAATAGAGCAGCATTATTTATAGATCTTACTTTAATTTTATGGATCCTTAAAATGAAAAAAAAAAAAAAAACCCAGTAAATTGGTGATTCTTTTATGGAAATCTGAAGACATATATGCTCTTGAATTAAATTTATGTAACTTACATACTTTTATTACTTGGTTCATTTGATGAATGATTTGTGCTTTTGATATTAAAGAGAAAAGGAATGTGTTGTGTGTTTACATATTTCTGCCTAAATAACATTCTAAGAAGTCTAAATATGATCTTAAAACAAAGTTAACTGTAATGTAGAGAAACAAATACTAATAAAACATTGTTTCCATTAATTTTAGGCTGTAAAGCATACTGTCAAATAGAATTAATTTTTTTTTTTTTTTTTCAAATAGAATTAATTTTTAAATCTTGTATTTAATAAAGCAAAATATGCCCTTATCAAAATTAGAAAAAAATCCACGCAGAACTAAAATTGGGCTTAGATTTACTGAGTTAGAATTATGTTTTTAATATTAAACAGTAATGTAATTACTCTGCAAATATTATAATTCTTTATAATTCATTGCTTTAGGTATAAAAAGTACATAAATTTCCTCTTATGAGTCACCTTGAAACATGGGTGATAATTTATCACACCTCAAACTCTTATGCAAATGTACTCCCATCACATTTTTCTTGTCATGACATTATGAAAATGGCTGCAAAATATCACTTGATGAGAGTATTTTAATATATATAATGACCTTTTAAAATCCATTTTACAGAATAACTGTACTTACTGTACTATTTATTTTAGCAAATCAGGGGGTTGTTAACAGACACAAGTTATCTTTGAAATTATGTAACTTTTATCATAAGAAAGCAAGGAATGTAACAGTGAGCTCACCATAAGCAAAATGAGAAACCCATCCAAGTTGCACAGAAACAAGAACACAAGAAATATGACAAATGAAATTTAAAAGGACCTGAGCAATCAATAACTGTCATATAAATTCATCACCTGTTCCTAATAAATCAGTTTACCTTTGGAGAGCCGGTTGGGCTGCCACACGGAGACCGAACTATGCCTTTCTGAATGAGGTCCAGGCGAGGAGGCACAGGGGGCAGGCTCAGATGCGGGATCTGCTGCAGGTCAGGTTGTGGCTTCCTTCTCTGAGAAAGGGGTGACGACCCTGGAGAGGTGACTGGTGAGTTCTGTCTGTCAGTGCACTAGAATAAAAAAAAAAGATACAGATGCTTTTTCTTGATGGGTAAAGTGATTATCTTTCATAAGAAAGACTTTTGAGTTTGAAAAGGTGTCTGCTATTGAGCATCTGCTGAAATAAATTTACTTAGTTAAATTTGATTAATGGGAAGAGCTCACCTTGTCCCTCAAGGGCAGTATTATGTAAAAAAGAAATGGTTAAGTTTCCCCTACATATTGCATAAAGGGCCTAGGAAAAAAGAACAGCTAACACATAATTTAAAAACAATCAAATGCAGACACTGTTCTAGAAACCTGTCTGCATTTTATGAGGAAACCATAAACACACAAGGTAGTAATACATTCTCTTCTTGGTTAACTATATTATACAATTCTCTTCCATCTTTGATTTATAGCACTTTCTAGAAGTGAGGAACAATTTGTTTCATATAAAGTATATATGCATCTACTTTTCTACAAACCAATGAAATCAGGTAACATTAAAAAAATGTTTATTTAAAATAAACTGGTTTTAGTACAAGTATTTTCTTCCTAAACCTTCACATGGAAAAAGAATTCTCAGGTTAAATGTTTTATTTTAAAACCAATTAACTAAAACTAGAAAAGTTTGTGATTCGCTAAAAACTGATATATTTCTATGCTACTATAGTTTTTCCATATTGTCTGGTAGATAGCATCAAAAAGCCAGTAAGTACTTCTATTTCTATATATTATATGATCTGTCCAGAAAAAGTCCAGCCATTGTTAATATATAACAGGACAGTTTGGGTGACATCAGTGTAATCTGGTAGCCAAGGACAGTGGACTGGAATATGCATGTATGAACAATGATGACTTGATTGTACTAGCCAGTGGGGGTGGCAGACACTACTGCATGAGCATGTGTACTGTGAGGTTGTTGCATTCAAAAATGATTGAGTTGTTAGAGCAACAAACCTGCATCAAATTTTGCATTAAGCTTGACATTCCTCCATGGAAACTATTCTGATGACTCTGAAAGGCTGCAGCTATGGGCAACTGCTGATTGGCAGCTTCATCATGACAATGTGCCCACTCATGCATCATATTTCATGCAGAGCATTTTGGTAAAACATCAAATCACCTAGGTGACTCAGCCCCTCTACAGCCCTTCAACTTCTGTTTTTTCCCAAAACTAAAATCACCTTTGAAAGGGACCAATGATAAGATTCAGGAAAATATGATAGGGCAGCTGATAGCGATTGGGAAAAATGTGTGAGGTCTCAAAGATGCCTAAATTGAAAGGGGACTGGGGTGTCATTGCCCTATGTACAATTTTCTTATATCTTGTATCTGCTTCAAGAAATGTCCCTATTTTTCATATTACATGGCTGGATACCCTCTGGACAGGCCTTGTAGAATCCTTTCCACTTTGTAAGTTGTTTTTTTTTTTTTTAAAGATTTTATTTCATTATTTTTAGAAAGAGGGGAAGGGAGAGAGGCAGAGAGGGAGAGAGACATCAATGTACGGTTGCTTTTCACCTGCCTCCAGCCACAGACCTGACTGGAGACCTGGTTTGCAACCTTGTTATGTGCCCTGGCTGGGGAATCGAACCTGAGACCTTTGGGTTCGCAGGCTGGCACCTTATCCACTGTGCTACCAGCCAGGGCAGATTTTTTTTTAATTGTAAAATAACCTGATTGCTACTTGGTATAAAATCCATACTAATTAATCTCTACTTCAATAACATTCTATTCTAACATATTAGGCAGTTTCATTTTCTAGACTGCTGCTAGTTTTTTTGGGGGGCAGGATGAGATATAGGGTTCATTTTTACACATACTGCATCAATCTAGCATGTTTTAATAATCATCTGTTTCCTAACATTAGTATTTATAGAGTTTTAAGCTTGTTGTTAAGCCATTTCTCCCCTAACATTATTTGCCTTTGTAAGAGTAGTCAATGTCAACAACTGACAATATAATACAAACTCCAGCAGTGATGAGAAAGATTTGGCCCTTCTGTTATTCTATAACTGAGGTGGGATAACAGATTTGTGTTCACATTCACATTTACACTGTATAAAAATTTTTTCCCTAATTAACTAAAATTGGATTTTATCTGATGTTTTCCTCATGATTCGACAAGGGTTGTTGGTTTCTGGAAGGAAGATGACAGAGGTAAAGTAACGTTTAACCTCTTCCTGTCGAGGGTCCACACTATCATTACGATTCATCACTGTTGATGTTGACCTTGTTTACCTGGCTGATATGTTAACTGTCAAGCTTTCTTCACTATAAAGTTACTTTCTTATCTCCCTCTTTCCCTACAGTAGTACTCTTTGTAAGGAAGTCATTATGCACAACCCACACTTAAAGAGATGTTATGTTTCCCATTTTTCAATTGTACTTTTCATCCATTACTATTTAGTCTCCTTATACTCCTCTCCCCACTCCCGTAATCACCACACTGTTGTCCATGTCCATTAGTTCTATTTTTTTTTTAACTTTTTCTTTTTAAAGATTTTATTTCATTATTTTTAGAAAGAGGGGAAGGGAGAAAGGCAGAGAGAGAGAGAGACATCAATGTACGGTTGCGTTTCACCTGCCTCCAGCCACAGACCTGACTGGAGACCTGGTTTGCAACCTGGTTATGTGCCCTGGCTGGGGAATTGAACCTGCAACCTTTGGGTTCACAGGCTTATCCACTGTGCTACCAGCCAGGGGTCCATTAGTTCTTACTGAAATAAATGAGTGGGTAAACAGAAGCTTCTAAACCATACCTCAGCTATGTTGAAATGTTGCTATGGCATTCATTAATAAACTCCCAAGTCTTGGTCACTCAAAATAGGTCAATACATTCAGGTATAACTTTATGACAATTTTAAGAACCACTTCTTTTTAGTAATTTTATAATGCTTTTTCTATTTCTTATGCTACATCTTCAGCTATTACTAAATTGAAAGAGAAAAAGTAGACACTTCATAGTCATAAATTGATTTTAATGCAGTTAGCAATTCTTAACAAAATAAAAATTCCACCCATAAAGTCATGGGGCCTTCCTTCCATAGTCATGAACTGGAATATTATAGAATTAAATATATCCAAAAATGATCATAGTGAAAATGAAAAGGAATGTAGATGTAAAGCAATCTGCATCATAGTATCATAGCATTTCAGATCAGGAGATGTCACAGGACAACTAATTCCCCACAATTCCCTTCAATTAGTTACATTCTCTGAGAACTATCAAAATTTAACTGATAAAAATACTTTGTTGATCTGATTATTATCCTTTACAAAAAAGACTCAAGAATCAAAGCTATTCACAGTTTCTACTCCAAACAACACACACACTCCTATTATATTGTATTCTCAAGGGGACTACTGACTATCCTTCTGAGGAATTACTTCACTGTGAAGCATTACAGTATCTAAGGGTTGACTTAGGTAGAAGAATTTTATGGAGGATATATGTGTATATAAAGGGACAAAAACATTTAAACTTTATCAAATATGTGGATTAAATTTACCATACTTATTTAGGGTTTTCCTAAATTACAGTAAAATTTTCAGGTAAGTATAGAAAATTTAACAATGTCCTTTAGATAATACTACTTTAGTCTTCACCAAACATTTTGCTCTCTCTATGAACAATTCTGCAGTTAGAGGACTGAATATTTGTATTAAAGTTTTTAAAAGTATTTTACTTATTATTTTTAGAGAAAGGGGAAGGGGAGGGAGGCAGAGGGGAGAGAAACATCAATGGTATGGTTGCCTTTCACCTGCCTCCAGCTAAGGACCTGGCTTGCAACCTGGTTATGTGCCCAGGCTGGGAATTGAACCAGCAACCTTAGGATTCATAGGCTGGCACCTATCCACTATGCCACCAGCCAGGGCCTGCATTAAATTTTATTGCTGGTAATATTCAGTGTTAACTATGAACATTCGTAAACATTTTAAATTTATTTTAATAGTACCATTTTTATTTCCTTCCTACTTAAAAGTCTAAAGAGAAAAGAAGCTTAACACAATGCTTTACACTCCAGCTCATAATTAAATTTCTAGATGAGACATTAAAAATTAATGATACCAAAACTTATCAGTTAACAAGATCAAGAAGGAGGTCAAAATGTACCTTAAAACAAATGAAAATGAGGACATAATAGTCCAAAATCTGTGGGACACTGGGAAAGCAATCCTGAGAAGGAAAATTATAATACTGCAGGATTACCTAAAAAATCAAGAAAAAGTTCAAATAAACAATCTAACTTTACATTGAAAGGAATTCTAAATAGAACAACAAAGCCCAAAGTGAGTAAAAGGGAGGAAATAATAAACTATCAGAGCAGAAATAAATGAAATAGTCTAAAAAAAAATTCAAAAGATTAAAGAATCCAAGAGATGGCCCTTTGAAAAGATAAAAATGACTGACAACTCTTTAACCAGATTCATCAAAAAAAGAGGATACAAATAAAATAAGAAATGAAGGGGGAAAGATAACAACTGACACTAAAGAAATATAAAGGATTCTTCTATGTAGCAGAAAGAAAGAAGGAACTTGTACCCTTTGCAACAACATGGATGGAACTGGAGAGTATTATGCTTAGTGAAATAAGCCAGTCAGTGAAGGACAAATATCATATGATCTCACCCATTACGGGACAATAATGAACAAAACTAACAACAAGCAAAACAGAACCAAGTATATAAAAACAAGGAATAGGCCTTC
>PVIW01002186.1:0-20235 GCA_004026585.1 Noctilio leporinus
TGTCCATGGTTCCTTTATACTAGGTTCTTGTCTAAGCTGCTCCCCTTTCTTGCCTCTGCCTCCCCCCTCCCCCCAACCCCTTTCCCCCTGACCGCTGAAGGCCTATTCCTTGTATTCATATACTTGGTTCTGTTTTGCTTGTTGTTAGTTTTGCTCATTATTGTCCCGTAATGGGTGAGATCATATGATATTTGTCCTTCACTGACTGGCTTATTTCACTAAGCATAATACTCTCCAGTTCCATCCATGTTGGGAAACTACACTTCTAAAGCAGTCTTCTTTCCCTGAACAATGAGGAGGCCATGACACAGAAGTGTTAAGTCAAGGGTCAAGGTCACCAAGTTACCACACCCCCTTTGGATCTGTTGTTCTGAAGGGACAAGTTCTTAGGGGCTAGGCATTTTCTCCCTGTGAAGCAGGAGCTGCTGTGGGGAGAGGAGCGGGATGGAGCTCAGAGCTGCATTCCAGAACAGATCTGGCTGTGAACGACCAAGGGAGAGAGAGGGAGCTTTAGCAGTAAGCCGGGCTGAATGGATAATTAAACAGATAGCAAAATGGAATGCAGTTCCACACACCTCCTGGGAGCTGGCTGGGGGAGATAATATGCTTTCCAGTCGTCAGAAGGCACAGGAGGAAAAAACAACTAGGCCTGGCTGTTGGCCATTTAACAATATTGCTTTTGTAAACAAGTTGAAAAATCCAATAACTGTAAAACTTATGGCATGTCCTTAAAAGCCTGTCCCTGTTTTCCCCATAAAGGAGTGAGTGTTTCCAACTGAAAGTGTTCTAATTAAACAGTCCACGTCCCCAGGGCAGCGAGGTCACCCTTCAGAAGCGGGGTTTGATCCCTTCCAAAGGCTTTAGGACAGGGTAGCAGTGGTGAGCTTGGAGTGGATTACAGCTGAGCAACTCCCCTCCCTTTTCCTGTGCTCTGTCAACTGGAGGTCCTGTGAAAGAACAGTCCAGCACAAACCCAAGGAAGCAAACTCTTTAAGATGGAACCCCAGCAATAAGTGCCCACCATAGGTGCCTCATAGAAGGGGAAGAAGGAAAGGCTATTAAGTTCATCCTCGAAGAAGCCCTTTGGTGGTGGAAGCAACAAAATAGCAGAATGTGTCGTTCCAGGTCTAGAGGAGCACAGTCTTGGTGAGGAGAGAACACATACAAACACACACACATATATAGATATACATATGTACACCCTGAAAAGGACACCAAAGAGAGAGCCATGTGGTGAGTGAGTGAAACTGATAGGGGGGTAGGCACTTTGAGGCTGGGGTCTTCGTGGAGAAATCACAGAAACTCAGAGCAGACAGGAGCCCAGAAGCCATTAGATGCATCAGCCAGCTCCCACCTTCTGCCTCCAATGGCCTGATCTACCTGGAGTTGGGCCACATTTCACTGGTAATAGGACAGCCCTTGACAAGACTTTCACTCCAGATACCAGCTGCAAGTCCAAGGGTTCCCAGGGCCACTACTGGTCTGACTAGCTGACTACAAATACAGGAGGTCCTATCACCACCCTCAGGTTGATAATTCGCTAGAAAGCCTCACAGAACTCAGGGAGGTGCTGTATTTATTATAGGTTTAAAAAATTGTAGTAAAATACATATAGCATAAAATTAACCATTGTAACCATTTTACGTGGGCCCATTCAGTAACGTTAAGTACATTCATGTTGTGCCACCGTCTCCAAAACTATTTTCATCTTGCAAAACTGAAACTCTGTGCCCATTACACAATACTCCCTATTCCCTCCTTCAGCCTGGCAACCATTCTCCACTTTCTGTTTATAAATTTGACTATTCTAGGCACCACATATAAGTGGAATCCTACAGTATTTGCCTTTTTGATGATTAAAGTTTTATTCTAGAAAAGCTTATGAATGCAAACCAGTGAAATGGAAAAATACATAGAGCAAGGTCTGGGAGGGTTCTCCATACAAAGCTTCTCTGTCCTCAGGTACCCTTACCCTATCAGTGCTGAAGGGTGACAGACCCAAACTAGTCAGGTGAGTCAACTAGTGCAGCTCACCTGAGCTTTGAAGCTTCCTTATGCAGGTGTGATTGACTGAATCGCTGGACCTCCTCCAGTCCCTGCCTAGGGCTGATATCACATGACTCAAAGCCCCAACCCTATAAGCATATGGTTTGTCTTTCTGATAGCTCCTATTCTTAGGTCATCTCATTAGCATGAACTCTGAGAGGCCAACCACCAATTACCTCATTAACCCAAACTCTGGGGGACCCACTGTGAATAAAGAAGACATCCTATCACTTAGGAAATTCCAAGGGATTAGAAATGAACTCCCAGGGACAGGGGATAAAGGCTAGTAAAATTCTTTATTACACACCTTCCCAACATTGTTACCTTATCTTGTCACTCACACAGGCCTTTCTGGAAGACCACTGATCCATCTACTAGTGAACATCAAGGGGACCCAATGCTGGGCCTGGTCTGGTCATTTAGTTCCAAATGGCCTTGGGCAAGTCACTTAACTTCTTCTGCTACATGTCAGTTCCATTAGGGCAGGCTATTTACCTTGTCACTGATGAATCCCCAGGGCCTGGAACAGTGCCTGATAAGCACATAATACATGCTCAATTGATATTTGTTGAATGAATGAATAAAGGAGCAGTGCCTGACAAGCATGTAATACATGTTCAATCAATATTTGTTGAATGAGTGAGTGAGTGAATGAATGAATGGATGAATATACTTCAATCACTTGACCTGCACCATGAGGATTATTGCCAGAGTCTGATGTGTGGGAGTCCCTGGGGAGCTGTGAGGTGTTAGGTGGAGTTGAGGGGCAGTAATTCTTACTGTAACTGTGGTGTGGCCAGGTAAGATCTCTCCTCTGCAAATTGCCAGTAGCAGGTGCAGCCGTATCAGAGGAGCATTCCAGAGATCTTACGCTTTGACTCAAGGGAGTGACCGTGAGGGAAGGGCCGTGCCACATGATTCTCACAAGGAACCTGGAGGTGTTTTTCTAACAGCTCACCAGGCCCCACTGTCTCAGCCCTTTTCCAAAACACCCCAATTTTCTGGAGAATAGGTGGGAAAAGTCAACCTGCTTTCTCTCTTAAAAGGCAAGAAACACTAGAAACACATGTTGCCCCCTGATATTTGCCAGGTTTTTTGGTATCTGTTACCCTTTCAGTTTCCCATTGAGCAGATGTGGACAATGCAGTTCAGAGGTCAAGGCCTCAAGATGGCAAGCAGAAGAAAGGCTGTGACTCTGGGTGCTGTCCTTCCAAGAACCTGGGCTGGGCTGGTGAGCAGAGGTCCCGTAGTAGGCTGAATAGTGGCAAAAGATACATCTGTGTCCAGGAACCTATGCCTATGACCTTACTTGAGAAAAAGGGTCTTCGCAGATATAATTAAGTTAAGGGTCTCAGGATGGGTTATCCTGGATTAGCCAATGTCAAGTAACCTTATATGAGACACTCACAGGAAAGATGGGGAGAAGAGGGGGAGGCCATGTGAAGAGGGGGACAGAGCAGAGTGATGCAGCCAGAAGTCAGGGAACAGCTGGACTCAGGGCAGCTGGAGCAGCAAGGATGAATTCTCCACTGGAGCCTTCAGGAGGAGTGTGGCCTGCTGTCACCTTGACTTTGGGCCTCTGGCCTCCAGAACCCAAGAGAATCAATTTCTCTTAATTTAAGTCACCAAGCTTGTGGTGATTTGTAACACAGAGACTCCAAACCGTACCCCACACTCAGGGTGGCCACCTCCCAGGATGACCCAAAAAGGGACTAGGAGAGAAACTGAGGCAGATACCCAGAAAAGGGACAGTATGAGGCTGTGGCAGATGTGGGTGGCCATGCCACCTGTTCTTCCTGAAGGGAGATGGCCCAAGGCCTGTGGGTCCACCCTCTTCTGTAGCCCCGGGCTCTGGAGAGAGACTGCCTCCTGTATAGTTAAGCCAATCACAGTAAGCTTTGTCTCCTTGGCTAGTGAGTGGTTGAAGGGTGGGCATGTGACCCTGTTCTGGCCAATGAGATATGAGAAGAAATGTTTGCTAGTTTCTAAAAGGGGATATAGGGGACCAAAGGGTTCCTCCTCCCACTCCTGGGCCTGTCAGGAGTGGGCAGGTCCCCAGTAGCCACCCTGTGACTGTGAGACCTTGAGCTGGCTCACTGAGGATGGCTGAGGGGAAAAGGAAAAGGAAAGTACCTGACCCTGGTGGTGGTGGTTGGCAGCTGATTAGCCACTCTGGAGCTGCCCTGCCCCCAAACTTCTGGTAGTGTGATAATAAATTCCTTCTTACTGGGCTTGTGGGGTCAGATTTCTGCAACTTGCAACCACTGGTTTTCAAACTTCTTCTTTTTTTTAACCAAATCTTATGGTGAAAATATTTCACATTGGTAACCAGTATACATAGTCCTCTAAAGAATGAAGCCACTTACTTGCTGACAAGGAGGAGATAGGTGAAATCCAATGCAAAACACTGAGAGGAGACAGAGATGGGAACTTAATGAGATGCAGAGAAAGAAACACAAACAGAGCGGGAAATGGGGACTCAAAGCCTGAGATGAGAGATGTGTCCCAGACATCTGAAGAGGGTTGAAGGTGGGCTTGTGCCAGAGCAATGCCATGGGGAACAGGCCAGGTTCTGGGCTGGGGTCGCCACTAATTACCTGCATGGCCTTGGCTTAGTCATGGGGCCTCTCTTGGCCTCTGCTTCCTTCTCTGAGAAATGGCGTAACGATCTCCTTCATTCAAGTGTGGAGAAAGTCACAATAGGTGTACCATGGCTTTTCAGCCTCTTAAGAACTGTCCTCATGACCCCCTGTCCGTCACTGGATGGAGAGTCTTAGTTGCCACCTACCCGAGGCGTCCCCAGTGTCCTTCCACTGACAGCCCCCCGCCCCACTCCTCTGCCCAAAGGAGGGAAACCCATTTCCCTGGGAACAGCTGTGTTTCCTCAACAAACAAATGTTCCTTTAAAATGTTTCTGAGGAAGAGCTGATGGTAATGAGCAAACATCTGGCCCATCGGCACACTTTTGTTTTTGGCAGCTCTGGAGCCCACCAAGTGACTATTCCCTAATGTTCACCAAGTCCCAGCACCTGCTATTCCCAATCAGGCTTGTACCAGTGTGCCTCAGTTAAGAGCAGATGTGGGGCTGAGCAGACAAGGAGGGAGAAGCCCCCTTCCCAGTGTTCCTCTGCTCTGCTCGAAGCCAGAGCAGTGGTCTGAAAACAACAAACAGCACCAGCTTTTGCCTTTACCCTTCCTCCCTCCCTCCCTGTCTTCTTTCCTCCCTTCCTCCCTCCCTCCCTTCCTAATTTCCTTCCTACCTTCCTTCCTTCTTTCCTTTCCCCTCTCAGCAGATCTGAATGACATACCCTTGCCTTCAGGTTGCCCATACTCTCCTAGACAGACACACACAACCTATGGAGGTTGGCAAACTTGTTTTGTAAAGGGACAGATAATTTTGCAGGCCATGTGTTCTCTGCCACAGCTGTTCAACTCTGTAGTCAGCACAAAGGCAGTCATGGATAATACATAAACAAATAGCTGTGTTCAAGATTTTTTTTCCTAAAAATTGGTAGTGGGTTAGATTTAGCCCATGGGTCATAATTTGCTGACCTCTACTATAGTCCAATACCCTAAACTGAGATGGTCACATCTTGGGTTCTCTGCTTTAACTGTCTTTCCCACCCACAGTATTACATGAGCCCCATCTGCCTCCCCTAGCCACCAAGAGTACAGTTGATTGGACCAGGGTGACATCTGACTCAATCTGGTCTCAAAGTCTTTCCTCTGACTTGGAAATTGGGCTAAGAGAGTCGGTTTATATTTAGGGTTGACCTTCCTGAGAGCTGAAGTGTGACACCTGGGACCCCAATGCCGTTCCAGACTCTGCCCCGTCCCTTTTTGAGCCCTGACTATATCCCAGCCCTATGTTCTCTGACGCCTCTCAGATCCTTATTAAAAAGCCTGCTTTTCAGTTTATGCTAGCTCAAGTTGCTGCCTGTTCCAACTAACCAAGCGAGGCATTCTGGACCCCTTTCTGCCCCTGCATGCCATTCATGCAACTATTTGACATTTGTGCCAAGGCTTGCCCTGTGGTAGATGCAGACATGAGTGGGCTATGTCCTTGCCCTCCAGCTGTTGATAGGTAACATCCGCAGGAGAGCTCAACTTCCCTGTTCCTCTCAGTATCACCGGCACTGCACTGATAAGGAGCAAAGGGTGGGGAGTAGGAGGTGGGGGAATTGAGGGCCTTTGCAGGGGAGGGGCCATATGTAGGCTTGGAAAATTGTTGACTTGCACTGGGCCGAAGAAGAAGAAGAGGTGGCAGGGATCTAGAACATCATTTTCCAAATCAGGTTCATTTTCCTGTCCCAGAAGGGGTTTTATGGTTTCCACCCTTCCTTACCTATAGATCTCTAATTCCATCCAGGTCATAATATGCCCTTAAAGTTACTCAAATTCTCAGGTTCCCTTGCAGCTAGGGTAGTCATGTGACCTACTTCTGGCTAATGAGATGTAAACAGAAGTCTGTTGGAAGTAGCTTCTAGAATATAAAGATTTACACTAATCTTTGCTCTTAGCCTTTCTTCTTTTTGCCTGGTATGTAGGTGTGATGCCAGTAGTCATTTTGCAACTGCTGGGACGGAACCTACATGTTTAGGATGGGAGAGCAGGAAGCTAGAAGGAGCCTGGGTTCCCAGGGTCATGTCTGAGCCACCACATTGGCCCTGGACTGCCTAATTCTGATCTGGCTCTAGGCCACTATTGGAGAAGGTGATTCTTTTATTTGCAGCTCACCATGTACCTAACTAATACAGTATTTTGCAATAAAAAGGGAATGTGGATCAAATATGTTTAGGCGTACCAGTTTTCACTATTAAACTTTGGGCTTTGGAGTCAAGGAAGATCTGAGTTGAATGCTATGTGGCTTTAGGCATGACATTTAACCCCTTTGAGCCTGAGATTCCTATCCCATAAAATGGGGGAGGGTCATATAGATTAAAGATAATCCAAATAAAGCACCTGGTTCCTGGTCAGTAATCAGCATTTCTGATGTTTGGAAAGAATGTAGCATTAGTGGCAGAAGACCTTGGCTTGAGTAAATGGTTCTAGCACTTCCTTCTGTGACCTCCTGGAAGGGACTTCACTTCTCCAAGCCTCCCTGCTCACCCAGCATTGGAGGCATTGTCCGAGCTGAGCTCTGCCCACCAGGCCCTGTCCCCAGCGCCTGCAGGCCAGCCCCCACCCCCACCCCACGCTCCCCAGAATGCCACATACCTGAGCACTTGAGGGAGGAAGTCAAGCAAGATTGCTTTTGCATTTTTATTTTGTCAGGTCTCTGCCTTTCCTCAGGGATTGGCAGGGTCCCCAGGGCAGACCTCTGCTCCAGCCCATTCTGTCACCTTGTCATCCAAGTTTGCAGAGCTCTGTGCAGCTCCCAGCTTTTTCCTGAACCAGGAGCTCCAAATCACAAGGTCCAAACAAGCAGTGGAGCCCTGACACTGAGGGTAGGACCTTGGGGAAATCAATCACTTCCCCTCCAAGGCTCAGCTTCCTCCTCTGTTAAAGGAGGGGTTTGCAATATGTGGTCTTGAAAGTGGAGATGAGGAGGTGATAAGACTTGCTTCACAGAGTTGTGAAGAGATTAAGAAAAAAAGTCTGTGAATGTGTTTGTAATTGACAACTGGGCAATACTCATTGGTTACTGTTATTTATCTTGTGTCTTCCCAGCTTCTCTTTTGAGGCCTTTCAGCGACCACCCCTCCCCACCCCACTCCTGCCCAGGGCCCAGAGCTTGGCATTTATTGCAGGCGGAGGGCTGATAGCCCACTTTCTCCTGCATGCTGTCCCCTGAGAGCTCCCTGACTTGCCCCTTTGCGCCCAAAGCATCTTTTTGCAACCTTCTGCACCTGCACCCCTGCCATAGCCCTCCCCAGAGCCGCAGCCACCCTTCCCCCAGGGAAGTTTT
This sequence comes from Noctilio leporinus, assembly GCA_004026585.1. NCBI lineage: Eukaryota > Metazoa > Chordata > Mammalia > Chiroptera > Noctilionidae > Noctilio > Noctilio leporinus. Next base: position 7,955 of record PVIW01002186.1, read on the forward strand.
TCAGGCTTGCCTTCCTCCACCAGCCTTCTCTCACTCAGCCCTGCTGAGTTTTCCTTCTTGAGCAATCCTGAGTACTGTGTCCTGTGCCTGCTGCGGTCCCGCTCTGTGCCCAGGGCTGTGCTCTGTCTTGCAGCAATTCTGCCTGCAGGCCGTGAGGCTCTATCACTGGTTCATCCCAGGCAGAAACTCAGATTCCAAGCTTAGAAACAAATGTGCCTGATGGGTCTCAGCCACCAGCAGTAGGGGCTGGGCTCAGCCTTGGATCTTGATCTCTTCCAGCAATTTCTATTCCACTCAGGGCTGTCTCTCCCAGGCCACTGTGGAAAAGGTAGTTTTTCCAGCTGGTTAATTCCATGCAAGGGAAGCACAGAGTGCTTTGAGCAGAGCCAGGTTTGAGGAAGCAGCCTCCAGGGCCCATGGAGCCAGCCCCAAAGAGGAGCCAAGGGAGAACCCAAGGTGGGCCCCTCTGCTCTGCCTCTCCAGTCCCCACCCTCAGGCCAGGGCAGGGGTTGTGGGGAAAGGAGAGCTCTGTAACCTCTGTGCCACATGGGGGTCCCTCAGGAATAGGCAAGAGCAGAGGAGGGAAAAGACAGGAAGCCAAAGGGAGAGGAACACTTGTCCAGGATCCCACAGCAAGTCTACCGGTTCCCTACCACCTCCCTGCCTCTTCTTTCCCTTCTGAATGGTGGAGCCCGAGCACTGCCTGAGGAAGCTGCTGGGCAGACCACATTTTCCCCACCACTCCCCAGCCATCTGCTTGGCTGCAGGAGGAGCAGGAGGGGCCCCCTGGCTGTCCTGGCTCTGGGTCCTGGGGGTGAGAGGCGGAGGGCCTCAGGGAGAGAGGGTTACTGAAGGCACAGAGCGGCCAGACTACTTCTGGATTCAACACCCCAAGAGGTGAGGCCCTAGGGTCACTGTGCTGGGTTGGCATCTCTACTCCCTCCTAAGACTTAGGCCTGCTTTTCCCAGAATCCCCTTCCCTGCAGGGTTCTAGATGGCAAGATTTGCAAAGTGGCAATGAAGTACAGGGCTTGGGGTCAGGCAGGTGTCCTCAGGCTGGGCTGGGGCTGTTGACTTTGCCGCTGCAGACGACCTAGTGGAGCCTGGTTTTTCTCCTCTGTCCCTGGCTGCATAGGGCTGGCTGTTGACATGATCTGGCTGACTGCTCCCAGAGACACCAGGGACTGCTGTGCAGCCCCTGGCTTCACCCTCACCTACCCATCAAGGCCCTTCCCACATAGGTGAGCAGGCACAGGACCCCACCTTGAAACTTCCAATCCCCTTATCTCCTTTCCCAACATCTTCCAGGTACCAGGCTGCCATTACTCTGATCCTCAAGACATTCTAGCCCCCAGCTCTCCCCCTCCCATCCTCTGGGAAAAGCCAGACCCACCCCCAGGATGGACCAAACCTGGTGACAGCCCCTGAAACATATAAAGACTGTTACTGTACCCACATTTTGATCCCGGAACTCAAAGCTCGGGGCTCCCCTTTCTAGGGGGAGAGAGAGAAAGAGAGATGCTCCACAGCAAATACAAGATATTAAATACTGTTTTCAACAAATCACCTATAACCTAACTGCTCAGGCCCCTGGGGCCCACCTACCTGTCCAGGCTCCTGGATTTCTAAAGAAGCCCATTCCCTGCTATCAAACCACCAAGTGCCTAGCCACCAAAGGGGGACTGAGCTCCCAACTCAGAAAGGGATTTGCTTTCTATGATTTCCTAAGGGTGATTCTAAAACAAGTTGGCACCCATCAATTCTGCAAGGGTCATCATGCCCAAAGTGGAAGGGATGGGAAGAAACCACAAAGGCTCAGAATCCTGAGGGCTTTCAAAAATTTGTCAAGAAGTGAACCCACAGGTGGCAGGTTGCCATATAATTTATCATCCACTTGATAGATTATCTATACTTGGTCAAGTAACTAAATGATCTGTCATCTGAAGCTTATGAGAGAAGAGGGGTCATTAAGCCAGCAGCAGGTGTAAATCAGCCTTTTCCCAGGCAGCCTGAGACATATGGTCACTTGTTCATTGGAGACTGGGATCTATTATTTTGGTCTCATTTGCTCCTATGAAAGTCTGGGCAGGTTCCATGGTCCCCAATGCAGAAATGATGAAACTGCAGTTGGAAGCAGGGAGGTGATGGTTCACCGGCAGGCAGAGGGTTGGGGGACACCTCTGGCTTTGCAGCTGGGCTCTGTCCCCCACAGCTCCTCACCACTCCGGTTCTCTGCTCCCCTTGTCTGTCCAGGAAGCTTCCAAGGGGTTCCATCCTCAGGGAAGTTCCCAGCATCAGGGCCAGAAAGAGACACTTCTGGAACTTTGAAGGCAGAGGACACAAGTATCTTTATGGTCTAGGTGAGTACAAACCCTAGCCAGAGGCAGAAGGCTGAATGAAGTAACTTCTGAGCTGGGGAAGAATAACGTGAATCCCAGACCCTACCTGGTACCGAGTGCTGCACCACGCTGTTAAAGCCACAAGAGGGCGCTCTCACACCAACAAAGACATGCCCCGAAACCTCTACAGAGGCAAGAAAAACCTTTAACTCTTGCTACTTATTTTCGTTCTGAAGCAATGTTATAGGTAAAGAAAAGTTGTAAGTGCAGTCCAAGTAGTTTTCCACTGAACCATCAAAGGTAAATAGCTGAGTCCTGGCTGGTGTAGCTCCGTAGATTGAGCGCTGGCCTGCAAGGCAAAGGGGTCACTGGTTTGATTCCTGGTTAGGGCACATACCTGGGCTGCAGGCCAGGTCCTTAGTTGGGGGCATGGGAGAGGCAACCACACATTGATGTTTCTCTCCCTCTTTTTCTCTCTCACTTCCCTTCTCTAAAAGTAAATAAATAAAATCTTAAAAAAAAAAAAAAAAAAAAAGTAAATTGCTGAAATGATTTCCCAAGTCCATCAATTCTTTACTGCATCCTTTCTACAAACAAGGAAATACTCTAACCACACCACAGCCATCAAAATCAGAAAATTAATGTTGAAACATTATTGCCACCTAATCTTCAGCCTCCATTCATGTTTTGCCAACTCCTCTTTTTTCTTTTTTTCTGTAGCAAAAGCATGCTAATCAGAAACATGCCTGCACTTACTTGTCAAGTCTCTCTAGTCTCCTTCCGTCTAGACAAGTTCCTTGGTATTTCTTTGACTTTTATGACCACCCCCACCCCACACAAACACACTGTTGGAGGATGTCCCTCAGTTTGGGCCCTGCATCTTTGGCAGGAAATCCACAGTGCAATCCTATGATGTCGTCTTCTCAATGCATCCTACCAGGGAGGGCATGATCTCAGTGCCCCATTCCTGAGGAAGTTCACTTTGATCACCTGACAGGGTGATGTCTGCCAGATACCTTCACCACAACATACTCTTTTGCCCTCTGTAATTCATAAAGTATTTTGTGGGAGGTGCTTTGACATTGTGTAATTATTGCGTTCAATTTATTCATTTCTTTATTCATATGAGCATATAGACTCAGGGTTTCTCTCTTCTTTTTTTGTTTTTTTCTTATCTACCTGCCTACCTACCTATCACTTCAGGGTTTCTGATTCTACTTTGTGGGTTATAATTTATTACTGACATCATATATTTGAGTGGTCAAATTGTCCCAGATTTGCCTAGTGGGAGCCCCTTCAGGGTAGCACCTGTGTCCTTTCGACATGCCTCCATTATTCTTTGAGCACTTCCTTGCTTTCTGGCACTGCAAGATGTTTCAGGCTCATCCCGTACTTTCTCTGTCCCAGTTCTGGAATCTGCCATCACTCCAAAGAACCCTGGTTCCCAAAAGGGAGAGTGGCATTTAGAAGCCAAGATCTGGGAACTAGGTGTACTTGTTATTATTGGGATTTTGCTGTTCCCATGCTCTCTCTGGTTAGAGCTAGGGAACATATGTGTATCAGTACATACATGTTTACATTTCTCTGTATGTCTGGCTATCTATCTATCTATCTCTATTTATGAGTTTAACTTGAACCTGCAATTCCAGTCACTGTCACAGTTCTGTCTATTCTAATAGTTCTGTCCTTACCATGTTTCTTACTCACTTTTCTGACAGTGAGGATCAGCCTCCCATTATTTTAAATATATTATTTATCTGACTAAAACTCCTGTATATAACCATCTCCCTCCTCTGCCATCACCCTCCTACCAAGGATGTCCCCCTCACCCCACCCCGGCTTCGCCACTCCTCTGTAGGTCACTGCAGCCACCTTCTGCCATTGGGATACTGTCCTTCCCCGCTCACCAGGCTGCACCTAAGGGGGTGCCCTCCCTACCTCACGTGGCCTTCAACACCCTGCAGCTGCCACTCCCTGCGTGGGTGCCCTCCTCACCCCATGGACTCCAGCCCCTCCCTCTGGGCCTGCCCAGCCTGCCAGCCCTGAGAGAACACCTGCTATACGGCTCCACCTACTGGCTTTTGAACTGTTGAGGAGGAGAGGATGAAGAGGAAGGCTATTTTTATAACTGAGTGACTTTTTAAAAAATAGTATTCAGTTTTTGTTTCATAGTTGTAATCACATTTTATATTTTTCTGAGAGTATTAGTGATAGCTTTTGCTTGTGTGTTTTGCAGTATCTTTTCCCTGCAGAGTCTGATTCCTCTAAGTTGCTTGGTGGTTACTGTGGGAGTTAGATGGAGATCTCTCAGGGTCGAGGTCCTCCTGCTGTCCAAAATCCCCGGCCACAGGTTCCCACATTGCGGTGAGGAGCTAACCAGCTAACTGGAAGCTCCCAGAATGAGTGTGGTGGGCTTGTTAACTGTGCAAATTCCCGAGGGAAGAGCCACCTAGGGCACTTAGTTGGGGACCTCACAATGTCAGAATCTTTAGATCCCTCTTCTTGAACAGCTCAGAATCTGCTGGAAAGACTTTTCCGGGCTCTGCTGGAAGCAGGGTCTGGCTGCCAGGACTCAGCGGGCTGAGTGGGGGCAGAGGACTAGGTTGGGAGTATTGCTGGCAATATTATGTATACTCAGTTCTTCAGTGGGTGTTAGGTACCCCCCACCCCCACTTTTGCTGGTTCCTGTCACTCCCTCAAGAAAAATTTTGAGGGCTGAGGGGTAGACACCTGCTGTTTGGAGATGGAGAGAGCGGCTGGGCCCATCAGCTCTCCTTCGTTTAGCCCTGCCCTCCCCTGCCCTCCTCCCGCTGAGGTGGGGCCCCCAGCCGCAGAGCCTCGTGCAGATCCTCAGCGTCAGCCAGAGACTTGTCTCCCCCACTGCCCTGTTGTCTTAGGTTTGTAGCTTCCCATGGATTGTTGCCATTGTTTCTCCTCCTGGCTTCCCGATTTTTATACTTAAAAAATGTCATCCTTTCCGGGTTTTGTGGCAGGGACTGAGGAGGTAGGTGTCTAACCTGCCAGCTTGACTCACTCCTCTTGTCTAGTCCCTGTAACAGCCTAACTTTGTGGTTACCCCCTGTTCCCCTCTCAGCTCCCCAGCTGGACCGTGAGACTCTAGCCCGACATCTGGGGGAAACTCAGAACATGTTGGACAGACAGGCATGTCCTTTCTGCAAAGGGTCTGTGACACCTTGCTATCATTGTTACTCAACACTCCACAGACTAGAGTGGCCCCATCGGGACTTCAACCCTGAGGGCCTGTTGACCTTATCCTTTCCCCTAGAGATTCTTCAACCAGCCTTAAGGTGCTCCTGGACCCCAGGCAGCCCTTCTCAAGGGCAGGATGGTGCCAAAGAAGGGGCTCAGCACTGGAGCGGCCATGACTGCATGGGCACAAGCCAGGCCGCCCCCTTTGCACGCACTTGGATAGGCCTCCAGTTGTCATGCCCGCAGACGGAAGGTGGGGATGTTTAGTGGGCCCTGTGACTAGTGCTGGCTGAGGACCTTCGAGCAGAAACAATGTTACTTCCGAGTTTGGTCCTGTAATCACTGATACAGGACCCTCCAGAGCCCCTTCCCTCTGCCACGGGGGTCGGCGGTGAGTGCTCAGATGGTGGCTGCCGTGTATCTGGGCCTCAGAGTGAGAACAAGAATGTCATGGAATGGAAGGCCTTGCCACCCTGCAGGGTCGTAAGTGGGAGATGAGTCTGAAAATGCGAGGGCTCTGTGCTACTGCAGGACCACCCAGTCGGCCTGACTGATACCTCAGTGCGCCATTGTGAGGATGCTGTGCTCGGTAAACATGTTCCCTTTGGTGGTTGAAGGGGATTGGAGGGAGTGCATGAGTCAGGCCATGTGTTCCTCATTCAGACACGAGTCAAGGCTGAGAAAGGGTTGACATGGCCATCGTGAAGAGTAAATAAATGCATATTTATTCTGCTCCTAATTCCATCCCTAACTGGCCGTGTGACCCTGAACATCGGGGTCCTCGCCTGTAGAATGCGGATGATATGAGCACCTGTGCTGCCTACCCTGTGGGAAACTGGTGAGGCTCAGATATAAAAGTAGGTTTGAAAACCCCTTCCAAACCTCGCAGTTCTTTATAAGCAAAGTTTATATCAGAGGTAAATCTTACCCTTCCCAGGGAGTGAGACAGAGCAGATAATTTAACCCCTAGTTTATAGGTAAGAAACTGAGGCACAGAGAGGTTAAGAACTGTGAATCTGTATCTAGTCTGTTTCACCAAGGCACTTCTCTACAAAACCTCCATGAAAAGAAATCCCTCTGGATGCCACCTGCTTAGAGAGGACTTCTCTAGCCCCTGGAGTCCACTGGGGTCCCACTACTTTGGGAGCAAATGCTCAAGGGAGTGACATCATGCAGGAGTACTAGCTACAGGGTTTGGGGAAACAGAGGAAAGCCCATGATGAGCTGAGGCTGAAATCTGACAAGTGGCAAAACCAGTTAACTTGGTGCAGTTCCCATCAGGGCCAGGCCCTTGCTGATCATGAAAGGGCCCTTGCCCTCAGTTCCATGTGCCACAGAACCGTGGCTCCGGGCCCTTGGTCTGTGGTTATTATTAAATACGTCATCCCTCCATATGCTTCCTAACTCGGGCCCCGTGCAGCTACCTGTGACTAAGCCTGCTTCAGTCAATAAGCGAGTCAACATGCCTCCGACGTTGGGGGGTGAAAGCTGTCAAGGATGGGGAGGGGGGCTTTGTGTTTTTTCTGGCGCCAGGATCAGGGTGACTAAGAGAGGTCTGCATAACCATAGGAACAATCCCTCCTACTAATTATAGTCCTGATAGTCCTCAACCCAATTTATACACATGACTTTGCTGATCCCTGCAACTATTTTGAAAGCATGGGGTGAGGGTGCAGAACCGTGAGCCCTGAGGCTTCTGCAAGCAAAGAGCAGACAGGCTGCCCTTGATTCCTTCTCCCATGGCAGACATCCTCGATGTCTTTCTTTTCAGTATCTTTCTTTCTCCACATAGCTCTCTGGAAGCCATTATCAGTCTGTTGAGCATTGCCATCCCTGGCATTGTGGATGGAAGTCAGCTACCTAAGCAGCTGGGTGGCCTGGGCAGTTCTTGTCAGTGTTCCCATCTGGAAAACAGGAAGAGGGACAAGTGTTTCTGGGGAATGGCCTAGTGACAAGTCCAGTGTTATCCTTCGCTGTTCCCTTCAACACCATTGTAGTTTGGGCTCTTACTACCTCTGCAGGGACCTCATGATCAGCACCTCTCAAGGCTTCAGGGCATTGTGGAAACTCAATGGCCTGGTCTTCCTAAATTTCTTTGCCCAGGAACTTCCAGAGGCTTTCCATGACCTTCCCAAGAGGGTCCCACAGCAGAGTGCCCATGACATGGCACTTCTGCATGTCCCCAAGCTCCATTTCCAGTCTCCTCCTCTCTCCCCTTAGGCTTCAGCCAAGGTGGACTTTGGTTTGGCCCTGTGTGTGGCCCACACTATCCCACCTCTGGGCCTTTGCCCATGCAGTTCCCTCTGTCTGGGGTGCCTGGCCTCACTACCGCTCACCATGCTAACTTTTCAAAACCTTTTCCATCTTCAAAGGCCACCTCAGCAAATGCTGCCTGGAAGACTTAACCGATGCCCCACAATAGTGGGTACTTGTGGCCTCCTATAAATTTTACTTTGTTTTTCTTATTCTTCATGCCTATCCCTGCCTCTCCTTCAACCTGACTTACTCATTTAGGAAATTCCAGGTGACTCATAGCCAGCAAGCACCCTGTACAACAAGCAGGAGTCTCACCTGGCCTCTCCCCCTTCCTGCCAAATAGAAGTTACGATGAAAGCACTTTCTGAGACCTACTATGTGCAACGTGCTAAAGGGGCCACCTGGCACCCTCAGTTGTTCTTTCTTCCTCGGGAGGGGTACAATTCAGAAGGGGGACCACCTTTGTCAAGTCTGCACCCTGGTGAGTGTGGGGAGGGGGAAGGGAAGGACTGAGGCCAGTCAGGGGACAAGGCTGCCCTTCTCTTCTGCCCTGTCTGCAGGAGCTCTTATTATCCATACACACAGACTGAGCACTTCCTGAGACACAGTGAGGACCTGGTGCTTGCTCCAACTGTGGGGACAGGACAGATGGACACTCGATGCCCTCCGTGTCTGTGGCCAGGCTGTTTCCATTTGGGCTGGACTTCCACTCTCTTCACCTAGCCTCTTCTAGACGCTGCCAGCTCAGTGCTACCTCCTCCTGGAAGGCCTCCTGGACTGCCCCACATAGCAATACCTTCTGTCTGCAGATTCCATTAACCCTTTATTTCTGCCTCTCAAGGAATGTTCACCTAGCTCCACATCTTCTGCATTCACTGTGTTCAGGTGACACGACTCTTCCTAGTTCAGGATGGTCTTTGAGGTGACGATCTGTTTCTGAGCCTCCTTGTCTCCCCTGGGCCTAGACATACTGACGGGTTGGTATGTGTCACTCATAATGAACAAGTGTCAGTCATTAAGTGGAGACTCCAGAGAACAGGGCACATGATATCGTCTTCTGAGAGGCTGTCTAACCCCCTGCCCCACCTCCTAAGGAGAAGGGTCTGGAAAATTGGGTTGGGCCCCAGGGAGCAGCTGAGAAAGATTTGGGCACCCTCCTGCACAACTGGCTGAATACCTTCATGCAGGGTTCAGGGGAGTAATGATGAAAACAACCCTCCTAGAGCTACTGCGAGGCCTGGAGCCCACTGTGTGGGCTTCGCCACAACCGACTCACACCTATGACTCTTCCACGTGGAGTGGGGACAGCTCCTGAAGCCACTGGTTACATTAGGAAGGGCTGTGTGGGTCTGTGGGGAGAAGCTCTGGGCTCAGACCCTGCCTGCGCCACTTACCAGTTGGCAGAAGGCAGGTCAGTGGCAGAAAGTGGCTTAGTCTCTCTGAGCCTTGATTTCCTTGCTTTAAAAGGAAGTTAGGAACCACAAAAAACAAATATTGGCTAAGGCTGTGGGGCCCCTGTGAGGGCGTGAGCTCCTGGGCAGAGGCTGTGTGCAAGTGGGGGTCAGGTGGCTGCAGAGGGGGTCTTGGAGCTCCCTTCTCAACCAAGGATTTGGGTGGGGTCTGAGCACTGTCCCACCACCCTCTTAAGTGAAACTGTCAAAGACAGATGACAAGCTACCACATTTTACTATTTTACCGCATCTCAGGCTCCTGCAGCCCCAGCAAAGAGGTGAGGGAAAGGGCAGTGGAAGGTTCAGGGCAATGTCTAGGGGTAGTGATAGACACTGGCTGCATCTGCCGTCCCCGCTCTGCGCTGGGGCGGAGGGTGACAACCTCAGCCAGCTGTGATAGTAACTGACAATGTAGGAAGGTTCGCAGAACACGGGCGAACCATCAACAAAAAAGGTGGTGTATGCAAGCTGTTAAGCTGTTAGTTTTGGAGTGTTTAGTGGTGTGTATGTAATTTGTTTTTGAGAGAGAAACCAAGGGAGGGTGGTGACAGAGGGAGTTTCAAGCCCAATATCAGGAGGAGCTGGATCCTTTCTGAGGTAAGGTACCTTCCACACTATGTCCCTCCACCCCCTGTAGCCACCACCCCTGTCAGAGCAGGGTCAAGAGCCCCAAAGATCCAGCTCCGACACCCCCGGGAGCCCCAACCCTCCTCAGCTTAGTCCTTCCCCCAGTACAGGGGTCTGAAGGAGGGCAGGAACACCGCAGGACCTCAATTTTCGGCCCAGGCAGAGCCTGCATAGGGTCTTCAGCTCTTCCCATCCCACCAGATGTAGTTTCCAAGCTTGCTCCTCTTCCTCCAAACCCTGGGGGAGTTCACTCAACCTGAGCGATCTCTCAGTGAAGAGCAAACCTGTGACAGTTGTCTTAAAACAACTTAGAAGTGATGAATTCCAGGGAGCAGTGTTGGAAAACCCATCCTGGGACACCAGCAGGTGAGAGGGCAACACTGTGGTGATCAGTTCTCTTAACTTCTTGGGATCCCTCCAGGAGAGGTTAAGGTTCAAGTGGTACTGAAAGCCAGGACCAGTCCTGGTAGTTTCCTGTTTGCATGATGACAATAATAATTGTACAGTCACACTAATGATCACAATAATAGAGGAAAGAGCTAATATCTATTGTGCACTTGCTATGGGTTACAACAGTGTTGTAAGTGCCTTGATGTAGATTATCTCTCAATTTTTGTTTTTATCTTTCAATTTTTTTACCACGACAATGAAGTAGGCACTATCATTATCCCCATTTTACAGAGGAGGAAACTGAAGCTACAAAGCTGGCAAGTGGAAGGAAAGTTGGGATACAGAGCCCCCCTCTCAGCCTCATTGAAGACTGTACTGGCACAGGGGTATGGGCCCCTGTGCCACATGCCTCTAGTGGGGGGTTGAATGAGCCAGTTTATGCAAAGGCAGTTTGTGAATGTGTTACTAATAAAATACTAGTCTCCCTCTCCAGGTTATCTTAGAACCAAGCATGTAACCAACCCTCTTTTTCTTCAAGAACAGTCAGCTGGCTCATACCTTTCCAGGGGAGGTCAAAGAAGAGGTTGGTTTCAATGTGAACAGTCACAGAGTGGAAGCTGCGGGCAGGGTTGGAACAGCCAGGACTCACTGAAACCAGTCAGCCTTGCTGCATCTGGACAACACTGGTTTGAGCTATTTACTTTTAGCCAGAATCTATTTTAAAAGGTCTAAATTGGTGTGAGCGCCCTAGATCATGTTAGAACCAGTTTTCTCCTTGATCTAGTCAGAACCAAAATTAGCCAGAGCTGGCTTGGACTGGTGAGAAGTGGTTTGAGCCTGTGGTGACTTGTTTGAAGCACTCACGACCTGTCCAGCATGGCCCGTAAGCCTGGCTCTGGTTTTACAAGAGCAGCTTCAAGAGCACATTAGAAGCCGGGGATGAGACTGGGGATGTGGAGCAGGCAGGTGGGGTGACGAGCCCCGAGCTTGGCCCCGCCTGGGGTCCTTGAATGCCAAGCCAGAGGGTATATGACGTCATATCCACAGTCACCTCACACAACCCTCCAGAGCGCGGCACAAGCCACATGCCTGCAAATCAGTTAGCCTCTCGCCCAATGATTAATGGGAAGGGGGCTTTCATCACTTGCTCTGGGTAAATGACTGCATATGGAAGTACATCTTTGATTTTATGAGTTCTTGCTGGAGCATTAAATTTCTTGGAGGAGGTTTCCTGAGGAATGTGGAGCCCATGCAGTCCCCACCCCTTTACCCTGCTCCCCTTCCCCACATCCTGTTCCCTGCTTCCTCCTTGCCCCCCATCTTCCCCCAGCTCTGCCCCTCCAGGAGTCCTCACTGCACCTCCCCAGGCTCAGGAGGAAGGGTTGGGGGTGGTGGTGTTCATTGCCACCCTCCACTCTTAAACGAGCAAGGGCCAATTGTGCTTTGTACTGTAGACGGTGTGATGGTGAAGGGAGAGATGGCAGAGCACAGAGAGCAGATTGTCACTGTCCCAGACCAGATATAATCCACAGAGCCCAGGCCAGCCTGGGCAGGAGCTGTGAGTAGAGAAGGGCCGGCCACCCAGGGGTTCCCTGCGGCAGCAGATCTACAAGCCACAGGTCTCTGGGTGTAACTTCAAAGTAGAAACCCACATGATTAGAAGTTGTAGATGTCTCTCTCCCTCTCTGCCTCTCTCCTTTCCCCTCTCTCTAAAAATAATAAAATCTTAAAAAAAAAAAAAGTTGTTGTAGGGAAGAGCCTTGAGAATGCAGAGGCCAGACTCTTCTTGTTCCTGGAGGTCCTGAGTGGGAGGAACGTGCTCCAGGCCACACAACCAGGACAAGAAGCTGCTCAATCTCCCCCGTCCAGAGCACTCCCTGCCTCAGTAAGTGATGTCCTCTTTTAGGGCTCTTCCACCTCCCTGTCTACACCTGGAGCACCAGCATGACTCCTCTACAGGTGCCCCCCGCACCCTGGACATCCAGGTCTGAGGACCACTGATAGGTCC
>PVIW01002186.1:20335-162453 GCA_004026585.1 Noctilio leporinus
GGGGGGGGGGGGGGGGGGGGGGGGGGTGACCTCAGGTGCCCTTCGGACACTAAACTGCCCACGGTGAGATCCTCAGAGGGGAAGGAGGTACTTGGTTAGGACGGCAGGCCTGTGGTCCCTGCCCCTCAGGTCCTGCTGGAGGGATAACGAGAGCCAGGGTAAGTCCGCAGAGCCCCCCAGATCTGCTGTGAGCACCCCCATCATCACTTTGGACTAATTGCCCCCCTATCCATCCGCCAGGTGCCCGCCTGTGTGTCCCCAGCTCTGGGGCTGCTATTAATGACATGTTGCAGCAGCTTTACGAAGCGTGGCTCAGGACAATTTTACACCTCATTTGATTTATGTTCCAGGATTCGCTCCTCTCTCAGAGGCTCCCTCCCTCTGCAGAGACAGCCTGTGTCACCCACCCATCCTAGCTTCCTGTGCACCCACAGAGCCAGTTCCTGGGACAGCCTTGGACACACCCTAGGTTCTGAGCAAACAGTGCCCATGACCTGGCACTTTCTCCCAGGCTTTGTCTCCAGGAGATGTCCTTGAGTTAGGACTTTTGTGAGCGAGGCCCCCACAGATGGACTTGGTAATGACTGAGAGAATCCCAGAGCAGGGAAAGCCCTTGGGAGTTGGCCACCACCCACCCCCATCTTATAGAGCGGGAACCTAGGTTGTAGAGGGTCTTCGGGGCCCTCAGACCCTTCTGATGTTCTGGCACCCATCTGTGGCCGACGCCAGCCCCCCAGCCTACAGCAGAGAGGGTGGGCACTGCACGGAGAGTCACCAGGTCAGCTGTGAGCCACAGAGGACTCGATGGACTGGACTCTGTCCAGACAGTGACCTTGACTTAGGCTGAGGGATGGATGAGCGACAAGGTGATTTGGCTCACCTCCCTCATGCAGAGGGAAAGGAGGTAGGCTCAGAGCAGGCACAGGCCGCCAGGGTCAGGGTCAGAACCCTAGCTTCACAACTGCAGGATTTTAGCACCTTCCTAAGAGACACCATCATTCCGTGACCAGATCTCCCCATTCATTCATTTTTGGGTGCCTCCCAGGGACCAGGCTTGGTGTTAGGCTGGAGGATATGACAGTGGAGCTAACAGAGAAGCACCTGGGCTGTTGCAGCCCAGTGTGGTAGGGCTGTGAAGGGGACGTGTTGGCCTGGCAGCAGACACCCTCCCTGCGTTGGGGGAATTCCCCCTGTAGTGGCTCTTGGTTGAGGGCCAAGCCCACCTCCACTTCAGAGGCTCTGAAGGCCAGTGACCCCCATCCCAGCCTCCCTTGAAGCATGCGAGTGAGGTTTGGCCAGTTAGATGTGCCTGCCTCAGTTCAGGCTTGAGCTAGTAACCTGAGCAAAGAGGGGTTGAGGGTATTCTCCGTGGCACGGAGGAGGGTGGGGGCGTTGCGGAAAGGAGATGGGGGTTGGGGGCGGGGGTGGGAGTTGCAGCAAGATCCAACGTGCAGAGGCAGTGCTGATGGTATCGGTGGTGCAGGCCCTGCGTTCAGCGCTAGCCAGAGATGCTAGTCCTGGAGCTGCATGTGAGTGATGTTTCCTGCTGCCTGCCTCTGAGAGGACACCCCAGTCCACCTGGGGGGCATGGGAGGCCCTCAGTGTCCTTAACAAAGAAACTTGTTAGTGTGGAAACCTTCACATATACACCGAAGTAGAGAAAATAGTACAAAGAATCCCCATATATCCATCATCAAGCTTCAAAACTCAACAGTCCACTATTTTTGTTCCTCTTCCCTCTTATAGAATCCCATAAACATTTTTCTAAAAAATAATAAATCTAAGACTTTGTTTCAGAACAGCTTTAGATTTATAGAAAGTTTGAGCAGGTAGTACCAAGAATTCTCATATACTCACTGCATACCCAGTTTTCCTATTATTACACCTTCCATTCACCACAAGTCACAAGCCAGTATCAATACCTTATTATTGACTAAAGTTGATACTTCATTCAGATCTCAGCTTTTTCCCACTGCTCTTTTCCTGTTCCAGAGTTCCACCCAGAAGACTGCATTGCATGTAGTTGTCATGTTTTCTTAGCCTATGATGGACTCACAGACTTTCCTTGCTTTTGATGGCTTTTTAAAAATTTGACAGTTTTTTTTTTAATTTTTAGAATTTAGTGATGCAAAAAAATGTGACAGTGTTTTCTTTTTTCCAGTTTGACTCTCATGTAATATTTTTGTTTTTTATAATTAATTTACTGCTATTGTATTACATTTGCCCCATTTCCCCCCATTGTTCTCCCCTGCCCTACTCACCCCATTCCCTCTCCCACAGCCATTCCCCACTTGTTGTCCATGTCCATGTGTCATTTATACTAGTTCCTTGACTAAACCCTTTCCCTCCTTTCTCCCCTTTTCACCATCCCCCCTGCTCTCTGGTCACTATCAGTCTGTTCCATGTTTCCAGGCCTCTGGTTCTGTTTTGCTTTGTTTGTTTTGTTCATAAGTTTCCTGTATTAGGTGAGATCATATGGTATTTGTCTTTCACTGCCTGGCTTATTTCACCTTTGACAGTTTTGAGGAGCCTTGGTCAGGTATATTGTAGGATGTTCAACTGTGGGCATTTGCCTACTGGTTTTCTCATGATTAGATTGGGGTGATTGGTTTGGGAGAGGAAGATCACAGAAGTAAAGTACTGTGATAGTGTGATGTAATAAGAAACATATTTGGCATTGTTCTTGGTATGAGCTCTTAAAACGCCTGTAATTTCCTGAGTAATGGGGTGAGAGGAACATTTTTATTATAAATTTAGTCCTGATTCTTGACTCAAGAGCGTTAAGACCCTTGGAATCTCTAGAGTGATAAGAGAGTTCTGAGTATGTTAATAAGATGACTAGTGGATCCCTGCACAACTGCCCTCCCACATACCCACAAAGGTGGTTTTGGGATGGGGGCTGGTTGCCAGAAAGACTAAGGCTTGACTGGACATAGGGACTCGCACCCCTTCTCCACTCCCATCCTCTGGGGAAGGGTGAGGGGCTGGAGAGTGACTAAGTATTTGATCATGTCCACATGATGAACTTGCCATAAAATTTCCTAAGCTACAGGGGTTCTCAGAGCTTCCAGGGTGGTGAACACATTCATGTACTGAGGGGGACAGAGCTACTCCGCTTGGGACCCTTCTGAACCATAATATTCTTTATAATATCACCAGTAAATGTGTTTCCCTGAGTTCTGTGAGCCGTAACAGCAAACTATCGAACCTGAGGAGAGGATTGTAGGAGACTTTGACTTGCAGCCAAGTCAGACAGAAGCATGGGTAACCTGGAGACCTACTACTTGCAGTTGGCATCTGGAAAGGGGGGCAGTGTTGTGGGGCTGAGCCCTTAACTTGGGGGGCTGCATTAAGTCCAGGTGGTTAGTGTCAGAATTGAATTAAATCGTAGGACATCCAATTGGTTCTGCAGAAAATTAGAGAATTTCTTGGCATGGAAACTTCCCATATATGGTTTCAGAAGTGTTGTGAATAGAATATTTTCTACCTTCTAGTCTTGCCTGACTGTAGCTCATGGTTCTGTTTAATGTGTCCTCTAGCCTTTGATTTTCCTGGAAACTGGTAGTTACGTAAGGTTCGGGTTCATTCTTTTGGCAGTAATACATTTGAAATGGTATGTCATATCAGGACACATAAATATCCAAGTGACCTTCCTTTCATGGAGCTGAGATTGTTCAGTGGTTGACATGTTATCAACGTTTCTTTTCATGGGCTCAACCTCTGTTACTGATTAATGCCTGGGTCAGTAGTCTCTTGAAAAATCCTTCTCAAAGAAATCTGTCCCTGTTGCTTGCCACTAAGAACTCTGATGAGTAAATCCTGGGTGTCTGGTCTGATACTTTTTAAACTCTGAGAAATTTTTTGATTAAATGCTTTCTTCTGAGGTGGGCATAGCATGGAAGTTAAGAGGGAAGACTCTGGAGCCAGTGTCACCTGAGTTGAAGTTCCACCTATACCACTGACCAGCTGTACACTTTGGGCAATACTTCTCAGTTTCCTTATCTGTAAAATGGTGATTCTGGTTCTGGTAGCAATGCCTATCTCATAAGATTATAATAAAAATTAAAGTGGTTAACAAATGTAAAATCCTTAGGATAGTGCCTAGCATGCAGCAAACATTCAATAATTGTCTGATATAATAATAATGTATTTAGTTTAATTTAATTTCCTAGTTCTTTTTCTACCCTACATCTCCTCTTTAGGTAACTTTACCCATTCCTGTGGCATTGGCTATCATTTTTCCTAATACCTCAATGCCAAGAATGAATGGTATAATGAATAACTTTGTTTTTGTTTGAGGATAGGGGAACCTACAGTAAATGCAAACATTGACTACAAGACATAGCTCAGTTTTGTCATTGTTAAGGTGTGTGGGGGTGTGTGGATGGGATTTGTGTTTAGAAATGAGACAATTTACAATATTTTGACAACTTCCTAACCCATTCTAACCAAAACAACCCTCTAGCAGAGGTGAGGTTAGTGGAGTTGATATGGCTTGACTTAAGTACAGATTCTGTGCAGAGGAATCCAGGCATTGTGCTGAGTACTCTGGGTGGTGTACACCAGACACTGCCAGGACAGAGAGGCACATTTGTCCCTGCCAGTCCTGCAGGGCATCCTGTGGTAGCAGAAAGTTCTCCCTCACATAAAGGGGTTCAGAAGACTTGATCTCTGCCTTGGGACAACTGAGATAAAGCTGAGAGAGCAGCCCAATGTCTGGATCATTGAATGGCCATTCTCAGTACAAATCTGAAGGATTTGGGCATGTTCTACAACAGTTCTGCGGCCTCATAACTGCCACTGGGGAGTTTATTAGGAACCCTGTTGTGGGGGCCCATGGAGAGAGATCCATGGGAAAGGCACACACTCGAGCACCAGTGCTTCACTCAGGGATGCCCCTGAAGGACGGTGGTGAAGGGAGACCCTCCTGGCAGACAGAACTCTGAGCACCCGGATGTTTATTTTGCCTGGAAGGAAATATAGCTAGAGGTCTAGATCCATGTCCATTCATGGACATGGCTAAAGGTTTGGTCAGGGACCTGAAAGGAATGCAGTCGGAAACTGGATGACAAGGAGGTCTGAATGAGAGGTATCTGTATAGACTTCTCCTAACAGACTCAGTGGTGAAGATGTTTGTGTCCCAACTGAATGCTCGTCAAAGAGCATTCTCAGCATGGTATGATTTAAATAATCAGATCGACAAGATGATCCATTTGTGTGTCAATATGCTCATAAACAAGGTATCATGATGGTGCGGATAGAGGTTCTGCGTGTGTTCAGCAACATGGACATTCACTCCCCAAGGTCATTTGACTATAGTCACTGCTAAATACCCAGCCGACAAACACAGGGCTCCCAGCATCGCACTGCTCTCCAGAAAGACCAGCCAGTCACCTGGTGGCACGTCCATTTCACTGGACCACTTTCATTTTGGAAGCACTTTTTCCCCTCCTGAAGTAGGTGAGTATACTGGATATGGGTTTATCTTCCCCACCCACAATGCTTCTACCCACATCATCATCCATAGACTTATAGAATATCTTACTTACTGTCATGGTATTTCACACAGGATTGCTTCTGACCAGGGAACTCATTTCACAGCTGATGAAGTGCATCAATGGGCTTACGCTCATGGAAGTTTCTGGCCTTGCCATGTTCCCCATCATTTTAAAGCATCAATCTAACAGGGGGGATTGGGAGCCAGATAAACTTGGGTATGAATTCCGCCTCTGATGTGTACAGTTGCCATTGGTAAGCTAGATGCCTGTTTGCAGATAAAGTAGAACGCACACTAAAATACGGTAGCTATTATCATCACTCTTGGTGAATAATTATAGGTGCTCCCAAAGAGTTAGCCTCATGGATGTTCACAGTGCTATTTTGAGTAGTAAAATATTAAAAACTACCTAACTATCCATTAATTGAAAATTGTCGAAAAATTTTGATGCATCAGTTGAATAAAATACTATGTAGCTATTAAAGTGGTAGAGGAATATTTAATAAAAGGGAGAGCTACTCATGATACACTATTAGGTGAGAAAACCAAGTTATAAAATAGTATATATACTATATGATATCATTTTAAAGTTTTAAGAAAGATATACCTGCGTATCTATCATACATAACACTAAGGCTCCAATGATAAAAAAATAATAATGAGCACAGTTATTATTTTCTCTGGAAGATAAGAAATTTGTTAATCTTCATTTTGCCCTTTTGCTTATTGTTTCCCAGATTTGTTTCAATGATTGTGTATTACGTTTGTAATGTAAAAAAGGTGGAACCACTCCAGACCCAATGATTTTAACATAAAGGGACAAGGGCGAGACTAGGTGAGCTCATTCATTTAGGCTGTGAGGCAGTGCTGCTGCATCTGGGAGGAGGCTGGCTGGTCGGAAAGAGGTTTCAGCCACATGGTTTCTGCGGCCTGCAGGTCATGGCCCTTCCTTGGCAAGATTTCATCCCTGCCCTGGCAGTCCCCAGGTTGTAAGGCCTGTAACAGCAAGAGGAGTACTCCCTAACCCTCCTTCTCGGTAGAATGGGAGAATGTTGCAGCTGTGACCAAGACCAGATAAGCATTTCCAGGACATCTGATAGGACCGTGGCTGCCTGGGAGAAACAGGCACCAACCCCAAACCCCAGGCCTGCATACACTGGCGAAGGTTCACAAAGACACTGGACTTCAGTCTGGCTGATTGAAAATATTTTTCACTGCAGCCCCAGTATTTGACTAGAGAAACAATAATATTCCTTCTCTGGATGTCAAACATCCGGATAAATAGAAGCCTTTTTTCCACTTTCTCTCTTCCCTGGGTGTTACAAAGGATGCTCTGACATAGGTTTTTGGAAAGGACTCACCTCACCCGGGTGAGGGCCAACTTAAGCCACAGGGAGTGCTTATTTTTAAAAGGAGAGGGAAATATGTGGCCCATCACAGGTTTGCTCAATGGGCCTGACTTCCTCAGGAGAGAGAGTGTGGGCTAGCGGGACCTGCCTCCCGACTGTGGGGGACTCGGAGCGCTGCCGCGGGCCTCCAAACCCCTCTCCTGGAGTGAGGCTGAGGCAGGGCAGGGGCCTGGCAAGGAGAGTGTATCCCACCCAGAGCTGGGGTTGTAGGTGCAGCTAGAATCAGGGAGCAGCAGAGAGGTCAGGGAAAGAAAAGGAGGTTGAGGGCAGATATTATTTGAAAAACTCCCATTATTTTTACTGAACTGGAACCTGAGGACTACCAAGCCATGGAAAGCCGATCTACCCCAGCAGCTGGGCAAACCCAGTGTGTTTGGCTAACCTCAGAAATAAAACAAAGGCATTCCTAACAAGTCTTCCCCCAGATATAATTGGCATCTGGGGGCTCCACTGGAGAGTTCTGGGAAAGAAGTTAGAGGGAAGAATAACCCTAAACCTTTCTCAAGTTGCAAAATGAGACATGAAAGCCTTCCCAATTTTTTTGGTTCCATTGAATATGGTATTAACCCTGTTTAGCCACTAACCCTTGAGCTGAGCTTTCAGTCCCCTAACTCACTGCTACATCATAGGCACAGCCTGCTTCCTGACACACGGCCACTTTGCCTGGATATCTGGACCAGAAAGAAAATACCTCCTTCCAACACTTCATCCTGGACAGACAGGCTCATCTGAGCCAGCTGGCAGTGCTGCGGGGCAGACTCACTGACTTTCCCTCTGAAGGGACTTGGTGGCCTTATCTGTTTTAGTGTCATGCCCTCACTGTGTAAGAACCACACCTTCACAGGCCGAACAGCCTTCACACGCATGCTATCATGGCACCTACCACAGATGCTCAAAATGAAGACTCAAGGACCCATAGGCATATGAAAGAATGCTCAACATCACTAGTCATCAGAGAGATGCAAATTAAAACCACAATAAGATACCACCTCACACCTGTCAGAATGGCAATCATCAACAAATCAACAAACAAGTGCTGGAGAGGATGTGGGGAAAAGGGAATCCTGGTGCACTGTTGGTGGGAATGCAGGCTGCGGCCGCTATGGAAAACAGTAATACAACAACAATAAAATTTTAAGAAATGAAAAGAAAAAAGAAAAGAAAACAGTATGGAGTTTCCTTAAAAAACTAAAACTGGAACTGCCTTTTGATCCAGCAATTCCACTACTAGGACTACACCCGAAGAACCCTGAAACACCAATTCATAAGAAACTATGTACCCCTATGTTCATAGCAGCGCTATTTACAATAGCCAAGTGCCGGAAACAGCCTAAGTGCCCATCAGTGGATGAATGAATCAAAAAACTTTGGTACATTTACACAATGGAATACTACACAGCAGAAAGGAAGGAAGAAAGAAAGAAGGAACTCCTATCCTTTGCAACAACATGGATGGAACTGGAGAGTATTGTGCTTAGTGAAATAAGCCAGTCAGTAAAAGACAAATACCCATTACAGGACAATAATGAACAAAACAATGAGTAGACCTTTAGTGGGCAGAAGGGAGGGAGTAGGTAGGAGGGGGAAGGAAAAAGCAAAGAAAGGGAGCAGTTTAGTCAAGGAACTAGCATGGAAGAACCATGGACATGGACAACAAGTAGGATTGACTTTGTAGGGGAATGGGTGGGTGGGGAAGGGGACAGAGGGGAGGAAAAAGGGGATGGATGTAATACAACAATAAAATTAAAAAAAGAAAACGAATACCCAACTGCTTTGACTTGATGCAGCGAACTTGAGCCTCTTTTCCAGATGTTCTTGGAAAACCTACTTTAGGGCCTCCTTGATTGTATGGACTAGATTCAGCCCAAGCCCTGGCAATGCATGGAAATCCAACTGCTCTGCAAAGGCCACATTACTGAGCCCTATTGATTCCCGTGCTAATCTGTCCCTATTCTCCTCCTTCACTGCCTCTCCCTCATTCAAGCCACCTTTGCCTCTTTGCCTGGTTTACTGCAGTAGCCTTCTTCCTCTTCCCACTTTGGTCTTCATCCAATCCGCTCTCTGCACAGTAGTTCCCCTGCTTAAAATTCACACCTGGTCTGCCATTATTGCACTCAGAATACAATCCAGACTCCTTGCCCAATGGCCCTCCCACCTGTCGTTGCTTGCAGCTGATCTTCATCCACACTCCTCTTTACCAATGCTTGTCACTCAGGCCTTCTGTTTCCCTCTGTGCCCACCACCACTTTCCTTCCTCAGGGCCTGCCCCAGTACTCCTCCTACTGCCTGGAAGACCCTCTCCTCAATATGCTGGCTCTTTGTTATTCTTTTACCCACCAAGTCCAAGCTTCAGAGAAGCTTTCTCTGACCTTTTGAACCTAGACAGCCCCATATGGCATGCTCCTCTTTCCCCTCATGGCACTTACCATGCTTTCAAGTACGTATCTGATTGGGCATTTTCCTGTTTAATATCTGGCTTGACCACTGGACCATGAGCTCCATTAGGGTAGAAACTGTCTGCACTCTTCATCCCATATAATTAATGCTCAGTCGATTTTATGGCATTGCCTATATAATAGATATTCAGAAATATTTCCTGAGTGAGTGAGTAGGTAAAGGAAATAGACTGGGATGCAAAAGGCAAAGGGCATCAGGAGGCAGTGTGTTGACTACAAGGGGGCGCTCCCTGGGGTCAGACAGTTCTTGACTGACAGCTGGGCTCAGTGATATTCTACCTGTGTGACCTTGAGCAAATTACTTCACCTCACTGAACCTCTGTTTCCTTGTCTGTAAAGTAGTGATTATAGTAATTTCGTTGCTAGGTTGTTTTGAAAATTAAAGGTGATGCATTTAGAGAGTCTGACCCAATGCCTGGCACTAAACAGGTCTGTTCATTTATGTAAGAAACACATTGAAAGTATACAGTAGGCCAGACCATGCTGGGACCTCGCGCATACACAGGCCCTGAATTAATGGAGGGTATCATTTAGAGGTTCTATAAATTGTAGCTATTCATAGTAATAGTACTACCACTACTACTATTAATAATAAACAAAAATGTTAGGAAATTCTCTAGCCAGAATGAATGAGCCAAGCCCCATGGAAGCCCGCCTGGGAAAACCAGGAGATGAGAGCAGGGAACAGGGTGTGAAGAAAAAATACAGGAGCCAGTGTGTAGTTTACTATAAATTGCTCTTTGATCTGTCTTTCATGGTTGGCTTAGATTTTCCATTTAACTGAATTCAAGAATTCTCTGACTAAAGTATTCATTCACCAAATGGACATTTATATGTAGGTTGCTTGCAGGAGGGAGGAATCGAGAGGTGACTTGGACATTGTCTCTGCCCTCAAGAGGCTTATAGGGGAACAAAATCCACCAAGAAAACATCCTACCACAAGGCTGACTTAAAGGAGACACAGATAAAGGACAAGGGGCTTCTGAGAGAGGAACTTTGGGCTTCGTGAGGAGATGTCATTAGAAAAGACTGAGGGAGAAGGAGGGAAAAAACATAATATAGGGGAGAAGTATAAAATATGAACACAAAGGACCTGTTGCCAAACCCTGGCTTATCATTTACACCTAGAAAAGTCACAGTTTCTCTAAGCCTCAGTTTTCTCATCTGCAAAATGGGGTTAATAATACTCCTGCATTATTGTGATTTTCATATATACGCACACATATCCTGGGAAATCTCAGAGCCATGGGACTGAGAGACATCAGAGCCGTGGGACTGAGAGGCACCTCCTGAGCTCCAGTGAGCTCACCAGCAAGCTCATTCTCACTGCTGTCCTTCCTCTGCAGTGGAAAATTAGATTCCTTTTGCCTGGAGAGCATGTGGTTTACTGATGGTGACTGCTGATGGTGGTGATGGCAAAGATACTGCATCTTTCCTGACTCAGTGCTCCACAGTCTTCCACTTAATCTATCTGAGATGGAAATGGTACTTCCCAGATCCCAAACCACTCCCATTCCCAGTCAGATGATGTTCACGAACCCTGGACTGAGCCTGGTGTTTGAGCCGGAGTGGGCCATGAGCCCAGGCTGCCAGAGATGCTACGGGGCTGAAGTCAAACATGGGAGAGATGTTTTAGCCGTTCACCCAGCTCATTCCTCTTCTCCCTGAGCTCATAGCTGGACTCCATTCTTGATAGGTGTGTGCATTTTTTAGGCCTCACCAATAAAACTCTACTCTCTCTTGGTCAATTGGCATGGTTTCAGAAGCCGGTTTAAAGATGGCATGGCTGTCATCAGCCTAAGGCTCTGACTGCCTGCATGGAGAAGGATACACCCACATTTGGCATACCTGAACCCCAATCTAGAACCTCCCTGGGCTGGACAATGAGGCATAAAATAAACTTTCATCATGCTTATATGTTTGGCTTTATTTTTTTACAGTAATACCTAATTAATGCACCAGAGTAGGGGTGTCCTATCAGAGGAGGACCAAAGCAGGGGAGACCAAAAGACCAAAAGATCAGGTAGAAAGATCAGCATCTGTGGTAGGTGCCAGATGTTGTGACCAAGGTGTCTGAATACCAGATGCCAGCTCTGTGGAGTGTGGATGCAGTTAAAGGTGAGGAGTTAGGCAAAGTAAGGCCAGAAATGAAGGGAGTTGGGTCACAGGGGGCTATGGAAAAATGTGCAGTTGTGCCCAGCTTGATCTCAGGAGTGGAGCTACTTGGAGGCTGGAGCCATGGATCTCATGGTTGGGTCTGCCTCACCTCTGGCTCCCACCTCTTGCCCTCCAGCCCCTGCCTCCAACCCAAGGCCCAGTAACTGGGACCCCACGTCATTTCCCTGGGCCCTGACTGATGTCTGTTTTGCAGCCTCACGGCCCAACCTGTTTTACAGATGAGGAAAAGCAGACCCAGAAAAATGAAGGGACTAATTCATAAAGCCCCAATTGATCTTTCCACCTGGTCTTGGCCAGGGAGCACAATTTCCAGCAAAGTCCTGCTTCTTTAATGCCCTGGCCAGAGCCTCCCCCAAAGGGCTGCTTCTCTCCTCCCTCCTTCTCTTCTGGCAAAGTAACTCTCCAAGCCTGGCCGTTGAGAATTGAAAGGAGCTGGTTTCTTCTGGTCCGAAAGAAAAACAAGCTGGTCAATTTTCTGTCAGCTCCAGAGCCAAGCAGACACTGGCCAGTCTGTGTGCAGGACTGAGGCTGCAGCCCCCCGGTGGCAGTGACCTCTTGGAGGGAGCTGGCCCCGGCTCAGAGCTTGCCGGTGGGGGAGAGGAAGCTGAAGACGAAGCTGCGCTTCTCGGAAGGCCTCGCTCTAAAAATAGAGTAGTTAGCTAGTGCGTGTCTACAGTGATGCTTGTCTGAGTAGAGAAGTTTATTAGTCTAGATTCTCCAGATAAATAGAGCTAACAGGAGATATATATTGGATACACATACACACACACATATATGCATACACATGTACATATGTATGTGCGTATGTGTGTGTCTGTGTGTGTAGGCTCATGAGGTTTTGGAAGCTGGGAAGTCTCACATTCTGAAGTCAACAAGTTGGATATCCAGGACAGTCTATGGTCTAATTCCAGTGCAAGTTCAAAAACCCTGAGAACCAGAAAAGCCAACGGTATAGCTCCATTCTGATTCTGAGATCAAAGGCATGAGGTGACTGATTTCTAGCTTAAAGACAGAGAGAGCAAATTCTTATCTTGCTTTTTTGTTCTAGTCTCATTGGGGATGGCAATCTTCTTCACTTATTCTACTGATTCAAGTGTTAATCTCCTCTGGAAATACCCTCACACCAAGAATAATGATTAACCAAATATCTGGGCACCACATGGCCCAGACAAGTTGATATATAAAGTTAACCATCACAGGAAAGGATGGAGCCCTGCAGAAGTTCCGGAGTAGAACAGCCAGACTAAGGAAAGAGTACAGAGTGAGCCTTTTCCTAACAAGATCTGCATTCCAATAAGATTGAAGCTTCCAGCTTCGGATAAATCTCTTCCTGTAAAGAAGGTTCTGAAGAACTGAAAACTAGCCTCAAATCTAGTTAAACAATAAAAATAATTTATTGCTTCTTGTACCTGATAATTTCAAAAGTGTGAGCTGCATGCAAGGCTTGATCCAGTGGCTCAAGTATGTCACCGAAAATCTAATTTCTTTCTGCCTCTCTTCTCTACCCTCCATGGAATCATCCAGTTGTTATAGTTAACAATAAAAAATAATACAGGACATCTAATTAAATTTTTAAAAGAGTAATAATGAATATATTTTTAGTATAAATATATTGCATGCAATATTTGGGATATATGCTAAAAATTATTTGTTATTTAGAACTTAAAATTTTACAGACTGTCGTGTTTTATCAGACAGTCCTATCTTAAGACTAGCTTGCTCTCTCTCTCTCTCTCTCTCTCTCTCTTTCTGATAGCTCCTATAGATGAGAGAGGATGACAGTTCTTTCCCAGAACCTCAGGCAAACACTTCCTTGATCTTCTTGGCCTAAATGTCTATTTCCAAACAAATTTCTGTAACTGGGGGTAAGATGAACTGATTGGCTTGATAAGGAGTCCAGAGGCCTTTCAAAAGAGAAGAGAAAGATTGAATGTTTGGGTTGTACCCAGTAGATGTCTATTTTAGAGGACTTTCCAGTGTCAGTCACAGAATCCAAGCTCTTCATGGTTGCATGTGACCCTAAAGATTACTTAGTCTGATCTGTGATATGGTTCTTAAATCCTTTTTATAATATTCCAGTCCTTATGTTTCTAGCCCCCTGACATGGCACTCTCTCTTTCACAGAGCTCACACCATTGTTGGTCAGCCCCAACTGTTAGAACAAGAGAGAAAAAGCAAAAGAGAAGATGTAGTCTGGAGCATGATGGAGTTCAGATTCCAGAAGAGGGAACAGATGTGAAATTAATAACTCAATAAAATGTGATATATGTGTAGACTTGAATATATCAACATGAATAAAATGCTGTGAGTCTAGATGGTCATGGGGAAGACTAGGGGAAGGGCTCTTCTGGCAGGAGGAACAGTCTAGGCGAAGCACCGGGTGGGAAACTGTGCATTTAGAGAGAGGGTTAAAGAGGCCTCTAACATGAAAGGCTGCCACGCACATGTACCAGTGGAATCCTCTCAGCATGAAGGATCTTTGCCTTCCAAGGCACCCCTGGCCTGGGCCTTCCTTCCTCAAACCCCAAATGTTTCTGCAAAAAACACTCCCTCTATATATTTCAACAAATTAGTGATTCATTCCCACAAAGGAAACTGGCTTCAGCGTTTGAAAACATCATAAATGGGCAAAGGACACAAAAGGAAATACGGTGAGTAAACAGATATAAGGAAACACAGTCAGTCTGGCCAGGAATCAAAGAAATGCAAATTAAAACAACTGAGGTGCGCATTTCCACCTATTAAATTAACAGCCATAACACGAAGGCTTAGATGATTATAGCCAATTTTGGTGAGGTCTGAGGGGAAGGAATTGCTCTGATGTTGAAGGCAGGACCGGCTGCAAGATCTGCAGGTCTCAGTGCAAACTGAAAGTGCGAGGTCTCTTGTTCAAAAATGATTAGAAATTTAAAGGCAACAAAAGCAGAGTATTAAACCAAATTCTGGGCTCTTCTAAGTCCTCATATAAATTTGCAGAGCTCTGTTACAAGAGAGGAGGTGCTCCTTCTCCTACCCACCTATGTTTTGGACCTCATCCTCTCTCATCTGTTCAGGGACCTTATTATTTATTGTCATTTCTCTCTGTTTACATTCACCCACTTGCTCTTTTAAAAATATTTTTTTCTGTCACTATTTATCCCCCCATAACCTCTCTACCTCCACCCACACCTCTCCCCCACTGCAGTCACCACTCTTTATCCAGGTCCATGGGTTCTTCCTCTCTCTTTTTTCCTTTTTTTCTTAATCCCTCCACTCGCCAGCCCCCCACCACCACCCCCAGAGCTGTCAGCCTGCTCTTTTACCAATGTGTCTGTCTCGATTTTGCTTATTAGTTCAGTTTGTTCATTAGATTCCACCTGCCATTTAGGTAAGAGGAAGCGTAGTATCTGTTCTTATTACTCACTTGTTCTTGACAATAGCATTCAACATACCCACCATCCTCCTTTCTGGAAGAAAACATGAAAACACACACACACACACACACACACACTCACACAAAACCCAACAACAACAAAAAAACTCCTCCCATAAGCCCTCACTCCCTCTTCTTCAGCTACCCTCCCACTTCCCCATCTCACCCATGCTTCCAGAAAGGGCTGCATAAACATGCCATCCCTGTGTCCTTATTTCTACATCATTACAGGTCTTGCCAAAGTCACCATTGATCTAAGTCCACTTGCTGGGACCTCTTGGCAGCATTCTACACTGTTGTTGACCACTCTCTCCTTCCTGGAACGCTTCTGCTTCTCTTGGCTCCTGTGACAGTGAGTCCTTCTGGTTTTCCTCCATATCTCTTTCAGTTCCTTGGCCAGCTGTCTTTTTCCACCTGCAAGTGGGAGTTCCTCACTCACCTGGTCTAGACTATTTCCACCCTTGACCTTTCTCCCTAGGCAAGCCCATCTGTGTCTGTGGCTTTAGTCATCATCCATACATGACTCATAAGTTCATGGCTCCAACCCAAACTCTGCTGAATTTCAGACCCGTAGTTCAACTGCCCACCTGGCAACTCCTCTTGCCTATCTCAAAGACACCTTGAATTTCGTACGGAGAAAACACACCCCACTCCTGGTCTTCTTCCACTGTTCCCTGTTATCTGTGAATGGCCCCACCATCCATTCTGTTCCTTCCACCAGACAAATTAAATCCACTATCAGGTCTTGTCAGTTTTACCTCCTCAGTATTTCCTAAATGTGTTCACTTATCTCTGTTTCTGTCCCTATGCTTGTCATCTAAGCAGCTATTTTCTTTCATCCTGGCCATTGCCGCAGCTGCCCACTGGTATTCCTCATCCTTTCAAACTCCCCTCCTACATACTGCAGCTGAGTGAGTGTTTCGAAGCACCCGGCTCAGGAGGGCCCACTGCTCTCAAACTGAGGAGACACCTTTTTCACCACAGGCCCTGCCCGGTTTTGTTCTCCGCTCTCCCAGCTCTAGTTATTGTAGTCTTAATTTCACCAACAGGCATTTGTACTACTTTCTCTGTCTAGAATGCTGCTCCTGCCTTCTCTTTGGTCTAATTAGCTCTTAGTTATCCTTTAGTTCCCAGCTTAACCACTTTTTCCTTAGGAAACCCTTCCATTAACCACCAGGCACAGTTCCACCATGACATGCTTTTGTAGTTCCATGTCCCTCATTCCTCGCTAATGTTTAGCATGGTTATAATTTTATCCATTTGTGTGATGACCTGATGGAGTCTGTCTCCCTGACTAGACAGTAGGGCGAATGAAAGTAGACTGTATGTTCTTCCTCATCATTGTAACCCCAACACTTAATCAGTGTCTGGCAAGAAGAAAGGACTCATTAAATATGTGGTGGATGAATGGATGGAAATCCATTTAACAATATATTTTGAGAGCTATAGAAATGTTCATATATTTTAATCCAGTAATTCCACTCCAAGGAATTTATCCCGAGGAAGTAATCCAAAAGAAAGAAAATGGTTTATACATGAAGATATTAACTAAAACATTTTTCTAATACAATTTTTTCTTTTCTTTTTTAAATCTATTGGTGTCCAGCAATAGGGAAAATGTTAAAGAGTGGTAGATCCCCCAAGTAAAGAACATGATCACTGAAAACAACTGCAAAGACTAAGTAGCTGTATGGAAAACCATTTACCACATTACAATTGTTTTTCAAAGCTAAATGCAAAATTGGAATTTTACAACTATGTAAAAATGTTTTATACATGCAGACAAGTACCAGATGGGAACAGGGGAAAATAAATGAGTTGATTTGTGAAAAAAGGAAAAATAAAAAGTGGATCATGATTGAAGTTTCTACTTCATTTTTCTTTTCGTATTATTTTTTACCTCAAATAATATTTTAATGTAATCTCTGGGTTTCCTCTTGCAATATTAGATTGAATAACACAGCCATGTTAAGCTAAGGATTCATTAAAGCACAGCTAGTTACATTTGATTCACTACACAGTGAGCTCACAAATACCTAATAAATACTTTAAAAGTGATCTTATTAACCACTTATGAAGTAGACTCCACGATAATTATACCCTATGTTTATAATATTTTATGACATTTATGTACGTGTCTTTGAGTGGACATGTGATTTTGTTTTCCTTGGGCAAATACCTAGGAGTAGAATATCTAGACTGTATGGTAGGTGTGTGTTTAACTTTTTTCTACTTCACTGTAAACCAGTTTTATTTATTTAAAATTATTTTTAATAACAATTTTGTATACTTAGGGTGTATAACATAATGATTTGATATACATTGCGAAATAATTACTATAGTCACACTAGTTAACATATGTCATGTAGTTTTCATTTTTATGTGTGTGTGGTGAGAGACCTAAAATCTACTCTCTCAGTAAATTTCCAGTATTCAATACAGTATATTAACTATAGTCATCATGCTGTACATTAGCTCTCTAGACATATTCATCCTTCATAGCTGCACTTTGTACCCTTTGACCAGCATCTTCCCATTCCCACCACCTCCCTGCTTCTGCTAACCACCCGTCTGCTCTCTGCTTCTGTGAGTTAGATGTTTTTAGATTCCACATATAAGTGAGATCATGCAGTTTTTGTTTTTCTGTGCTTGGCTCATTTCACTTAGCATAATGTCCCCCAGGTTCATCCATGTTGTTGAAAATGGCAATATTTCTTTCTTGAATATATTCCACTGTGTTATATCACAGTTCCTTTATCCATTCATTTATTAACAGATACTTAGGTTGATTCCATGTCTTGGCTATTGTGAATAATGCTACATTGAACATGGGAATGCGATATCTCTTCCACACACTGATTTCATTTCTTTTGGATATATACCCAGAATTGAGACTGCTGGATCATACAGTATTTCTATTTTTAATTTTTTGAGGAACAGCCATACTGTTTTCCATAATGGCTGTACCAATTTACAATTCTACTAACAGAGCACAAGGATTCCCTTTTCACCAGATCTTTGTCAACATTTGTGTTCTTTTTCTTTCTTTCTTTCTTTCTCTCTCTCTCTCTCTTTTTTTTTTTTTATGAATCCCACCTCCGTTTATTAGCGGTCACAAGTTAGCTCAAACCAAACCTAGTTTTACATTTGGGGATTTTCCAGTCCCAGGCAAGAAGAGCAGGAGGCACTATTCCTTTTTTTTTTTTTTTTAATTTACTTTTAATAGGGGAGGGAGAAAAGAAAGGTGGGGAAACATTGATATGCTAGAGGATCCGTTTCCTCTCGCAGGCCCCCAAACTGAGGACCTGGCCCCAAACCCAGGCATGTGCCCTGACTGGGAATCGACAGGTGACCCCTCAGTTTGCAGGCTGGTGCTCAATCTGCTGAGCCACACCAGCCAGGGCTAAATTAAAAGCCAGTGTATTTTTTTTAAAGATTTTATTTATTTATTTATTTTAAAATATTTTTTTAAATTAGTTTTAAAGAGTGGGGAAGGGATAGAGGCAGAGAGGGAGAGACATCAATGTATGGTTGCCTTTCATCTGCCTTCAGCCACAGACCTGGCTGGAGACCTGGCTTGCAACCTGGTTATGTACCCTGGCTGGGAATTGAACTGGTGACCTTTGGGTTCACAGGCCAGCACTTTATCCACTGTGTCACCAGCCAGGGCTTATCTTTCTTTTTTTTTTTTAATGATACCCATCCTGATAGGTGTGAGGTCATATCTCATTGTGGTTTTGATTTGCACTGCCTGATGATTAGTGATGTTAATCATGTGTTTTATACCTGTTGGACATTAATCTATTATTAAATGTATGGTTTGCAAATATTTTTTCCCATTCCATTACTTGTCTCTTTTTTTAATTTTTTTCTTTGATGTATCAAAAATCTTTAGTTTGATGTGATCCCATTTGTCTATTTTTGCTTTTGTTGTCTGTGCATGTTTTGGGGTCATGACTGGTGGCTCAGTGGATAAGGTGCTGGCCTGCAAACCCAAAAGTCACAGGTTTGATTCCCCAGCCAGGGCACATAATGAGGTTGCAAGCCAGGTCTCCAGACAGGTCCGTAACTGGAGACAGGTGAAAGGCAACCATACATTGATGTCTCTTTCCCTCTCTGCCTCTCTCCCTTCCTCTCTCTCTGAAATAATAAATAAAATCTTTTTAAAAAAAACCATTGCCCAGACTAATGTGAAGAAGCTTTTTTTCTATTTTTTCTTCTGGTAGTTTTAACATTTTTCAGGCCTTACATTTAAGTCTTTGATCCATTTTGACTTGATTTTTGCATATGGAGTAAGATAAGGTTTCAATTTTATTCTCTGGCACATGGATAACTAATTTCCCAAGACTATCTATTGAAGAAACTTATCTTTTCCCTATTGTGTATCTTGATACCTTTGTCAAAGATCAGTTGATCATAAAGCATGGATTTCTCTCTGGGTTCTTTATTCTGTTTCATTGGTCTATATGTTTGTTTTCCTACTAATCTCAGGTTGTTTTGATCACTATAGCTTTGTATTATATTTTGAAATCAGATAGTGATCTATTTTGAAATCAGCTTTGCTTTTTTTTCCCCCTCAACATTATTTTGGTTATTCAAGGTATTTTGTGTGTTTTTTTTTCTTTTCTTTCTTTCTTTCTTTCTTTTTTTTAAGATTTTATTTACTATTTTCAGAGAGAGGGGAAAGGAGAGAGGCAGACAGGGAGAGAAACATCAGTGTAGGGTTGCCTTTCACCTACCTCCAGATGGAGATCTGGTTGGAGACCTGTCTGGGGTCTCCTGGTATGTGCCCTGGCTGGGAAATCGAATGTTTTGTGGTTTTATAGAAACTTTTGGATTGGTTTTTCTATTTCTGTGAAAAATGCCATTGGAATTTTGACAGGGATTACACTGAATCTGTAGATTACCTTGGGTAGTATGGACATTTTAACAATATCAAATCTTCCAATCCAAAAACATGGCATATTTTTCCATTTATTTTTGTCTTCTTCAATTTCTTTCATCAGTGTTTTATAGTTTTTAGTGTACATATCTTTTACCTCCTTGGTTAAATTTATTTCTAGATATTTAACTTTTGATGCAATTATAAATGGGATTTTTCTTTTAATTTATTTTATTGTTCATGGTTAGTGTACAGAAACACAGCTGATTTTGTATTTTGATTCTGTACCTGCAACTTTACTGAATTTTATTTTTATTAGTTTTAACAGTTTTTTTTTGGTGGAGTCTGTAGAGTTTTTTTTATATATAAGATCAGGTCATCTGCAAAGATAACTTATTTTTTCTTTCAAATTTGGATGCCTAATATTTTTTTCTTCTTGCTTAACCATTCTGGCTAGAGCATTCAATATTGTGTTGAATGGAAGTGGTGAGAGTGGGAACCCGTGTATTATTCCTGATCTCAGAGGAAGAGCTGTCAGAGTTTCACTACTGAGTGTGGAGTTAGCTGTGGGCTTGTCATCTATGGCCTTTATTATGTTGATGTATATTCCTTTATACCTAATTTGTTGATTGTTTTTATCATAAAAAGATGTTGAAATTTGTCAAGTGCTTTTTCTGCACCTATTGAGATAATTATGTAATTAATTTTTAAATTAAAAATATTAAAAAATTTTATCCAAGGATATGTTTATTGATGAGAGAGAGAGAGGGAGGGAGGGAGGGAGGGAGGGAGGGAGAGAGAGACAGAGAGAGAAAGAGAGAGAGAGAAAGAGAGAGAGAGAGAGAGAGAGAGAGAGAGAGAGAGATCAGTTGCTTCCTCTAAGTGCCCTAACTGGGGGTCAAACCTGCAACTTAGGTATGTGCCCTGGCTGGGGATTGAACCCACAGTCCTTTGGTGCATGAGACAACAGAGTCACCCAGCCATGGCATAATTTTTATCTTTCACTCTGTTCATGTGGTCTCACATTTATTGATTTGCATATGTTGAACCATCCTTGCATCCCAGGGATAATCCCACTTGATTATGGTATATGATCTTTTCATTGTGTTGTTAATTCAGTTTGCTAATATTTTGCTGAGGATACAGCAAAATATCAGGGTTATAGGCCTGAGATTTATGTTTCTTATAGTATCCTTATCTAATTTTGGTATGAGGGTAATGCTGACCTCATAAAACAAGTTTTGAAGTATTCTCTCCTCTCTGATTTTTTTGGAGAGTTTGAGAGTTGGCATTAATTCTTTTTAAATGTTTGGTACAATTCACCAGTGAAGTTATCTGGTCCTAGGTTTTTCTTTGTTGTGTGGAACAGGTAAGAATTTCCAGGGACTATTATGAGAGTAGAGTTTGTAGCCAAGAACACAGACTCTGGTTTAAATCCTAGCTCTGCCACTTATTGGCTACATGGCCTTAGGCAAAATGCTTTGTCCCTCAGTTTTCTCTGCAGGTATATGAGGATCATAAGACATAACTTACGGAATTATGGTGAAAGTTAAATATTTTAATACACATGTAAGCACTTAGAACAATTCCTAATATAGACTGTGATAAATAAATGATAAATAGTTGTTGTCATTATGATTTGGGAAGATAAAGTAAAATATATTTCTTATAGTAAAGTTGAATGTGGCCTAACCTATAATTTGGACAATAAGAATAACTAGAGCCTTAGTTTGTTGTCACCATCTATTGAGGCTTTTGAGGTAACACAGGGACAAATGTGAGACTAGGTCCAAGAGCTTTTAATTTGCAAGTAGCAAACAAGTGACACAAAGAGCTGGGAAGTGAAAAGGAGAGATTGCTATGGTCCAAGACCACTTCAACTCAGATGATCAGAGGTCAAAGAGGTTTTTATGACCTTGTCCAATATTATGAATTTGGTTAGAGTAAGAAGCTTGGAGGGGAAGCAGCATGGCTGATGGGGGCAGGCCCAGCCTCGCATAGGGAACCTGGAGTCCCCTGGTGCCTACAGCACGAAAGCGGACACAGTACTCCCTGCATTCTCTGTAGCGGTCTGGGCAAGGCCTGGTCAAAAACGGCTGGTACACACTGTCACAAAAGGGCTAAAATAATAATATAATGTATAATATATAATATAAGTTTTTACACTTTAAACTAGCATTTATTATATGTTAGTCACAATGTATAAGGATCAACTATTTTTGACCAAAAAAATGACTATTTTATATAGGTCAACCTAATATATTACTTTAATCATGATAAAAACTTCTATGTAATATATATAGTTATTATCCTTATTTCACAAATGGGAAGACTGAGGCACAGAGGGAGTTAGTGACTTATCCAAGGACACCCAGCTGGTAAGTGATGGAGTCAGTTTACAAAGCCAGGTCTGACTCCAGAGCTCATGCATGTGAACCTCTTCTCTGGACACTGACATGTCTTGCCCACAGGGAATCAGCTTCCCTCAGGGAATCAGATCAAACACAACCCTCCTGGGGCCTTATCAGAAAGAACTTGAGCTGGGGCAGCCTGTGACCTCCCATTCTCAGGGCCTCCAGACAATAGACCGCCTGATGAACACCAGGCATCATAGCAGACAATGTGCATCTCCAAACACCAGCCATCAGAATAACAAACATCGCCGACTTCCACGGCACCAAAGTCTAAATATTGAAGTGGGGCATCTGTGCCTCACCACATGTGGTGATACTTCAGTGGAAAAAGTCAGCAGTTGCTATTATTTCAATTTTCCAGAGGGAAAATCTAAGGCTGTTTCTCTAGCCCTGCAAGCCTTTTGCTGCCTCTCTCAAGCCCTGAGTCTAAAAGAGGGCTGGTTTGATGTGAGTCAGCCTGGGAAAGCCCAAATCCAACGGTGATATTTATTAGTCTATAGCAAAGCAAGAAAATAAGGACAATGTGGGGAGTTTTCCCTTAAAGATCAATGTATTACATTTAAAGAATCCTATTTATGATGCACAGCTTCCTTTTCATGGCCCCTGTGCTCGTGTCAGCTCCGTCCTCTGTATTTCCCAGCTTCCTCTTCACTTCCATACTCTGCATTGCACAAGACCCTGATAGTGGCTTCCCCAGCCCCAGTTCTGCTTCATGACATTTCAGTCTCAATTTCCACTGTGAACCGCATCATTCTCTCAATATATCCGTGCCCACCTTCTCTCAGGAGAATCTGATTGGCCTAACATGCCTCTTTTACACCACATCCTGTCACATGTTGCTGGACAGTCAAATCAGCCAGCTGCCTTTGGGCCAGGTGGCCACTCCTGGTTCAATCAGCTGACCTGGGCCAAAACGCATTTACTGTTTGAACTGTTGGTAATAATGCGGCCAGTTCCCCTTTGCAGGGACTTAAAAGGCAGGTATTATGGTCAGCATTGCTGGCACAGAAGTCCAGTTCAGAGGGTTTGCATCTAAGTTGGATTTGCATTTCTCAGCCCTGGGAGATGTCAAGAGACATGGCTCATGAAGAGATACCAGAGAAAAGCCAGAGTCTGAGGGGAGTAGCCAAGGGCAGACTCATCAAATGGGCAGGATTCGGCCCAATGGGGTAGTTGTTGAGTCAGAGAGAAAGACACAGTTTCACTCATGTTCCAGAAGAACATCAGTAAGCTCTGGTGAAA
Organism: Noctilio leporinus; assembly: GCA_004026585.1. Lineage (NCBI taxonomy): Eukaryota > Metazoa > Chordata > Mammalia > Chiroptera > Noctilionidae > Noctilio > Noctilio leporinus. The sequence continues at coordinate 43,826 of PVIW01002186.1, forward strand.
AATTGGATATTGGAATGGAAAACAGGCAAGACAGATGCTGGCTTTGTTCAATAAGAAAAAAACACAAACATGGTTGAGAGGTAGAAATGGCCAGTTCCATTCTGACCTGTTGAGACATGAGGCATCCTGCTTGATTTACCAATAGGAAGTTGGCTTTTCAAGTGGAAAGTTTAGGGAAGAAACTTAAGTTTTTCCTGTCTTCTCAGCTGAAAGAATTAGAGAGATGGAAGTCTTCAGCATGTTAGTGGTTGAAACCATGGAGTGGATGATTTCACCCTGGGAGAAGTGAAATGCATAATTGACACCTGATAGGTGCATGTTAGGTGACTAAGTCTTGGTTTGCTCTTGTCTCACTCCTTCCCAAGTGATGAAGCCACTCATTGAGATCCTGCAGTATGCAAGAGCATTCTGGTGAATGGAAAGAATATAGGTTTTGAAGGCAACACTGAGTTCAATTGTAGGATCTGAAACTTGCTAGTCCTTTGGGTTTCATCTTTAATCTCTGTCACCTTAGGTTCCTCATTGCAGAACAGCGTAATGATATTCACCTCATTGGGTTGTAGTGAGGATTAAACAAGATAGTCAGAACAGAGCTCTAAGCACAGGGTTTGGTCTGTATAGTAGGCATTCAACAGACGTTATAGACTCTTGCCTCCTCCTAAAGCAAACTTTCAGATACTGAAGAGAATCTAGGGTAGGAGCATAACAGATTCTGAGGATGCCATACCCTGAGCTAGTAGCTTCTCAGAAGAACCCACTATGAAACAATCTTATTTGGAGCTAATGTCAAGAGTCTGGATACAAGGCTTGGACCGAACAGCCCTCCTGCTGCCTATCCCCACTCTCCATGTAGATCCTTCGTGGCAGGCCATGTCCATTCATGTGGTCTCACTCCCCACTTGGTGCCTCCCTCTTGCAGGCCCCCAGGATCTGCCCGTTTTGAGCCTCATCCCTCAGGCATCTGCCATCCTCCAAGGTGAATACCAAGTTTTCAAGTTGTTGAGACCTCCCCATGAGCCAAGAGAGATCCCATTCTGACTCACATACCCATGCTACATAGGTAGAAAAGGCACAAGAAGGTTTGTTACCTTCATTTAAATATCAAACACTCAATACTTGACCACTACTTCAAGACATAAGATTTCTTCAAAGAAGGTTATAGAACCCTCCTGGGAGAAATAAAGGAAGATGAAAATAAATGGAGAGCCTACTCCCTCTAGGGTAGAAGATTAGAAGTAGCAAAGGCTACAGTTTTCCTTGAGTTTCTATATAGACTTAATGTACAATACTACCTATTAAGACTCCCAAGAAATATTCTATAAGAGTTAGATAAATGAGTTAAATGGTTAAAAAAAAGACCAAGCTTCTTTTTTAAGGGTGCGTAGTAAATTTAACAGATCAGATTTCATAACATATTACAAAGTGACAATTATCCAAACCATATGGTACCAATGGGGAAAAAATGTTCTGTAGGAGAGACTAAATGATCCCAAATTGATTCACTATAGAGTAATAGTAGAAATAATCCAGCAATGAGGAAAGTAATTACTATATTATAAGTGTTTTAGAATGAACTATAGCTAATACAGAGAAGAGTTATACCTTATATCATTTTTTGAAATAAATCGCAAATGAGATTTTATGCATGTTTGAAAAATAAACCACAAAAAAAAAAAAAAACAGGAAAGTGCAATTTCACATTTATTGCATTGGAAAAGAATTCATCACCAGTGACAACAGAGATTAGATTTTCAAACTAAAGAATAGGAACCTTTTGTTGAATAAAATATAGGACATCACAAGAGGAAAATACACAGCCCAGAAAACATAACCCACTGATACATCTAAAAATATTAAGTTTTGCTTTTTCATGAAAAGCTAAAATTAGTGCCCAGATTCTACTCAGTAAGCAACAAAAGAGATGAACAGACAGTTTACAGAGGAAGTACAGATGGTATATCAAAACATGAAAAGGTACATAACTCTATCAGAAATGAGAGAAATGCAGACAGACTGGTTCTGAGGTATCAGCACATGTTTATCCAAGTGGTCAAAATAAAATGGCAAAAACCCATGATGAGCAGAGCTGTGGCAAATTGGCAGGATGGTATGGAGAGGTTCAAAGCAGGGACTCAGGAGCCAGCGTGCTGGGCTAAACACTGGCTTCACCCTGGGGCCATTCTGAGACCGTCAGGAGGTGACAGTCTCTCTGCACCTTGGTTTCCTCACCTGTCAAGCGACATTTAAATGAGTCCATATATGAAATGCTCGGGAAAGTGTCTAGCACACAGTAAGTCCTATGTAACTGTTAGCTATTATTATTTGGGTAGGGGTGATATCCACACCATTTTCTCTCAATCGTAGTAGAAAAGACATGCACTTTGGAGCCAGAAAAATACTTTTGTTCAACAATATTGGCCAAATGCCACATCTAGGTGCAAATCCCAGTCCCATTAGTCATTAATAATCTCACCTTGTGAAAATCGCTTAGCAATATTGAATCTCAGTTTCCTCTATCTGTAAAATGGTATAAGACAATCTGCTTAGTCTGGTTTGAGGAATAATGAGCTACTGTACCGTAAAGTACCTAGGAGGGGCCCTGGCATTATAAGTCCTAATACACCTTCTTTCTATTCTTCATTCCTCCTTCCAGAACTGCAACCCAGCCCATATTCGTGGCTGTGGAATTAGTTCTCAGCTGCCTGCCAGCTCCACCAGATTAAGATCTTTAGGGGTCCCGAACCCTGAAGCTAATGATGCCACCTACACTTAGGTAGTGGAGAGCATGAGCTCCTGGATATGGAAAGCCTGGCATGGAAGGGACTCTCAGAAATATTGGTGGAATAAAAGAATGAATGGACACATGAACCATCACTGCTGACCAGGAGAGCTGCAGCTGCATTGGGAGGCTTTCTTCAATGGAAAGACAAAATGACCAGACTCCTCAGATCACGAGAGGTAGGTGCAGGGCTTATATTCAAAATATGCCACAGGCAGAGCAGTACAAGTTTTGACCATGGGCCTGGAAGCTCCTGCTGGGCTAAGCACAACCTCTGTTTGTGGGTAACGGGAGGTGCACAGTCTTTAAGAGATGGGCTGAGGAGAAAGGAGGCCCTGGGGCTCCTGGCAGCTGCTGCCCTCCAATGGGTATAAAAGCACCAGCAAGCCAAACAACCAGCACAGCTGACCCCCCTTTCCCTCACACAAGCGCACACACACACACATACACACACACTTGATAACAAACTGCCAGCCTGGGTTAGAAGGCTGCATGGGAATCAAGAGACTTCTGCCACTTCCCATCCCTAGGCCCCAATTTCCCATCTATAAAACAAAGAAGTCAGACTTCCTGATCTTTCAAATCCATTCCAGCTCTGACTGCCCGTGATTTTAATATAAAATAATAATTGGGTAAAAGACACATGCTTTTCTACTATACCCAGTTCAAATTTCAGCTGTTAATTAGTATGAGACTTATTACTTCACTTCTCTGAACCTCCATGTTTTATTTAAAAAATCAGCAAATATTGACCAAGGACTTTTTATGTGCCAAGTGCCAGTGACACACTGGTGAGCAAGATCTGGTCCTTGCCATTATGCAAGTGTCTCCTTCAGACCCCTTGGATGAAAGTGACAGAAATCGACTCAAGTCAGCATAGACAAAAACAGAATGCATTATAAAGGTGCAGGCAAGCCTGGGGAACGCAGGGTGGAATGCAGCCAGACAGGGACATCACCAGCCCTTCCACTGCTTTCAGCACACCTGCTGTTATTCATTCTCTCTCCCCCTCCCCACTCTTCCCTCTTTCCTTCTCCTTTCTCCTTCCAGTTCTGATTCCTGTGATCCTCAGTTGATAGGACATCCAATTCCAAATTCTCAAGGACAATCTGATTGACCCAGTTCAATCATCGGTGACCATAGAGCAGGGCCACTCGGGACAAATAAGGCCTCAGGGACTCTTCACTCACTTCAATGGGCGAAGGGTCCAGTCCCAAAAAAGGGTATGGGGCTTGTGGATCTTGGTATCCACTCCCCAGCCTCTGAGGGTGCTTGTGAAGATTGAACAAAATTCCATGGCAAGTGGCCCACCCACAGCCTGGCAGATGTAGATAGAGCACCTGACTATGCCATCCTGCCTGCCTATGAAGGAACATTATTGTTGATGATAATGTCTTTCATGTCTCCAGCTGCTTTCTGTCCATTTTCTTCATTACTTTCTCCCTTTGCCTTGACTGTGGGACCCACCCTGCTGAGTTGACTTAAGTAACTTAAGTTAGCTGGGCACACATGGTGCCCAGGCTGGCCAGCATCCACAGCCGAACACCTGACCCACGCACTTGGTGGGGGCCTAATGTGCTGAATGAGCGAGTGAGGGAGTGAATAAGTGAATGTTTTCCCACTCAGCCTTCAGAGCTCCACTGGGGCAGGATGGCTGGGTGACCAAAGGGAAGTGGTGTCCTTTCCAGCCAGGTCTTTGTTGGAGGACCTTCGTTTCTCATTTTCCTTAGTATTCAAAGGACCAGTAACAACTTAATTTCTTTTAAGAATTTAAGGGAGGAATCAAGGACAGGCTTCAGATCCTCCCAGTATAAGTCTAATTTGCTGAATATCATTGAGCCACTGACTTCCCCTCTCTGGACCTGGACTGAATTGCATGGCTGACACAGATTTGGACACAATTATGATGAGAATATTGGCTGGGGTCAGAGGTGGGAAAGGGCTCTGACCAGGGCCAGCGCGGCCCTTCTGCACCTTCTGCAGGGGAACCTCCCTCCGGGCTGCTGAGCTGGCCCCTGCCTGGAGAAGAAGAAGAGCAAGGCCTTCTCCGTAGCTGCTCCATTCCCTCGGGAGCCCCTGTGCCGCAGGCCCAGGACTGATGACTTCACCGGCTGTGTGGTTGAAATCCAAGCCTTCTCAGCAGGGCTGCTGGGACAGAGCAGGAAGTTTTTTTCCTGCGGTGGGAGCTTTTGTTCTGCAAGCCTTGATCGCTAGGCAGAGGAATTTCCAGCAGACTTACGTCAGCCAGGCTAGGGCCAAGCCCATTGGACTTGCAGCGGGGCTGAGGGAGGGCTTCCAGGAGGTCAGAAGGTGCAGGGTTCCTGGCACCAGGGGGCAGTCCCCTCCGTCCTCTTCCCGCACTAGGGCTGCAGTGCCTGGAGGTCAGCTCCTGGTCCGTCCACTCAGGCAGAAAGGCCTGGGAAGCTCATTCATCCTGAAAGTACATTGAAAGGCGGATGGAAAGTAAATTCTAATTTTGGTCCAGCTGCTTACTGTTAGCTGAGTGCTATGTACTTAACTTTGCTAGGACTCAATTTCCTCATCTATTAAATGGAATAATAGTGCCTTCTATCTCCTGCTGAGGGGTATTTAATGTAAAGCATTAAAAACTACCCGGTACCCAGTGAATGCTGGATATATGCAAGCAAGTATTTTTGTTATTGTTTTCCCAGTGAAGAGGAAATGACCTGCCCTGTGTGAGGTGCCCAGTGAAGGGTCCAGCTCAAAGACAGAAGCTCCTTGGCTAAGGGATCACGCTTTCCCGCTGCAGGAATTCCACTGCCTTTCTTTCACAATCATAAGCAAAGATGACTGTATTAGTTCTGTAGGGGCTTAAACAACAAATATGTATTATCTCACAGCTCTGGAGGCCAGATGTCTGAGATCAAGGTGCCTGCAGAGTTGGTTCCTACTGGGGGCTATGAGGAAAGGGTCTGTTTCTGGCCATTCTCCCTCGCTTGTAGGTGGACGTTTTTCCCCTGTGTCTCTTCTTCATACCGTCTTCCCTCCACGAGTACCTCTGTGTCCTACTTTCCTTCTCATATCAAGACAGCAGTCCTGTTGTATTAGGGACCACCTTAAAAGCCTCATCCTAACTGAGGTGCTGCTGGTTAAAAGTTCAACACATAAATCTGGGGGGACACCATTCAGTTCACAACAATGACTGATGGGGAAAGGGCACTGCTTCCCTGGAAGGTGTATTTCAAATCTTGTAACACCAGAATATACAAGATAATGTGGAGCAGAAAGTCCTTCTTGGAGCATCTCAGTTTTCCTGGAGCATGGTTGTTAATTTTAACAATAGCATTGAGTCTTAAAAGCATCAGAATCTAGTTGTGGAGCCCCAATAATTAAGTTACTTATTTTTCACTGCACATCTCCTGCTCCCCATTCCTAATTTCACCTGCTAAATTAAAGGTGAAATCCAAGATTCCCCCCGCAATAAGGCTACACCTTATTCTTGATTCCCACGGCAACAGAGGTGGGTAGAAGGAACACTGGGTAGGGAGTCTGTGGACATAGACTTTAGGTTATGCACTTGCTGTGTGACCTAGGGCATGTGATGCTTTGGCTAGGTGTTGGTAAAAATATTGCAGTTCTGAGCCTCGGTCTCCTCAGTAGTAAAGTGTGTGTGTTTGCATGTGCTTGTGTGCACGTGTGCACAGGTGTGTAGAGGTGGAAGCACCCAGGCCAGTTCATTGCTCTTCCTGGCGTGCCAAGGAACAAAACTGGCACACTTTCCTTGAGTGTTAGTTTCACATGACGGTAAGCAATTTAGAACGTAATTTTAAAACTCCAAAACATACAAGTACATCACGGAGTGGGATGCGAAACTGCATGAACTTTTAAGCTAAAACGAGGAGCTTTAGAGAAACACTGGGCTTACAGTGGCTGCTCCATACTCTACTTCAATCCCTGATCCTGGGGGATGGGCACTTTCCCATGTGTGTCAGTAGAGGTTCTTCACTGGAAAAATCTGAGATGTTTTGGACTGAGCGTTGGCAAAAATATTCAGTTCAGAGTCTTTGGGTCTGCACTCCCTTCAGGGCATTGAGACCCCCAGCTGGTCTGAGCCACCTCCTCACTATGCAGCAACAGCCAAGACAGAGTGACAGGTTTGCACCAAATCAGAACCTGTGGGGCTGGGAGAAGGGGTCCACAGAAGAGGAAGTGGGATTAACCACTGGAGGAAGCAGTCTCTGGCAACTTTGTGGGGAAATATCTTGGGGCTTCCCCATCTCCCAGTTCCTCTGATGGTCAAATGACAGGAATTTGAAAGTGAGAGTCCGCATTCCCCTCAAGCTTCAGCCGCCTCTCCTCATCTTCATAGCCAGGCTTCCTGCAGGTGCTTCCTGCACCTCCCAGCCGCTGCTCTCCCATCTGCTGTACCCTAGCTTCTACCCCTACCATCCACCTCCGCTTGTTCTCCCTTGAGTCTGGGGCACCTCCTTGTTGCTCATGGTCGTCAGTCCTCCCCCATCCTCATCTCACCACTCTCCTGGCAGGAGACTCCGACTCTGGGCTTTCACTCTTGCTCTCCAGTTACTCCTTCCGTCGTCCCTGTAGCTTCTTCTTTCTCTGGTAGCTCCTCCTGCTGCACACCCTCCTGTGTCACCTGCTCTGCTCCAGCAGCTCAGTCCCTCTCTTTACAATGACAGCCTCCAGTCTCCACTCCAGGCCCAGAGTCTGCAGGAGCTTCTGGCCTGGCGGCCTGGCCTTCCCCTGGACATCCAACAGGCCTTTCGAATCATCAGGGTTCAAAGGGAGTCATCACCCTCCCCTGGACCCTATATTTCTACCTGTGTCCCAAAGTGCTGAAACCAATCGGAGGGGGGGCTCCCCCAGTACCTCCACCCCACCCCCTCTCATTTCACCTATAAGTTAATTGCTTAGCTTATCTCATCTCTGTAGCTACGCTGCGATCTCCCTGAGTTAAAGGTTTGCAAATTGTACTTCTTGGCTTGGCATCCCTTGTGGAGCCTGGCACAGTTGCGTGCATAATAGAACCTCAATAAATATGTATAACTTGACCACTAAGGGAGGTTAGGGTCAGATTCTGGAGAGCCTGTTCTTCAACATTCTGAGAACTACCAGTGGAGGATGGCAGAAGGTGTGATTCAGAGACCTGGGATATTGTCCTTGTACTATCACTGATTACCTGTGTGACCCTGAGACAGCCTCAGCCACAGTTTACAAGCAGTAAACGGAGTTTGGAGAGTGTGTTCCTTTGCAGAGAGGGGAGGCCTGCAATGAGCACATGTCCCTCAAAGGGAAGCATGTGGTGGGAAGAACGTGCCGCAAGTAGGGGCAGTCCTGCTCTGTCTTGGGCCAGCAGGCCACCAGACTCACTTGTTTCCCCTGCCTGCCTTACATGGCAGGAAAAAGGCAAGGCCCTCATGATAGATTTCACAGAGAAAATCTAGCAAATAGCCCAGGACTCAGGACCAGAGCACAGCAAAGACATCTAGCCCCTTGTCCACATTATCCTGCTGTTCTAGACTTTGGTCACCTACCCAAGGGAATGTTCCATGTGGTCAGCCAGCCAGATAGATAACCCATCTCTGTCCCTGACTTGTAATACATAAGCCAGAACTGACTTACAAGCTATACTAGCAAGACTTTGTTTCCCTGGGTCCAGTTGATTTTAGATGATCTGATAAATGGGGTTTTAAAAAAATATTTTATTTATTATTTCCAGAGAGAGGGGAATGGGGAGAGGCAGAGAGAGACATCAGTGCAAGATTACCTTTCACCTACCTCTAGCCACAGACCTGTCTGGAGACCTGGCTTGCAACCTGGCCATGTGCCCTGGCTGGGAACTGAACCAGTGGCCCCTGGGCTCGCAGGCCAGTGCCTTATCCTCTGAGCCACCAGCCAGGGCTGATAAGTGGGGTTTTAAACTTGAAAGCCAAGGACTCTCGTGAGGATCCCTTTGGGAGACCTGGTATGAGCAGCCACCTCAAGTCTCTCTCCTCGATGCTTCTCAGATACTACATCTGGTGCAGTCCAGTTCAGCTGTTAGCAGGGCTAAGCCATGAATGGCCCTAGCCATAGAGCAGTGGTTGTCAACAAGGAAGGAGATCTTTGGAAATTCCTGAAGATACTTTTGGTTGTCACATCTTAGATGGGGTTGAAGGTGCCACTGATATCTAGTGGATAGAGGTCAAGGATACTGTTAACCATCCTGCAATGCACAGAATAGCCTTACAACAAAGATTTATCTATCCCATCATGTCAACAGTGCCAGGTTGAAAAAGCTTTACTATAAAGTTAGACTTCAGAGCCCAGCTCTACCTGGAGCAACTCATCTGTTCCACCTGCCTTAGTTTCAGCTTTAAAAAGAGCATAGTATTTTATCTATCCATAGGGTTATAAAGAATAAATGAGACAGCCTGTGAACCCAAAGGTTCGATTCCCAGCCAGGGCACATGACCAGGTTGCAAGCCAGGTCTCCAGCCAGATCCGTAGCTGGAGGCAGGTAAAAGGCAACCATACATTGATGTTTCTCTTCCTCTCTGCCTCTCTCCCTTCCCCACTCTCTAAAAATAATAAAATCTTAAAAAAAAAAAAAAAGAATAAATGACCTAACATAAAATAAAGCACTTGGCACCATGCTTTCCGCAATAAAGCACTCAAGAAACTATTATTATTACTGTTATAATTTGTGGGATGCTATAGACCTTACCTGTGCTACTCTTCACAGCAGCACAGGTACCAGTCCATTTAGATATATAGTAGCATTTGCATCTTGTCAGCATGTGTGACAGAGTTGGGACATCCTATGTCACCACTGGGGCTTGGTCTCTGACAGACACATGGTGCCTCGCTGTGTTCTCCTTACTGGTTCTTTGGTGGCTAAGCAGGTGCCTCTGAGACCTACAAGGGAAAGGTACGCAGGCCTTCGACCTGGGTGGATTTAGTGGCTCACCTGCCTGGGCTTGCTTCTTATCAGCCTCTCTAGACTCAGATCCAGAAGCTGCCAAGGCGTCCCCCATTCTGGCTGAGTCCCAGGCTTCTCAGACTCAGCTTTTGCTGGATGACCAGGTCTGGGCTTCCTGCCCACTTTCTGGCTGGCCTCAGCTCACCCCAGTATTGATGCTGGCTGCCCAGGGGCCTCAGCTGGCTTTTGTGCAGCGAGGTACTAGCAAACATCAGGGAGTTGTATGTACATTTCTATTTTCTTTAGTTTTCAGGTATGCCTGACCTGGAACCTTCAATACTCTCTACAAAACAGGTAGCAGTGGTGGAGGGTTGTAAGAATGAAATGAGAGAAGCATTTTAAAATTCATAAGTGATAAATATATCCATCTTACTTTATATGTGTATGTAAATATACGCATATGAGTGTGCGTATATTTACACAAACACACATATATATGTAAAAGCATGTGGTGAAGTATATTGATTACCAAAATATAATCATCTCCCCCCACCTCAAATTTGGTTTAATAATTCAGAAAGAAGGGTTGGCAGAGTAGGCAGGGAGAAAAAAGAAAAACATTTAAAAATCAAGAATTTATATTTTAAAAAACCCTACACTTTGCTGAGAGAATTAGCTACCTTTCCTTTTAAGGAAGAAGATCCGTCTTCAAAGGGAAGAGATTAAAATGCGCTATTACTTAGGGAACAATCAGCTTTAAAAAGGATCCGGGAGGCATGCACTCCTGGGACTTGAGGTTGGAGGAGTCAGCCAGCATTCTCCCAGCCGGCTGCAGCTCTGAACGACTTGGCAGTCAAGTTTAAGGAGCAAGACATTGTCCTGCTCCAAGTATGCCCCTCCATTTGACAGGAGGGTGACTGGGCTTGCCACCTCTGCCCATCATAAAAGACTGGCCTGTTTCCTGAAGACTGATTGTCCCTCTCTTTAGGAAATTGGGCATATGAAGAAGCTTCTCTCACCCCATTTGATTCTGATGACAGGCAAAGTGCCCATTTTCTCCCTAGCAAGCCATTAGCATGATGTTCAAGATGCAGTCATCCACTACATGATACACTGATGCTCTGTTTTATCAAACTGGGTTTAGAGTAGCTGTGAGAGAGAAGACGCTGCAGCTGTTCCTGTGAAATTATGGCCTCAAAGACCCTAAGAACTTGGCCTGACTGGGGTCAGGATATTTTGACCCTATGATAATAGTACTGAAGACTGCTTTGTTCATTTAATCTTCATTCATTCTGAATATATTTATTGAGCATCTACTGTGTACCCCAGACATTATTCTGGGCATGGTTACAGCAGAAAACAACAACAAAGCCCTGCGTTATGGAGCTAATTTTTAGTGGAGGGAGGAGGCTGAGTGTATGGGAAGAGTTGGTGCCATTTGGGGAGTTCTTGGAAGATCTCACTGAAATGCTTATATTTGAGCAAAGACCTGATAGGTGAGGAGGTACACAGAGCCACTTGGGGAAAGAGTGCTCCAGGCAAAGCAAACAGCCAGTACAAAAGCCCTGGGGTAGAGATGGGCCTAATATGTTTGGAAAACCAAGGATGGAATAGGATAGGAATGGGAGGTCAGGTCAGAGGAGTAGTAGGGGACCAGGTAGGTGATGCAGGGACTCCTGGGCTTGGGCCTTTGGATTTTCCTCCCAATGAAATGGTAAGCCAGTTCAGAATGTGAAACAGAATGTGAAGAATGGCACCACACTGGTAGCTCACTCCTCACCTGTATTATTACCCCCATCTTAAAGGTAGAGAAACTGAGGATCAGAAAGGTTAAGAGAGGTGTCCTATGCACACAGCCTGAGCTGCCAGGATTCTAAACCCGACTACTCTCCCTTCTAATCCAGAGCTCTTTCCACTCTCGTGTTTGGTTTCCGAATATGCTGACCTCCGCACCTGCCTGCAAGGACTGAGAGCCGGGTAGAGAGGGCTGGCTGTCCTTGAATCCAGAAGATTCAAGGTGGGCCCCGTTCTATAGTATCATTTGAGATCATGTATGAAAAGTAGGCTGGAAATGATCAAGTATTACACACAGGGCGATTGGTACAGGAACTTAAGCTTCCAGGGAGTCCACTTGAACGGAAACCCTCAGTGCCTGATGAGCCTCTGTTTAAGTGTGCAGTTGAGTTCCACTACCAGCTCCTGTTTCCACCATTTCCACCAAGGGAGCTGCTTGCTTCCCCATCAGGCTCAACCCTGCTGGGGTTCAAAGACCCATCAGCCTGGGTAAGGAAGCATTTTACATCTGGACAGCAGGTCATTCTTTCTGTCGGACTGCCTAGCATTGTACTTGGCACAAAGGAAGCAGCATATGCCTACCAGTCCCCTTTGGCCCTGGGCTTTGCCCTCCTGTGTAGCCCACAGCTGCTGTCCTCTGCAGCTGGGTCAGCCTTGCTCATCCTGTGGGGGCTGAGGGCAGCCTTAGAGCCACCCTGGCTCAAGGTCACTGGGTCCTGCTGTAAGTAAACAGTGGCCTCAGCAAATCCCAGAAACAGGCCCATGTAAGGATCTAGAAGGGCACTGCTATAGTTTGGGGTACTGTTGCCCAATTCTGCTTGTTTCCCAGCAGGCTTGCAGGGAGGGAGTGGTGGTAGCAGTTGGCCCAATAGAAGGAAACCCCATCTGCCCTGGAGATAGTGTCCACCTCTCTTTGTGGGTCGGCAGCTCATAATATCACCGGAAGGGTTTTCTTCCCACGTGGATTTCATAGCGGGTAGATGAAAGTGCTCTTGCAGGCACAGGGTGGCTAGAGTTTTGAAGACCTTCTGTACTGTAGTCCGTCCCCTCAAAGAAAAAGAAAAAGACAGGGAGAAGCAAAATTAGAAGGAAAGAAAGAGGATAAAAGTTAAACAAAACCACCCACAAATAGCCTGGAAAAGAAAAAGACTGTACCATATCATGGCAATTGTGGACAGTTTGGCAGCTGAGCCCCCAGTGACTCATTCCAGGCTCTGGTTGCATAATCCTCCTCAGCCCAGGCAGGAGAATGAAACTAGGAAACTAATGCAGTGACATTTAGTAGCAAAAAGGAAGCCCACACAACATTTGTGCAAGGCCATCCAAAAATAGCGGGCTCCTCCATGCTTGGGTTGGAAACTATGCATTTCTCTTGAAATGCCTGAGTCGTGGCACATTTTTCTTGGACCACCCACACCCTAGTTCAGTTAACTTGAATTCAGCAAATATTTACTGCAGGCCTACTGTGCGCCCAGTTATTTTGCTTCTAGCTTCGTGGGTTGAACAAGTTATTGAACTTGCCTTAGTTTCCTTTTCTCTAAAATAGGGGTGCAAAATAGCAACTTCCTAATAGGCTTGTTGTAAAAATTAATTGAAACAACAATTGGTTGCAAAGCACTTAGCATAGTGCCTCAAGGCTAATAAAGGGAATCTACTATCATTGTCATCACTTGTACCATCATCATCATCACCATTCTAACCATCACACATCACAGAACAGAGGGTGGTGCGGGGGGTCCTGCAGGAGGAGAGGAAAACCTGAAGGGTTAGGGAAGGCCAGAGAAAGAAAGAAAGTTTTGAATGATATGAACAAGTTTGCCAGGAGGATTCTGGAAGGAAGAAGTATTCCAGGCAGGGGGATGATACGAGAAAAAAGAATGAATGCGCAGAAGATAAATGTCCAGGAAACAGGAAATGGCTTGGGCAGAAAGCCAGGCTAAGAGGATGACCTGAACCGGGGGAGAGAGAGGGCAAGCAGGAAGGGAGTGGAAATCTTTCCCTTCTCAGCGTTTTCCAAGCGCTCTCCTGGCGCATGTCAGGCATCAGGAACTGTGGGCCTGGATGTGAGCACTGGCGCTCTCTGAGTCCCTTGCTTGCTCCTGGCTTATTTCCAGGAGATGTCCGACACAGGCTTACCGAGAGTGCAGCCATGGTTACTGCCGCATTTTTATTGAGAACACTATCCCTTATGCTGCTCACAGCTCTTTGCATAAGGAAACCTCAAGATAAATTTATCTTAGAAGTCAGCCAGGAAAAAGTATTGGTAAAGATGATTTCTAACTTTTATGTTGGGTTCATAATGTGTCAGTCTGTGTCCTAAGTGCTTTGTATTAGCTTGTTTAATTCTCACAACATCCTTACCAAGTAGGCACTGTTATCTGTCCTGTTTTATAAGCAGAGGAACTAAATCCCAAAGAGGTGAACCAATTTGTCAAAGCACCACAGCCGGTGAGCGGTGAGCGGCAAAGCCAGGACTCAAATCCCACCACAGCATGTGCTCTTTGTTTTCCCATCACAAAAGAAAGCTCTTTTCTTTTGTGTTTCTCTTTTTGCCTGGGCTACCAGGAACCTCAGCTAAGTTTTAGTATCTTCTGTTAGCTCATATTTTAGGGGGCATAATTACCTATTTCCTTTAAGGCCCTCTGGTCTCCAGGTCCAAACAACCAATCCATATTTTCTTCCCACTAGACTCCTCTTTGTAATTTGTGCTCTGGTTATTCTAGACTCCTCATTTTTTCCAGTCCTGCTTTGTACTGTCATTTTTCCATGCCTTCGCTCATGCCAGTCCTCCTACCTGAGAAGACTTCCTTTTCTTTTTCCTTTTTAACTTAATGATACGGAAATTTTATAATTTAGTGAGTTACAAAACTACATGTATAGAAATACAATAAGCCCCTATCTTTAGTAACTAACAATCAAAACACACACACACAAAAAAAAAAACCCACCAGAGAGTTATGCATTAAAATAATATTATTTATATCTGAATGGTGGAATAACAAATTATTTTATCCATTTTTTTCTTGGTGATCTATATTTCCTGAATGGTCACAGAAAATATATATCACTATAGTTATTTGTTATTTTTATGAAAGTTTTATTTTTATTTTTAATTTAACATTTTTAAAATTAATTACCATTTCAACCATTTTTCAGTGTACAATTCTTTGGCATGAAGCACATTCACATTGTACAACCATCTGGGATGACTTTCTAACATCATCCTCAGTTCAGCCATAGATGCTATCTTTCCAGGACTAGAGGAATTTTCACCTTTCATTTATATTTTTCCCCATCACTCCCCACTCCCCCAGCAGAAATGAGGGCCCCTTCCTGTCTCTGTTCTTGTTACAGGACCTCATTGTGTCACCCATATCATTCTGCAGCTAGAGTCTAGAGCAGGCTCTAGACTCTTCACATCCTATATTTGAAGCCGGCTAGCTGCGAAATTTGGGGCAAGTCACTGAACCTATCTGTGCCTCAGTTTCCTCACTTTAAAAACAGACATTATTCTTTCCATTTCATGGATCAAGAAACCAAAAGCTAATGAAGGTTAAGAAGTTTGCCCAAGATCCCCAAACTGGTAAGTGTGGAGCACATTTAAAGCAAGTAGTCTGGCCGTAGAGTGCACCTTCTGAGTCTCTGTATCCCTAAAGAGTAACGCTACCATTTGTTGATCACTTATGATGTGGCAGGCTATAACCCAGGCACTTGATGTGCTAAACCATTTAGTTCCTACAACAACCCCATAAGAAAGGTTACTATTATCCCATTGTACATAAACAGAAACTGAGGCCTAGAAAAGTGAGTTCATTTGCCTAAACCCATCAGCAGAGCTAGGATTTGGTCGCTATAAAGAATGCCTTCTTGCCCTGGCTGGTAGCACAGTGGTTACGGCGCCGGCCTGCAAACCCAAAGGTTGCAGGTTCAATTCCCCAGCCAGGGCACATAACCAGGTTGCAAACCAGGTCTCCAGTCAGGTCTGTGGCTGGAGGCAAGTGAAATACAACCATACATTCATGTCTCTCTCCCTCTCTGCCTCTCTCCCCCTCTTAATAAAAATAATGAAATAAAATCTTAAAAAAAAAAAAAAGAATGCCTTCTGGTTCACCACACTATGCAAAAATGATAGATTTTTAAAGTATATAACTAAGAACTAAAATGATGAGTAAGAGCAAATTGCATTTAGGACAAAAATGGGTAAGGCTTTAAGAGTTCAGAGAAGGGGATTTAGTGAGGACTCAAAAGCAGAGAGGGCTTCACAGAAGAGGCAAGGCTGCACCCTGTCCTACCTTGGGCCAGTGATGAGGCTCGGGGAAGGGTCCCTGTACACAGAAAGCCTAAATGGGGTCCAGGCTGGGGTCTGCTTCCCAGGAGAGGAGGCTGAAGGCCAGAGCTCAGCTAGAGATGGCTAGCGTTAAAGATGAGCTCCATCCAGAAGAGACCACATTAGAGCGAAGGGGGCCCTACAGCTTGGAGCCAGAGACATACTCAGCAGACATTTGACCAGGCAGTCAGGTGTAGGAACAGGGCAAATAGATGGAGATCCCATGGGACTCTTGTGGGGCGTCCCTCCCATAGTCATAAGGCTCCTCTCCTAAAAGCCAGGACTCCCATCCCAGTGAGAGAGCCCCTCTGCCAGCCTGTATGACTCAGGTCTCCAACGGGGTGAGATACTTTTTCCAGGGAGCCAAAGGCTGAGAGGTGAGCAAAAGTGTCACATGGAGGGACTGAAAGATGCAAACAGAGGGGACAGGAAGCAGAGTCTGGTACATGGATGGGAAGGCACTTGGCAAGCAGCTGTTTATTTATAAT
The DNA here is from genome assembly GCA_004026585.1 of Noctilio leporinus. Taxonomy (NCBI): domain Eukaryota; kingdom Metazoa; phylum Chordata; class Mammalia; order Chiroptera; family Noctilionidae; genus Noctilio; species Noctilio leporinus. The sequence goes on from PVIW01002186.1 coordinate 60,094, forward strand.
TGAGGCCTTCCTGGGAAGGCGGTGTCTGCTCTTCCTAAAGCCAGTTCTCCAAGTTGTGTTTGTCAACAGTTTGTTAAGAACTGCAGGGAATGGGTTTGAACTCAAGCCTACCGGATTCTCAGTCTGTTTCTCCAGAGCCCTCTAGGGACTGGTGGGTGGTAGGGAGAGCATTGTCTTTCCTGATTTAACGTAACACATCACCTCTTGTGATTTGCCTGGCCTTTCCCTTCGTGCTTTAAGCCATGAACTTCACCAAACCTGGAGATGTAGAGAAGCTAAAAACAGATAACACAATGCCGTGGGGTGACAGGCTGCTATGGGGACCTGGGGAGCTCTCTGGTGTAGATTGAGGGGAGGCTTGTAGAGAAGTATTTTGAAGGATTTGTCTGAAATAAAGGATGAATAAGAGTTGACCATGCAAGTGGAGTGGAAAGGGACTTAGTCAGAGGTAAAAATCTGTGTACGGGTCCAAAGGTGAGGGATATGAAGGCTTGTCCAGGGACAAGCTTGTGGCTTGGTATTGTGGATCCCTGGGACTGGTAGGAGATGCTGGTGGGGGTAGCAGGACTTACCTGTCACTGTAACAAATATTGACTTTATGTGATGAAGCAATAGGGAATGGCTGAAGAATTTCAGGCAGGAAGGTGATGAGGTTAGCCTGAACTGAGCACTACTCTCCCAGCTTTCAAGATGGCAGCTGTGACATGGTGGATGACACATGGAGCCCTGGTATTAATCCTGCCTGTGACCTTAGGCAAGTCACTTCCTCTCTTGGGACTCAGTTTTCTCATCTGTGAAAACTGAAGAGATTGACCAGATGGCCACTGGGACCTTTTCCAACTCTCACATTTCAAGAAAAAAAAAAAAAAAAAAAAAATGACCCCTCAAAGAGGAGACAATGAGGTTACCAGATCTTTTCCTGGCTGTCTGATCTTCCAGACTGCTCTAAAGAACCAAAGGAGCAGTTAGAGAGTCTGATTCAGGAGAGAGATCGGCTGGCATACGTAGATGGTGTTTGAGGGCCTGGGACAGGAAGACCTGCCCGAGGGAGTGAGTGGGGCACTTTCCCTTCCTTCAGAAGCAAGGTGTCGAGAACATACTACATAGGTTTGTTGTGGAGATGGGGTGGGATGGGATGGTGTGGGGATGGAAGCTCTCAGATAGGTCTCATCGGAGCATGTGAGGTGGGGAGACAGAGCCCCCAGCAGTGAGAAGCAAGAGAAGCACCAGCTAGTAGCTGGAGTAAGCTGAATATGAGGCCTGGGTCTTGGCTCATGAAGGCTGGGATTTCCAGACATCCTTCTGCCTGGGCACCGGCGACATGCAGTGCACCTGAGCAAGGCAGCCTGGTGAAAGGGTCTGGGTCCAGAGAGCACCTGAGCCTCTGACCTCTGCAGAAAGGATGGCCCCACCCCAAGGAGGTGTGCAGTTAAGTTCTACCATTAATTATCTATTTTTAATCACCCCTTCCCAAGGTCTCCACTGCTGCCCCCTCTCCCCCTGAGCCTCCCTGTGCCCATCTGTAATAGCTACATATCAGGTGCCAGGCATGTAAACCTGTCACACTAACCACCTAACATTCACCATCCTATTTCTTCCCTAAGAGGATGGTTCTCTGGTTACCCTAGGACAGAGAAGAAGGGTATAGTGATAGCAGTCCCTCCCTAGGTCATCTCATTCAGTCCTATGACTTCATACATCAGCTGTACTGAGGGCTCTCAGATTTCCCCCTTCCATTCTGACCTCTCTTCTGAACTCTAGGCTTATACATGCAACTGCCTTCTGAGAATTCGTGCTTGGATGTGCAGTAGGGACCGCAACCGAAATTTGTCAGGAACGGAACTCCTCATTTTCACTGCCCCAACCTGTGTTCCCCACATTTTCTCCATCCCAGGTAATGGCAATGCCACCCTTTAACTGTTTCAGTTAGAAAAAAAATGTGTAGGCATTGTCCTTGATTCCTCTGTAGCGGTCAGGTTCCATATGCATCTCAGCCTTGCTCTACTTGCAGGCTGTGGGTGTGCTGGTTTTAATGGAGTGCTTTGAGGTCACAGAGGGTGGAGGACAGCCTTCTGGAAGGGCCCTTCTGGCCTCAGAAGTCACTGGTTCCCCCAATGAAGAAGAAAGGCAAGGAGGGATACCTTCGCCCAGCCCCTCCTTAGAGGAAATCCATGTGGGGAACCCTAATGGAAGGACCAGTAGGAAAGAGGGAGAACCAGAGAAATCAAGAAGGGACACCTAAATAGACCAAGAAAACATGGCTGGGGCCTTGTGGCTGTTTTCTGTGGAGGAAGTGTGCACTCGGTGGAGTCCCTTGGGGGTGGACAGGCTGCAGGACCAGCTCCTCCCCACGTGGCTCACCAGGGCCCCTACGCTGCACACCTGCACCTGTGCTCACCTGTGCTGCCCCTTGTGGACAGGCCCTTTGCATCAGGGGTTTGTGACCCCAGCCTGGCAGACTCCATGACTCTGGGGTCTCCCTCTGCAGTATCGGATAGCTGTGCTTACAGGTGATAAAAGGCCATGGACTGGATGGGGAGCCTGAGTCCGCTGACCCCTTAGTAGGAGAGGGTGCTTCCCTCTCCCCCAGACTCCAAAGGGCAGAGAGGCTACTTCCTGTCTCTTGGCAGAGCACTACCTGCAGGCAGAGCCCAGGAAAGGCGTTAGCTTGAAGTTGGGCCTCCAGGGTTCCAGTCCCGTTGCTGTCTCTTAGTTGCTATGTGACCTCAGATAGTTTGTTGCCATCTCAGATTTACCAGCTTTAAAGCAAGCAGTGTAAATAAGTTGATCTCTGTGTTTCTCCAGGACAGGACTGTGTCTTATTTATTGTTTCCCGTGGTCCCTGAATTGAGAAGCAGGAGAGTGCATTCAGTTTAAGAATGATTGTCTGCATTGTAATGCATTCCTGTTGGGGTGTGTGTATGCATTATTTGAACCAGATGTTCTCATTCCATGTGCAAAGTTATAAATGGTCCCCATTGTCCTGCAGCTGGGGACACAGAGCAGAGATTACACAGAGATGCCAAATGTGTCTTAAAGTTCAGTTAAACCCCAAGCTCAAGAGATCAAACCACAGCCCTCTTGACCAAAGTGAAGCTCATTCCAAGTTCTGCTTCCTGAAAAATTTCCTGAACCTTTGAGAAAGACAGTGCCCGAGTTATGAGTCTGTCTCAAACCCCCTCATGAGAACAGATGAGCCTCAAGGTCAAAGCCCGAGGGAGTGAAGAGGAGCAGTGTGGGAGTCAGGCTGAACTTCAGGGAGGCCCTGGTTCTATGGACAGGGTCCTCAGGTGGCCGCTGGGGTGGAAAAGGCCAGGTTTTTAGACCTTCTGATGAAAGCCATGTGAAAAAGCAGTGCATTCACAGCTTCAGCTACTTCTGACATTTCTAAGTTCCTCTCTATGCCAGGCACCACCCAATATAAGGGGTACTGTTGAGCTCACTGCTTTGGGCAAAGGGGTTACCTGAAACCTCCTGAGCAGCATGCAGAAGGCCTCCCAGGTTGTGTGATAGTGAGGTACCAAGAAGTTGAATGGCTTGCCCAGGGTCACACAGCTGGTGAGAGTCAGGCCTGCAGGAATCAGACAGAGCCCATCCTTTCCCACCATGCTGTGGGCCTGGGGCTTGTTAGGGCCCTGACTTGCCACGGAACTTGGGGCCCATCACCTGACCTCTCCCTGAAGGTGGCTCAGCTCCTCATTTGGGTCAGGGCAGGAGAAAGATATCTGCCTGCTTCCTGCCAGGGAAGTCCCAAGGTCTCTGGCAGAAAAACTGCAGGGTTGGGGGAGGTGCTGCCAGCATAATAGGACAAAGCGGGGGTGGGGGTGAGTAGGGGGGCTGCCTGAAGGAGGCTCTAGAAGGCCAGGCTACCCACCTTACTTCCTGTGCCACCCCCGCCCCGCTGTGGGTCTCCCTGGGCCTCCTTTCCTCTGATCTAATCACACCAACATGTGGCTTGTATCAAGAAGTCCCTGACTGCTGAGGGGAGCCTCTCTTAAAGACTTACCTCTCCCAATTACATACGGCTTTACAGATTACGACATAGTTCCAATCATTTTTTATTTTGATCTGCTCACACCTTCTTGAGGTGAGCAGGCAAAACATTATTATCTCAATTTTTCAGCCACATGGAAGGACCCTGCAGACCAGCTTCTTCCGTGGCGTGGTATGGGCAGATAATGAGGCTGGAGAGGAGAAAGAAGCCACTTGCGCAAGGCCAGACAGGTAGTAACCAGCAGAGCCAGGACAAGAGAGAAGCGTGCTAATGCCCTGTCACCCAGGGCATCCACACCCTTAGGACCTCCCCCTGGAAGTTACCACTGAAAACAAATCTCTTTAAGCCTAGTTTCCCCCAATATCTGTCTTTTCCTCCTGAAAGTCAGGTGAAGATTATTTTAAAAAAGGAAGGAAGGGAGGGAGGGAGGGAAAGGAAAGGAAAGGAAAAGAGATTGCACTAGGATTCTGACCCTCTGCTGGGTTATGTGAGGTGTGAGGCAGCAGCTGTCCTTGGGTTCCTGTGGTGTCTTGATCAGGAGTGGTGACCCGCATCCCTCTCCTTTTCCATCTCCCTCCCTATTCCTGCCTTATTGATGACCACACTGCTCCTGTGACCCACAAAAACCCTCTTCAGCAGGGATCTATTTAATCACAATTGGAGGGGAGCAAAGGCAGGCTGACGTTTTTTAATAACTAGCAGCCACAAAGAAGACCAAAACAAATTGAGTTTTACCAACAAATCTCTCTATTACCCAGAAACTTTTATTACCTTGCAGCCCCTACTCCCTGAACTTCCTGCTGAATAAAGTATTGACTGAAACATACATTTCCTAAGTCTGGTCTCAGAAGGGGAAAAACCCAAGGAATTGAGAAATGCAAGATAGTTTGCTGAAGTTTTACTCCCTCAGATAGATTCTGCAGGACCGCCAGGAAAAAAAAAAATTAATTAAGCAGCATGCTGAGGTCGAGCCTAAAGCAACAGTGGATGAGCTATATAAATATTAGGTGTCTAAGGGTTTATCATGAAAGACCCAGCAGAATTTTAACTAGTCATTCAGGCAGGTGCTGCTATAATCCCATGGTGTGCGCCAGACCTGGGTAGCAGCTGCTGGGTCTTGGTCCCCAGTGTCCTTGTCTAATCCAATTGAGAAATTCTTCTTCCACACTTCGAAAGTTGTAATAGCTTACTCCCTTCCTTCCTGTCTCCCCAGCCCTGCTGCAAAAGTTAGCCATATGTGTGGCCGGACGTTATAACAGACTCCTCATATCAACACCAAGTCAGGGATATTAATGGCTGCCTTTTGTAGTAACCATTTTGAGCTCACTTTTCCTACCTATATGATCTTTAGCATTCAAAAACCCACTCTTGCCTTTAGGAAAAAGCTTAGACTTCTTTGTAAAGATTTTATTTATTTTTAGACAGGGGGGAAAGGAGGGAGAGAAACATGGATGTGAGAGGGAGACATCAGTCAGTTGCCTCTTGTACATGCTCTGACAGGGGACCAAGCCCACAACCCAGGCATGTGCCCTACCCAGGAATTGAACCAGAGACCTTTCACTTTACAGACAGTGCCGGACCCACTGAGCGACACTGGTCAGGGCAAGCTTAGACTTCTTTGTATAACATCTCAGGTCCTTCAAATTGGGACCCAGGTTATCTTTCTAGCTTCCTCTCCAACAACTGCACATCATATTGCCTCCCCCAGCAAGGCTACCTTGGCTTTAGCTTTGGCTACCTTCCTACCTATTTATTCAAATTCTCCCCCAAACATATGACAGCCAGAGAAAAAGAGGTTCAGTCTCAATGAAACGTCCCCTGTGCTTCCCCGGCCATAGTGATATTTCCTTGCCCTGCCTGAAACATTCTGGGGTACTTTTTTTGACCTGACAAGTGTGACCACTCTAATATTTCATCTGTATATATCTTATTTCTTCAACCATATAGTAAAAATAATAAATTTTCTGAAGGAATGGATTGATGGATGAATGAATGAATGAATGAGTTTACAATTAGCCCTCTACAAATACTCCATGGCAAGGCAGGAACAGGATGATTTGCTCAAGGGGTCTGCAGTTTAATGTTCCATATGCAGAAAAGGCAAACTGTCATAACAATCTATTAGTAGCCTAAAGGTTGGCTCATTTAACTGACCACCTTCATCAGGGGTTGTTAGTACATGAAAGCAACATTTATTGAACCTGGAAAAGTGTCAAACTGTGCTTTGGTTCCTCAAACTTCTCCAGAGCTAGGTGATAACATCTGCTTTCTTTTCAAGAGAAAAATAGTTTCCTTTCCCTGAACACACAATATCTTTGTTCCTTCTGTTGACTAAGATGTCAAACTGCCTTGAGTTATTTAAAGAGACAGACCAGGGCTTTGTTCCTCAGCAATATTCCCCTTGGATTCTTTTCACTGACAATAAACAGCTTCACCATTTTAAGATGTGTTTGCTTGCTTTTAAAAGGGCACCATTCTATCCATCTACACTCCATTTTCTGGTTGCTGTCTTTACAGCACCCTATACTTCTTTAATGTTGATCTGGAAAGATCCCAAGCTTCATGTCTTTTTCCTGGAGAAAAGGAAACAAATAAGTAAACAAAAAAATCCCCCCAAAGCACCCCGCAACCCACCTTCCTCCTCTTTTTTTTTTTTTAAGGGCAAGTAACTCCATTTTGCCATTTAGGCCCCAGCCGTTGGAGCCGAAGGATGTGGCTGCTTCTCTGAAATGAGATAAATGGGGCGGCTGCCCTGGTTACCGCAGAGACAAAAGCACACTTTCCAGGATAATGAGGGGCCACATCTCAGAGCCTCAGGCCCTTACTGAGGCCTCTTGCTTTCTGTTCAAATAGGAACAGAAGAATAGTTTCTAGTGCGACTCCTGACTTCAGGAGCTCCCTGAGCAGTTGGGGCAGGCGGGAGGGAGCACTGCTCTAAGGCTACTCTGGTTTCGTGGGCGGGACACTGGGCTGGGGCCCTGAAGGCAAGCAAACCAGCTTCTGTCTGGGCCTCAGTTTCCCCAGCTATACAATCAGGGAGTTTCATTTACTGTCTTCATTTGGGTTTCCCCAGAAGCTGACCTTGAGTCAAGGATTCAAGTGTACCTGGAAGGGTACTGCGGGTACCAGAATCTGCAGGTGCTCAAATTCCTTATATAAAATGGCATAGTATTTGCTTATAACCTATACATGTCCTCCTGCATACTTTAAATCATCTCTGGATTATTTGTGGGACCTAACATAATGAAAATGCTGTGCAAATAATTGTCATACTGTGTTGTTTAGGGAATAATGACAAGAAAAATATTTCTGTGCATGTTTAGTACAGAGGCAGCAACCCTGACCTAACTCCATAGTACACATTGGCAACAATGTAACATTTTCCCAAATACTTTTGGTCTATGGTTCTTTGAATTTGTGGATGTAGAACATACTAATATGGGTTAATTTGGGAGGTGACGCTTAGAAACCCAGGTCCAGGGGTGGGGAAGTGAGACAGAGGGGGAAGGAAGCCAACACAGGGCGTGCTGTTGGGCAGGTCATCATGGTGAGCACTGGGGCTCACTCCTGGTGGGGACCCTGGGAGACAGCCGCAGCACACTGGGGGTCAGCCGCAGCACACTGCAGAGCTACCTGTCCAAGGGGAGGGGAAGCTGGGATTTATCCACGGCATCCTCATCCCTCATTAACAGAGGGCTGTTTCCAGGAGACTTGGCTCCCAGGCATTTCAGGTTTGCCCACACTGGTCCGCTGTGCTGGTGACATTGGAAGTCAGCAGCCTTCAATATGGGGGTAAGTGATGATGAGATGGAGGAGGGCACCGACAGCATTGGCTGCAATAATTGACCTTTAATTTCTTCCAGCCCTAAAAAGCTGTGCATGTACACTTGGGCAAAGCAGGTGAATTTAGGGCCTATTTCTGCAATCACCACCACCACCAACAAAACCCTGAGCCCTTCCCCATGATGCTAGAGCTCTAGACTGCTTCCAGAGACCATCTCTATTCACGACAAGTTCATCCACTGGCAGAGAAGATGTTCTTATAGACCCCTCCCTGCCTTCCTCTCCCATTGCAACCAGGACGTTGACACCACTGGTCCCCAGCCAGCTTCAAGAGCCTTGCATAGTCTGGTTCCAAGACACCTATTTTGTGCTTTCTAACCCAACCCCCATGCCTTCATAGCCCACTCCTACAGATAACTTCAGAGCATCCTTCATCCAATTGAACTGTCAGAATTCAAAGCTCAACCCAGATTTATCCTCTCCCAGAAAATGCTTCGTGACCCTCCTAGGGTTAGAAATATTTCTCTTCTCTGTGTACCTGCTGCCTACGGCACTCATCCAGCCCTATCACCAAGACAGAGGCATTTCTCAGAGACAGCCTAGTCTTCTGCAGCTGGAGGGCATTATTTTTTATACCACTTTGCTATTTATCCTCCATTGCCTAGCAAGTGTCCCGGAGAAATGAAATGTTGAAGAGTGAACCAATTCGTTTGGTTCAGCAAACATTTATGGAGTGTCTCAGTATACAGACAGTATACAAGGAGCAATGAGGAACTCAGAGATAGCTAAGACCCCCCTGTGGCTGTGCAGGATTGAAGAGTCAAAGCTATCCTCGGAAAGAAAAAGTTAGAATTGGTAAGGTGACTCTTGGACATTACCAAGTCCACACTTCTCCCTTCGCAGATGGCGGATCACAGAAGGAAATTACCTTGCCTAAGGTCACATGACTAACAAGTAGTTTTACATGTGTTTATTCACAATAGAGGGTTCTAGACTTTTCCCCCTTGTCATTTTTTCCACTTTGAAGAAACATGAAATTTAACAGCTCTTTCTGATGAGAGGGGCAAAGAATAAAAATATCAGTTACATAATAGTCATTTGCCTTAGTCATGCAGCCCTGCTGAGTGCTGTTGGAACAGAAAGATGATTAAGTTAAACACTGCATATTTGTTCCCCATGCGGTCACCCTAATTGGTTCTGCCACTGTAATTGATTTGACAGGTTATTTTTACTCAGAAAGAGCTGGACTCCTCCGCTGGCTTGCAGGATTGCCATTGCTCTAAGAGTCCAGGCCAGCAATGGTCCAGAGCCCCAGATGTGCAGACTTGCGGATGAGCAGAGGGTCCCCAACCCAGCCTGGAGACAGTGGGCAAGTGTGTGCTTAGGGGGCACCAGGGAGAAAAGGGTGGAGACACTCAATATAATGCTTCAAGAGATCCAATTGGGAAGCAGCTAGAAAAAAATTTAACATGATATGAAACCATGTTAAGAACTTTATCCTGAGGGCAGAGAGAGCCTCACAGGCTAGAAGCAGAGAGTTGGGGGATCTTTTTGCTTACAGAGCCTCCCGTACATTTTTGTCTCTTCCAAACAGCCACTGAAGTCTTTCCGTCCCTGAAAACTGCTCCCCGGAGTACAGAGTGAGCAGAGCCACATTCTCTGGTGGCCTGTAACATTGGCCACCCATCCTTCTCCATCTTTGCACATGGCTCAGGGCCTTCCCCGTGTTCAGACTGTGAGGGGAGAGCGTGTTGGCCAATGCCTGGAAACCTCAGGGAGGTCTTCAGAGGGGAGTGGTGAGAGGTGACCACTGAGGGGGGCTGGCATCCTGCCAAGACACAGGCTATGGGTTAGGGTCATTTCAGTGATCATGTGTGACCTTGGATATCATCTAACCTGGGAACCTCAGAGTCCTAATAATCTGTCAGCATGAGGTCACCAAAGTTTGTTCCATCCCTCACTAAGCTAAGAGCGATCCCAAATAATAATTATGGATCCCACACAATTTCCTGATTTGGAACTAAGGGCTTCTTGTGCATGATCGATTACTGGTTACCTTCACAGTGCAATGGAGAAGATGCTATTATTACTATTACTCTTTTCCATTAAGGAACTGAGGTTCAGAGGAGCTAAATAACTCTTCACTGGGCACACAACTCCCAAATGGTGGAACTCAGGCAGGCTGACCCCCGCCCTCCTCTCTTAACCCTGCAAAATTCCACTCAATATTATATGCCAGAAAAAAATTTTGAAGCCCCTGGATTTACTACTGCCATGGAGCATATGAATGTGAGAAGGTCACTGTATCCAGAGTAATAGAGCACTGAGGAAAGAACATGTGGAAAACTCAGCCCCACCATTTGCTAGTTGTCCAACTTCTGGGACATCCCTCTGGGACATCTCTTCTGAGAAATGGGACTAACAATATCCATCTCATACAGTTTTTTTCTTAAGGAGTCTAAGGCAGCCCATGTAAAGCTTCTAGCACAGGGACTGGTATACAGCAAGTACTCAATAAATGGCAGCTCCTTTCCTCCTTTTTACTTATCCAGAAAGCTGGGCCAATAGGACACCTACTTCCCCCAACTCTCCCGGAATAGGGTATTTCCTCTGCATTCAACCTTGAACAAGGGCACAGGTGTATGACCCTCCAGTGGCCTAACCAAGCCCCACTCAGCATCCTGAGCCAGGCTGGAGAGCCCAGGCTGCTGTCCTCCCGTCCCCATGGCATTCGGGATAAGGAGGCCCACCTGGGAGCCAGCTCAGGAGGTGAGGTCACAGCCTCTGACAGTACTCTGACAGCTACCAGAGGCCTGCCAGGCCCTGCCAGGCCTGGGCCTTCACAGAGCAGTTGTTTCATGGTTCGGCTTGAATCTCAGGCAGGAACGTTCAGCCAAGGGCAGTGAGGAGAGTGTCAGTTCCAGAGACAGAGGCAACATGTTGCAGAAACCTTTCTTCCTTGTCAGCCTCTGGCGAAGAGCAAGGCCTTCTTGGGAGTGGGAGGAATACTCCTCCCACTTGGACTTGGAGTAGGGCCAAGAGACCTAGGAAAGAGCTACTTCCAGGGTCCGGGGGAAACAGTAGGTGATCTAGTATGTGCCAGGCACTTTCACACAGATGTAACTATTTTATGGTTCCAGCTGGACTCAACATGCAAACAGAAGTCAACTTAATTTTTTTTTTTTTTTCCTGTCTTTTTTAGACTGCTCTCTTTCTTCCCATCCCTAAATAAAATCTCAGGCAGGCCTTGTAGCTTTCCTGGGTCTTTTCAGTCTTCAAGACAGTCTCACTTCACTAAATAGGAAATCTAATTTAGTTTAATATTAAAACTCTAGGCATTTATCTAACTAAACCTCTGTCACAAAAGCCTACTTTAGGGCTCAAACATGGCACTAGAAGTTGTTCAATGTGATTTCTTCCTCCCTACACAAGAAGTACGTCTGAATGTAGTACTTATGCTTAACTGAGTAATTATGTTATCCTCTGGGACTTTATGGTGTCATGGCTTATGTTTAAGTCTTTTATCCATCTTGAGTATATTCTGGTGTACTGTGTAAGTTGGTGGTCTAGTTTCATTTTTTTGCATATATCATTCCAGTTCTCACAACACCATTTGTTGGAGAGGCTATTTTTACTGCATTTTATGCTTCTGCCCTCTTTGTCAAATATTAATCAACTCTAAAGACATGGGTTTATTTCTGGGCTCTCTATTCTGTTCTATTGATCTATGTGCCTGTTCTTATGCCAGTACCAGACTGTTTTGATTACAGTGACCTTGTAATATAGTTTGATATCAGGTATTGTGATCACTCCTACTTTGTTTTTCTTTCTCAAGATTACTGAGGCTATTTGGGGTCATTTTGGCTCTAATAAATTTTTGAAGTATTTGTTCTAAATCTGTAAAATATGTCATTGGTATTTTAGTAGGGATTGTGCTGAATCTATTAAGTTGGTTTGGATAGTATGGACATTTTAATGATGTTAATTCTTCCAATCCATGAGCATGGTATATGCTTCTATTTATTTGTATCTTTCTTAATTTCTTTCTTCGGTGTTCTGTAGTTTTTCAAGTACAGATCCTTTACCTCCTTCGGTTAAGTTTATACCTAGGTACTTTATTTTTCTTGTTCCTATAGTAAATGAATTTTTTCCCCTAGTTTCTATTTCTGATATTTTATTGTTAGTGTACAAAAACACCTTTAATTTCTGAATATTGACTTTGTATCCCACTATTTTGCCAAATTCACTAATTAGGTTGAATAGTTTTTTGGTGGAGCCTATAGGAATTTTTATGTACACTATCATGTCATCTGCAAATAATGACAGTTTTACTTCCTCCTTTCCAATTTGGATGCCTTTTATTTCTTTTTCTTGTTTGATTATAGTGGCTAGAACATCCAATACTATCTTGAATAAAAGTGGTGAAAGTCAGGTCAGTCTTTAAAATTTTAGCCATCCTAATAGGTGTGTAATAGCATGACACTATATTTTAATTTGCATTTTCCTGATAATTAGTGATGTAAAACACCATTCATTTTATATGTTTTATAGTAGACATTGGGTATCCTATTTTATAAAGTATATTCAAGTTCTATTTTAAAAAATTGAATAATCTTTTTCTTATTGATTTGTAGAAGTTTGTTATATTTTGGGTAAAGTCCTTAGATAGTTGTATTGCAAATAACTTTTCTGATTGTTACTTTAAAATATCTCTTCATTGTCTTTTTCATGAACAGTTCTTAATTTTAATGAAGTACAATTTGTCAGTTCTTAAATGTCACCAAATTTTTAAAAAAGATTTTATTTATTATCTTTAGAGAGAGGGGAAGGGAGAGAGGCAGAGAGGAAGAGAAACATCAATGTCTGGTTGCCTTTCACCTGCCTCCAGCTATGGACCTGGCTGGAGACCAGGCTTGCAACCTGGTTATGTGCCCTGGCTGGAAATCGAACCAGCGACCTTGGATTTGCAGGCTGGTGCCTTTTCCACTGTGCCCACCAGCCAGGGCCTTAAATGTTATCAGATTTTTATGGTTGGTTCTTTTTGGGTCCTGTTTAGGAAATCTTTCCCTGCCACAAGTCATGAAACTATTCTCCTATGTTTTCCCCTAGAAGTTTCAATTTACCCATGTACATCTTTCTACTCTATGTGTGTGTGTATAATATTGTTCTTGTATATCTATAATTTTATACTGATATAAAATACATATTAACATAGTGATAAAATAACAGTCTGCAACTTGTTTTTTGTGCTCGATAGTACATGAATGAAATTAATTTGTTGATATGTGCAGCTGTTGTCTGCTCACTTTCACAAGATCAAAGCTAATTACACTGCATACCTAGATCACTATCTGTTTACCCTTTTTCCTGCTGATGGACATTCAGGCTATTTCCAGTGTCCATCATCACAAATAATGCTTCTGTGAACACATGCACAGGTGCCTCCCTCACTGTGGTTTTAGAGCTGTAGACTCAGCACTTGGAGGAGGCACCTGAGGGCTGCTGAGGAGCAGGACTCCGGAGGGAGCTGGGTGGGTGGATGGGGAAGGGTGCTGGGTAGTCCTGGCTCTAGTCCTGGCTCTGGGCCCTCCCCGCTATTAGAGCAGATTTGCTTTCATGACTGATGATCTGGTGTTCGGTTTAACTCTTTGTTTAAAATATAGATTCTGCTTTTAAAATAAAAAAGTTTGAAAACAAGTAACTGAATTAAGGCATTGTTCACGAAGTGTTATCGATAAAATAGGACTGCGTCGCATGGGGGGAGGTGAGTGATCCCGCTTTTAGCCCAGGCCAGCTACCGAGTGCTGTTTGGTGACACCTCACGTGCCTTTCTTTCTCATTTCTCCAGCTGGACATTTCTTTTTTCCAGCTAGACTCTTGATTTCTGTATCCTCAGTGTCTGGCTCACTGAGCATGTGTTGATGGGTTGGTTGATGAATAATCTTTTAAATAATTTGGCACCGTAATCATCTCACATTTGTATGTATTGCAATTTGCAAACCACTTTCATGCCTAGCTTTCCTTCAGGCCAGGGGAGTCAAAAGTCTTGAGGCTTACACAGTGGAGCACTGGCTGTTCCCACTCCTCGGGGAAGAACACGGAGGCCCAGGGAGGTGAGGAGACTCCAGGTGATGTGACTGCTGGGACCTGGACCCAGGGCTTTGAGTTCTGGCATCGTGCCCGTTTCTCTGGTGCCTGGAGTCTGAAAACACAGCCTTAATCCAGACATTTATTAATAACTAACCTGTGCCCTGCCCTCTGCAGTTCACCAGGTGCTCTCCCTTACATGCATGGTCTCTTACTCTCTACAATCCTCTGTGGGGTGGATACTATTCTTTTCACTCCTAAACCCACCACTTCTCAAAGAGAGGAAACCAGCGCTCAGAGGGCGGAGGTGTCTCACCCAACGCCACACTGCTGTGGAGCGAGGGAGCCGTGCTCAGTATCCAACTCCCAGCTTCCTGCCCCCACCCCTCTGCCCCTTCCCTTCCCTTCCCTTCCCTTCCCTTTCCTCTTAGCAGCAGGGCCTCGTGGGGTCTGGGGGCCAGCAGGCTCCTCTGCAGCCCCCCAAGCCCATCCTCAGCAGCCTGAGGGCCAGGCCCTCCCAGGCAGGCCCTGGAACTGGGGTTGGCTCTCTCCTGCTGAGCAGCCCCTCCCATGAGGCCTGGGGTTGTTTTTCTTATCTAAATAAACCCTGCACAAACACGGCCACATTACTCATGAGTAAGTTATTTGCCATAGCATAGACCAGAGATGGGGAAATCAGTTCACACTGGAACTGTGTCTTAACCTGGTAAAATGAACGGGAAAGTGAAGTTATAGACCCACGTCAGCAGAATTCAAAACTTACTTTTTTAGGCACCCCACTCTCCATCTCAAGCCTGGGAACACTGCTGCCCCTCGTCAGTGAGGCTCACCCGAGGACCGAGGACCGGCAGAAACCCTTAGTCAGGGGGAAGAGGGAAAGTGAGCTCCAAGGGCAGGGACTGTGTCCCTTCCCATGGACTCTCTTGAGGAGAGAGGAGGACCCCCCAGAGGAGGGGAGCTCCTGGAATCAATGCCTAGTTCCTGTTCCCCACATTGAGCTTATGGAGCTGGATCTTTCGGGGGAAGGCCCTGGGATCAGGGGAGGGCTTTAAGGGGCTGTTAGGTCCATGAGGATGGTAGTGACTTAGCTCAGGGGCTGGCCCAGCACTTTTTAAATTATTACTGTTAACAAGGCAGGGAGTTAGGTGGGTGGTGGGAAAAGACAGATAATTCTAAACGTATTTTAGCTTGCCCACCGCCATGTCGCTTTTCAAAGGCTTTCACGTCTCTGTTGGCTGTGTTTATTACCTTGTTTCATGGGTGACAGCCAGGCTCTCAGAGAAGGTCTATGGTGCCCCTGAGTTAGCAACAGGAGTCAGTCGAAGCCACTGAACGTGGGGTCTGCATTTGCAAAGGACCCTCGGACATTAGATCTCAGCAAAATTCCGGCAGAGCAGAGGAAAAAAACCTGACTCCTACATCAGCAGATTCTGGTGACAACAGAATGTTTCTAGGAAGCCACCTCAAGTTCCTGGATGTGATTTTGTTGGTCCCAAGAAGGACGGGCACTACCTATGGCTTCTGTCCAGGGCACTGAAACTGTGGTGTTGGGCTGTGTGGTCATAGGGATCCCTTGCTCCACTTTACCAGCTTTAGGCCCACGGGCCTGAGCTTGGGAAGCTGTGGTTATTTCACTGCGTGGGCCACGCCCTGGACATCTGATTCATCTCTGACTCCCACGGGACTGCCACTGGGACTGCGCTGGGGGAAGACCCTGAGATGCCATGTGAGGAAATTCGAACAAAAACAGTTCTAAACCTGAAAAAGTACCACCCATTCATGTGTGCTAAACTCAAAATAGCTTCCTTCTAGAGATTCCGATTGCAAAATCCTGGATGAATGCAAGGAAGCTGGCCTTTTCTCCTTGGGCAGGAGGGTGGGGGGTGGGGTGGGGATTTGCTACTGGCCTAAGTGCCTACTGGCTCTGTCCTGAGTCACCCACTCCGCCAAGGGGATCTTGCACATAGTGAGTGCTCAACACACACCTTCTAAATTCAATGAGGTGTGCCCAATCCCAGGAGAGGATTAAGTCTGAGTAGTACTGTGTTGGGGTATGGCCAGCCTAGCATGCACACACGCACATATACATATCCCACACAAGGGGGAGGGGAAAGAATGTGTGTTAGTGTAGCAGCCTTCCTTAGTTCCCGTTTGAAGGGGCAGCAAAATGAAAACATACTGTTCTCTCTCGTAATTAATTTTGTTTGGAGTTTCCACATCTGACCAGGTGTAGACTAACCCCTGATGCTGACCATCCCTTATGGACAAGTTTCCCATAGGAGGGATCAGTTCCTAGCCCTGAACCAAATGGCATGCTGGGCCTGGGACCCTCAACTTCACAGAAGATGCCACCAGATGATGCCACCTAGGATTCCCTAGGGCAGCCCAAGCAGATGCATTGCATCTGTAACACATTCCTACTAAAACCAGTCTGGATCTGCTTAAAAAATAACAACGATGGCAAAAATGTACTTAATGAAGGTGTCACACACCACAAAACCGTGGAAAGTGGGGTTTGAATCTGAGGGGGAGTGTGTAATTGTGTGTTTTAGACATTAAGTTACAGTAACAGGGCCTCACTTGAAAAAACCAGAGGGGAGGAGAGAGAGAACTATGAAAATATGAGTCCATACTACCCAGCTAAGCTTCAAGGATCATTCCCTTGTTAGAATATATGTTCAGGTTTCATTTATGCATTCCAACATGTATTGACACACTGCTTTTGCCTCAGGATCCTCTTCCAGAAAAGGGATGATAATAATAGCACCACAGGCACCTGTAGAAACTGAGTTAATCTAATCGATGTAAAGTGCTTACTTAGAACAGGGCTTAGCAGTATTGAGATCTCAAAATGTATTAGTCATTGTTATTTTTAAAATCATCTTTTAAAAAAAAGATTTTATTATTTATAGAGAGAGGGGAAGGGAGAGAGGCAGAGAGGGAGAGAAACATCAATGTATGGTTGCCTTTCACCTGCCTCCAGCTACAGATCTGGCTTGCAACCTGGTTATGTGCCCTGGCTGGGAATGGAACCAGCAACCTTTGGGTTTGAAGGCTGGCACTTTATCCATTGTGCTACCAGCCAGGGCTAAAAACATCTTTATTAAGATAAAATTTGAGGGTTTCCTTAAAAAACTGAAAATGGAACTGCCTTTTGATCCAGCGATTCCACTACTTGGACTATACCCAAAGAACCCTAAAACATCAATTCATAAGAACCTATGTACACCTATGTTCATAGCAGCACTATTTATAATAGCCAAGTGCTGGAAACAGCCTAAGTGCCCATCAGTGGATGATTGGATCAAAAAACTTTGGTACATTTATACAATGGAATTCTATATAGCAGCAAGAAAGAAGGAACTTGTACCTTTTGCAACAACATGGATGGAACTGGAGAGTATTATGCTTAGTGAAATAAGCCAGTCAGTGAAGGACAAATATCATATGATCTCACCCATTACAGGACAAGAATGAACAAAACTAACAACAAGCAAAACAGAACCAAATATGTGAATACAGTGAATAGGCCTTCAGTGGTCAGGGGGAAAGGGGTTGGGGGAGGGGGGAGGCAGAGGCAAGAAAGGGGAGCAGCTTAGACAAGAACTTAGTATAAAGGAACCATGGACATGGACAACAGGTGGGATTGACTTTGGGGGGAATGGGTGGGTGGGGAGGGGGACAGAGGGGAGCAAAAAGGGGATGGATGTAATACAACAACAATAAAATTTAAAAAAAATAAATAAATGGGGAGAAAAAAAAAAGATAAATTTGAGCCCTGGCTGGTGGCTGGGTGGATAGGCGCCAACCTGTGAACCTAAAGGTCATTGGTTTGATTCCCAGTTAGGGCACATAACCAGGTTGCAAGCCAGGTCCTTAGCTGTTTCTCTCCCTTTCTTCTTCCTTCCCTGCCCTTCTCTCTCTCTCTCTCTCTTTTTTTTTTAAGATTTTATTTTTAATTATTTTTAGAAAGATGGGAAGAGAGAGAGGCAGAGAGGGAGAGAGACATCAATGTATGGTTGCCTTTCACCTGCCTCCAGCCACAGACCTAACTGGAGGCCTGTTTTGCAACCTTGTCATGTGCCCTGGCTGGGGAATCGAACCTGCAACCTTTGGGTTCATAGGCCAGCGCCTTATCCATTGTGCTACCAGCCAGGGCCCCTTCTCTCTCTTAAAAAAAATAAAATAAAATTTAAAATAAAATAAAATTCACATATCATACAATTCATCCTTTAAAGTAATGCAGTGTGTTTAGTACGTTCAGAGTTGCGCAACCATCATCACACTTGATAGTAGAGCATTTTCATTACCCTAGGAACAAACTCTGTACCCAGTAGAAGTCACTTTCCACACCTGCCCCTCCCCTGGCCCCTGGAATCCAGAAATCTACTTTCTGTCTGTATAATTGGTTTATTTTGGGCATTTCCTAGAAAAGGGATCATACAACATATGGTCTTCTGACTTGACCTTTTGCTTGACATTATGTTTTTAGAGGTCATTGTACCATTTTAATTGCAGATAGCTTTTATTTTTATGTTACTATAATTTTTTAAAATGTGTATAATTTTGTTACTTTTGTAACAAAAACAACTACCACCAAATTCATCTTCTTTACACTGTTAGGTTGAAATGCCTGGGTGAGGGTCAGCTTGCCCTTGTTTATTTCATCCCTTCAAAGTCTGAGTCATCCACATGATGTTTCCAGATACTGGGTTGTATATAAACTATAGAGTGTTCTAGATGTGTGTGAGTCTGACAGGGGAAGATTCCCGCTTCTCCTCACACACCCAGCAGCACCAACAGCCCCAGGACCTCAGCAGCTCTTAGAGCTGACCAGCTGGTCCAAACACCCCTGCCAGCCCTTTCACCCAGAGCCCATATTCCCCACCCTGGACATACCCTACTCTGCTTTCACCCACATTGTTTCCTTTCTTTCTTAAAACGTTATTTTTAATTGGGGCGTAACTTTGGTATAGTATACTCTAATTATTTTAAATGTGAAAGTAGCTTGCCAATATCTTTAAAATAATTTAGCCTGACTGGTGTGGCTCTTAGTTGGTTGGAGCGCCATCCCTTAAACCAAAAGGTAAAGGGTTCAACTTCTGGTCAGAGTACGTACCCAGAATCAATTGGCTGATATTTCTGTCTCACATTGATATCTATGTGTGTGTGTGTACTCACAACCTTTCTTTCTAAAAGCAATGAAAAAATGTCATCAGGTAAGCGTAAAAATAATAATAAGTTAAAGGCATATAATCTCATAGAACTAGATTTTCATTTTGGCACACCACTCTAGTGGCTGTCCTTATGTATGTATGCTTTAAAATATAAGTGCAATTATAATGAACCAACAGTTTTACAACTACTGTTAGTTAGGGCCACATTGCAAACTGAAGGTGGACTGAGGGAGGTCCTGGGCCTGAGCCAAGGCTTTGTTTTTTGACTCTTGTCCCCCAAAACAGGAAAGGGAAAACACAGTGACCTCTATGAAGATATATGCATATAAGATGCAAAGATGAAAACATGTGGACCCTGGGAGAAAACTCACCTAACATGTACCTGCTTCATTTAAACATATAGGCCTGGTCTCCATGGTAATGTGACCCAAACGGGACAGAGCTCAAGAGCACAGGCAGAGACATCTAACACAAAACACACCTGAACACACCCGAATTTGAACAATACCTGTGTATACAAAGAAGGTGATGAATACAGCAGGACACAGTAATGGTAAAATCAAACACACACGCACACACACCCCCACACACACATGCACCACAACCATGCACCTACCATGATCCTCTCCTGACCCCCAGCTCCCAGACCTGCAATTTCTGAACTCTGAGAAGAAGCTCCTGCAGGAGAATTCAAAATAGCTCTGTGAACCCTGCTCTGGGCTCCAACTGCTTGCCTGCAGGCCTGTCTTGTCACCCCTCAGCCCTGGCTGTGAGCCTCCGTCTGCCTGTAGCCACAGCGTCCCTAACCCCACGTTTAACCCTTGCCTCAAATATCCCCAAGTTAGACCTGGTCCCTCTCAGTACCTGCCTTCGACAGTATCTACACCCCACTCCTCTGTCACAGCTGCCTTCTCCCAGGGACACTCTGCAGTCTACACCAGGAACCCTGCTGGGGGGCCCTGGGGTCAGAAAGGGCCCGTGGGGCTGGCTGTCAGGAGTCAGCAGTCCAGTCTGGATAACAGCAGCTGAACTCCTTGCGGCTGTGGTCCCCCCTCGTGAAGCGGCGGCAACCACCACCACCTTGTGGTGACTGAGAACTTCAAACAAGACCCTAACCTTGAAGCGCTGGGCCACAGCCCAAGTAGATCATACCTACAAATGGCAGGAGTCCCCAAGCCCTCAGTTCTCTAAGCTGGCAGGGGGAGCCAGTGCCCGGGTCTGCATGTTCCCAGTATCGCCACGAGGCAGGTATTTTAAGTAATTTTGACTGGGTTCTCCAAATGCAGGATGTCACAATTACTGGGCTGGAAGGTGCTAGAAACTGAAGGCCCTGTCTTTTGAGAAAACTAGAGAGCAATTAGTATATTGACTATCATGTGCTAAGCACTTTGGACTATTGCAGCTGTGGAGCAGAGGGTGAGGTTAATTATACCCCTCAGCACACAGACCATCATCACAGATTCGGGAATTTATTTGTTTATTCCCCCGGCCTTACTCCCCCACTCCCACCCTCCAATGCCCACTGTGCTCAATGTAGTTCTTTTTTCTATATGTATTTTTATTGTGGCAAAATATACATAAAATTAACCTTTTTAACCATTTTAACGGTACAGTTTTGTGACATCAAGTAGATTTCACGTTGTTGTACAATTATCACCACCACCCATCTCCAGACTTATTCATCTTCCCTTTGAAACTCCACACTCATTAAATACTAACTGCTCACTTCCACCTCCTCCAGCCCATGGCAACCACCATTCTGCTTTCTGTCTCTTTGAATTTGACTATTCTGGGTACCTCATGTAAATGGAATATACAGTATGTGTGGTTTCTTTTTTCTTTTCTTTTTGTAACTGGCTTTTTCCACTTAGCATAGGTTCCTCAAGATTCATCCACGGTGTGGCACGTGACAGGACTTCCTTCTTTTTCAGGTTGAATAATAACTCTGTTGTGTGTGTATGCAGCATTTTGTTTATCCATTCACCCATCAGTAGACATTGGGGTTGCTTCCACCTTTTGGCTATCATGAATAATGCTGCTATGAACATGTGTGTGCGCATATCTGTTTGAGTCCTTGCTTTTGCTGCTTTTGGGTATATACCCAGAAGGAGAATTTCTGGGTCAAGTGGTAACTCACTGTTTAATTTTTGAGGAACCACCATTCTGCTTTCCACAGTGACTGCATCATTTTACATTCCCACCAGCAAAGCACAGAGATTCCAGTTTCTCCACATCCTCACCAACACTTGTTACTTGGTTATTTTGATAATAGCCTAAAGGGTATGAAGTGGTTCAGTATGCATCTTTTTGTATGACTTGTTTCAAAATGTATATAGTTATTTCACGTATATATAATTTTTTAGGACTATGTTATTTATTTCATTCCCTGGTGACTATTTTTACTTCAGATCCACCCATTTGCTGTGCTTCTAACTTCTGCACCATACTCCATATATCCTGAAAACATACTGTTTGCCTCTGGCAAGCTCACCACATGGGTTATTAGATTCTTATAGCAACCCTAAGAGATAGGCACTATTTTTATTTCCACTATATGGATGAGGAAACTGACACACACAGAGTTAAGGTACGTGTTCCCAAGTCACAGAGCTGAAAATGATAGAACTAGAAACTTAACTCTGGTCTGTCTGGTGCCTGGGGAGAGCTCATGTATTTAAGGTGCTACAAAGAGCTATAGAAAGAGGTCTGACTGCAGACTGAGACTCTCTCTCAGGTAAGGTGGTTCTGATGAAAGTTCTAGTCTTGACTAGATTCTGACTTATCTCCATACTGTAAGTCACCTTTCTTCGCCAGATATCACTTTATCTCTGTGTCAAATGAGGACGGAACAATTTTAATGCTCTTTCTAGATTTACCACCTGTTGATGAAACACCCTTTAGCTAAAGGAAAAGTAATCGGACTTAAAATCAGGTGTCTGTTTCCTTCCAGTGTTCCATCTGGGAGCCACTCCAAACACACAAAGACCCTTTGGCAAGTCTGTTGACACGGCTCCTTCCTGATACGACTAACTACTCCCAGGGAAACAGCCGTTGCCTTTGGTTCCAGCCCACCTTCCTTGAACTTTGCACTCACCATGATGAAAAATTAACTGGGCTAACATTCCCCTTCCAAGGACAACCTTTGCAAAAGCTGGCCTGGCTGGGCCCCAGGAGACCAAGCGCCAGAAGAGGGTTCCTATCCATCTGGAGCCTCCCACCCATCCACTGCCTGAGACAAGGGAGTACACAGGGTCCCCTTGGCACCTGGAGGAATCCATTCCTCAGTTCTCCTCATTGCTTTGTGAAACTGGGCTTATTCCCTCGGTTTTTCTAGTGGAGAACCAAGGCAAGAGGAGAAAGAACTAGCCCAGAAATGGCACTTGTTGGGCCACATGTGGGTCCAAATCTGTTTTTCTGCGTGCACAGCTGTCCCTCTCACACGGATGCCAGCATGCAAAGAAAGTTCAGGAAAGCATGGTTAGTCACACTAACTAGCTGCTGACTAGTTATTTCCTCCCCTGAGGAAAATGAGAGGACTAAATGAGGGGCCCGTCCGATGTCGTGACTTTAGAGGGTCAGGTATATGCCAGGCCCTCCCATTACATTTAATCCCCAGATCTCTCTTAGGCTCCTCATACCCGCGGTGCAAATCCCCTCCCTTCAACAGGCATTGCTTCTGCCTATGTAAAATGAGAGGCTTGCATTGGGGAAGAACAATTTTAATGACCTTGCTAGATTCACCACTCTGCACAACGAGAACCTTTTACACCACGCTTACAGCTGAGAGGACATGCTCGGTGGGGTGAAGAGAGGAAGAGAGCCAGGACCGAGAGCCACATCAGTCACTGGTGGAGCTGGAAGTCCTTTCACTGTGACCACCTCTCAACAACTGGGCCTGCTTGATTTGATGCAGATTAGAACAGATGTTTTCCTGGGAGACAAGATGGTGACCTCACAGGCCCCTTTCTCCCAGGTGCACACCTCCCACCTCTTTGACCTTCTCAAGGCTCCTGAGCACCTGGAAGTTAGGGACCTTCACTGTTCATTTCAGGCGGCCCCAAACTGGGCCCCAAGCCAGCGCGAGTCTAACTGACCTGGGCTCCCACATCCCCCACACTCTCCTCGGACTTGGCAGTGGCCCGAGGCAGGGTTCTCCTGCTTTAGGACATTTGACTTGTTTACACAAACCTTTTCACATAAGATTCCCCACACCCATGTCACAGAGGAGCAAACATGTCTTGTAGTATCACATAGCACACCTGCGTAAAGAGCTTTGTTTTGCAGAGTTCTACCAACGATGCCATCTTTACCTTCCACAGCTCTAAGGCTGGGTGCAGTGGCAAAGCACTGGGTTCAGGTTCCAGCTCTGTCGCTTGGGATCCTGAGCCAGCATTGTCATCTCTGCAAATGGGAGACAGAGGGACTAATACCGCCTGATGATTAAATCAGAGGGCTGCTCTTGGGCTTCCTGGCATGAAGAAAGCCATCAATCTGTTGACTGTCATCCTTTTTTTTTTTCTGTTGAGGGCTAGGCAGAAGGGAGTGAAATCTAAGGCTACAGTGGCTTAGGGAGGACCAGCCAGGAACGTGAAGGAGGTCCTTAAGCCCCAGTTGGGGTTCAGGGATTCTCCTTTAAGGTTCATGCAGGTGGGAATTTAGGAGGGGCGGGCAAAGAGCTCAGCAAGTAGCAACGGTGGCGGGGGACTGGCCTGTGGGAGGCCGTTCTCTCCAACAAGGCAGGGGACCCCTGCAGTTTCTGGCCTGACTTTGTGGATTCAGGCCTACCTCACAGGGTATTGTAAAGCCCCGCGCAGGAAGGTTTGCGGATAACTTCTTTCTCACAAAGGGGATTTCCCGCTGTTAAAAACAAACAAAGGCCTTAGACACCAGGCTACAGGCCTGGTAGGGGAGGGGCGGCCCCAGAAAGGCCCTCAGGGCCTGGGGGAACTAACTCCCGAAAGCAGTTGAAGGCTTTGTGGGCAGATGCCCCTGATTTCTGCTGATGGAGAGAAAACCCCCAAAGCTCCCCAAAGCCCGGTGTTTTCTTGCTTCCCAAGGCTAACTTTTGAATACATAAATTACCCAAGTACTCCCCTTTTACCTCACTGTTTGCGAGTTCACAGCTTTGGCAACAAAGCTCTCCCTCCTTCTATTTATTGGGTGTCAAATTTCGGATCTTTCTGTATCATAAGATTCCAAACACCCTGTAATGTCATTTCCTCCCAAAGATAAATGGGCAAAGCGCCCTCATTCATTCCTTCCTGAACTCAACAGATGTCTTTGATGTCCATTTTGTACCGGGGACTCATTCCCAAGGTCCAAAGAACCCCTGGGTTCAGCTACTATCCAGGGAGTCATTAAGATTCCCAAATGTCCACTTTCGAGATCCCACGTCTCCCCGCCCCCAACTCCCTCCCTCGCACACAGTCTCTGGGCCTCCAGCCTGACTGATCTCAGCGAAGGGAATAAAAACAGCCTCGGGGTCGCGGGTGCCCGCCCAGGCTCCTGACTGGGATCAGCGCGCCCCTACTTCCCGGGGCTCGGCCTTCCGCGCGCCCTCTGTTGGACCCGGGTCCTCCCTGGGGCTCCAGCCTTTGGCCAGTCCGCGCCCATTCACTGAGACTCTAACCCTCTCGGGCCCGCAACGCCGACGAAGCTCCCCGAGGGTGGGTTCCGCGGGGGGGCCCCTCTGGCCTCTCCTTTCCCCTTGACTCCCTCTCGGCGCCCGCGGGACTCAGGTCGTGGCCACGCGGGGTCCTGCGTGCTCCAGCCCGGGCCGCGGCTGTCCCCGTTCGCCCACGTGGGCGCGCTCCGCGCCGGGAGGGGGAGGCCGGGCGCCCTCTGGGAGGCTGGGGGCGGGCAGGGCGCCCAGGGAAGGAGGTGGTGGGGCGCGGGGGAGGAGGCGGGGAGCCCCGGCGGCAAGGGGGCGGTGACAGCGCTTGGAAAAGAGGCTGCACGCGGATTTGCATGAAACGCAGACTGGGAGCGGGCGGGAGCGGGAGCGGGAGCGGGAGCGCGGCGCAGGGCCCAGGACAGCGCAGGGAGAGAGCGGTGAGGAGTTGGGCAGCGAGGAGGCGAGGCTGCCGAGGCGGAGGGATCTTCGCATCAAAGCGATCGAGGCGAGCAAAGTTTGGCTGGGGGTTGGACTTTCCTTCCTGGAGGCGGCACCCAAACAGCCACCCGGTGCGGAAACCCAAACTTTCTTCTGCCACTCTGAGGCTCGCGGCCGACGCCTCCGCCCCGCGTTCGGGGCCTTCCCGACCCAGTGCGGCTGCCGCCCGCCCGCCCCCTACCTACCCCGCCGCCCTTCTCTCTGCCGTGGGAGCCCCGTGGGCTGCTGCGCCGCGGCCCGGCCCAGAGCTCGGGCAAGTTCGCCGAGAGTTGAAGCGAAGAAGTTTGGGCAGCCCCGGCCCAGCTCCCCTTTGCGCCCCCGGCGTCCCGCCGCGCCCAGCCCCGCCGGGGGCGTCCCTCGGCTCCCGAGCGCCCTCCCCAGCCATGTCGTCCATCCTGCCCTTCACCCCCCCGATCGTGAAGCGCCTGCTGGGCTGGAAGAAGGGCGAGCAGAACGGGCAAGAAGAGAAGTGGTGTGAGAAGGCGGTCAAGAGTTTGGTCAAGAAGCTCAAGAAGACCGGGCAGCTGGACGAGCTGGAGAAGGCCATCACCACGCAGAACGTCAACACCAAGTGCATCACCATCCCCAGGTGGGGGCCCGAGCGACCTCGGGGGCGCGGCGGCCCAGACCCGTGGGGCTGCGGGGCCGGCCGGGTGGGGTCGGAGCGGAGCGGAGCGGAGGGGGTAGTGCGCGCGCGCGTGTGCGTGTAAAGGGCGGGGGTGGGAGCGCGGGCAGAACGGGGACCCCAAACAAAACCTTCTCTGGATTTGCAAAGATTCAGAGCCCGGGGCTTCCACGCGGCACTCTTACTCCCAGACCTCACGCCCGCTTTTCACCTCCCGGAAAGGGGGGTGCTGCTGGAATTGGCCGCCCTCGCTGCGGGGAGCTGCGGGCTCAAAGTTGAGGCCCGCTTTGTTCAGCTCCGCGGGCCGGAGCCCCTCCTCCGCCGCCGCCTCCCGCCCCCGCGGCCCGCGCTCGTGGAGGTGGTAGTGTCTCTCCCTTTCTTTTCTTCTGCCCTGTCCCCCCACGTCTTTCCTCCCCAACAGGAATGCAGTCGGTACAGCTGGGGCTGTGGGTGAGGAGCGGGAGCCTTGTGATTGACAGATTCCTTCTTCGTTCTCTCTTTGCCTTCGGGATTAGCATTTTTAGCGAGTATTTTTAGACTTGGTTGTGCCAGTCTCCCGCCCCTCTCCGCACACACTCACTTTGGTCGCAGTGCAATGCTCTGACTTTCAAATGAGAGACAAGTGACGGAGAGAGTAGGGTTTTCAAACTCCCCCCCCCCGCCCACCACACACACACCTCTCCCCACCCCCGACTGTTTTTTGCCCTCCTTTCAGCCTGAGATTTCGGGTTGATGCAGAACAGAGAGGACTTAGAGCCAACTAGATAACAGAACGCACCCCAAAAAGGGCCTCACAGTGGCCCGTGCATTCCTGTAGAGACCTTCCCAGAGCGCTTTGCCATCTGGCTGGACCTCTTTTATAATCCACAGTGCTAGCTAGGTCAGTGGGGAGCTCACAGATGGCTGATGGAAGGGGTCAATAACTTTCCTCCAATCCCCAGGACCGTCTCTTAGTTTAGCTGCTCCTCGCCTCTCTGGAAATTGGGACATGTATTAGGGGACACCTTGGGCTCCTGTCCCTTCTCAGTTCCCTCTAAAATCTGACTCTGTACCAAGGGAGTGTGAGTAGGGGTGTGGGGAGGAACATCCTGGGGGTCCTAGGCTGCAGAGAAATATGTAGAGGGCCCCCAGGGCTTGAGCCCCGCAGAGATTGTCATCCTTGCTCTTGGGCCAGGAGTGGACTCCATCCTTGGCCACCTGCTTGGAGCAGCTGTACAGGGGCTGCCAGCCCTGTCAGGCAGGCACAAAGCAACATCTGTCCCGAGAACCCAGGGCAGGCCTCCTCTGGAAATAAATGCCACATATGGTGGGAGCGCTGACTTAAAAAATAATATTTTTTTTTTTTTAGCTGGGTGGATCCAGTCAATAAAGGGGGAGGGAAGGCCGTGTGCTGTCTGGGAAGTGTGCTCTGGGCGTGTGATCTGGAGCCAGAACTGACTTCAGAGGAGGTGGTGTGATGTGATGGTCAGTGAGCCCTGGGTTCTGGTCCCAACTCTTTGTGGTTCTTTTTTCTCTAGGTGGGGCGGGGCCGGTGAGTGGGTGAATGAGTGTCCTACTTCTCCCTCCTAAGGAGGGGTTTTGAAACCTGCCTTCTTAGCTGCCCAGGTGCATTGAGGACAAGTGGTTTATGCCTTGAAACAGGAGGGGGGAAAAGATAATCAATTATAAAATGAGCAGCTGTGTAAAGTGTTTTACAGTTTACGGAGCATTTTCATGTGGTTTTATGAAATGAAGGAAGAAAGAAAATCCTGGAAAACAGATAAGGTGGTTAGGCTTCAGATTTATCTCCGTTTTAAAGTTGAGAAAACTTCAGAGGGGAGAGGTGAAAAGGCTGGCTACAGTAGACGGGGATTCTGACCCAGCGTGCTCCTTTTCCTGCCCCCTGCTGCTGTTTACTTTGAAGGTTCTGAAAGCATTCTTTGTTGCATGCTCAAGTACTGTTAACTGGGCGGGGTGAGGGCGGGGGGAACCACCCAGGGGTGGAGGGCAGTGTAGATCTTTTTCAGTAAGGGTGCTTATGTTCAATCTGTGGGCTGGTCAGAGCCTGGAGGAGAGAGGCCTTGCTTCCCCTGCTTCGGTAAAAATTTGCCTACTGGGTGAGCAGAGCTCCGGCCTGCTTTTTCTTCCTAAGTTCTGTGCAGCCAGAGGCATAGGAAGGTTTGGATGTTTCTGAGAGTTCAAGTTAACTTGCCCCGTGGTCTCTCAACACTCTGTCAGGACTGGAACATCTTCTACTTGCCTGGCAAGGACCTACTGATAAGACAGATTTTTAAAAATATCTTTTCTCAGTTAGGGATACTCAGTGGCTTGGGTGGATCCAGACAAAGTGGATTTCCATCCCTGGATTTTGTGCCCACGCCTCTGGGTCACCTTGTCTCCCTTGGCAACAGCTGCTGCTGTTTTGGTCTCAGGCAAACAACTAAAGGCCACGTCTTGGGGAGGTGGTTTAGCTGGCCTCATGCTAGTGATAAGGATGGGTCTGCTGAGCCCCGCAGATTGCTGTGTTGCTTATCAAATGGTCTGCTTTCTCCACACCGCCTTACATGAGTTATCACACAGTGTGGGAGGGTTGGGGCACTGGGTGCTTAAAAGTGCTCTGTGAGATTGGACCTTGGTTGGGGTTTAAGGAGCCCTCAGTCCAAGATTTTGACAGGCGTTTTGGCTAATAGGTAACCATGAGCAGCAACAGTAACATTTGGCAATTACAGCGGTATGTTAGGGCCTTCCGGGCCACATGCTTGCTTCTCTGTTACTTCAGCTCTAACCTGTCTCAGTGATCAGAAGAGCTGGAGTGATACAGCCTTATTGATATCAAGAATGTGAAAAAGACCGGTGCCAAGGAAGTGGTGAGAGATTGATCGAGATACACCCACACAGGCTATCAGGATACGCTGAGGTCTGGCAGGATGGGCAGAATGTTGACAAGTTGTAAAACAGAATCTCACTCCTCACCTGTGTGCATACCTGGGTAAAGCTGCAGGTATCTTTTTGGCCAGCTTATAAGAAAGGAGTCATAGCATTTGCCACTGAGAACAGAGGAGGTGTGTGCATGTTAGGTCAGCAATCAGGAGTCAGGCTCACTTAAAACGACTGTTCTGATGGACTCTGGTAACTTGTGCTCCCCTGATAGGATCAGTTGCTAGGAGCACGACCAAGCTTATGGCCTAGTTTGTTTGGAAGGGAAGTTGCGTTTTCTTGTATCAAAGCACTAAGTCCAAAGGAAAGTGGGGGGATTTTCTGATATACACCAACTCCTACCATTTTGAGCTTCTCTTTTAGCACAGCCTCCTCCGTTACCTACTTGGACTTTGCCAGACTGTGCTCACCCCAGGGAAAAAGGGAAAAGATCCTTATCATTAACACGCCTTTCTCAGACTTCTGGGGACAGACCCATCGCCAAGGCTGCTTGTTCATTAGGAGAGTTGCACCCGGGGGAAGGCTGCTTGTTCATTAGGAGAGTTGCACCTGGGGACTGGGAAGAGGAGGGGCCCACAGGGCCACGTGTAGCTGATTGTGGGGCTGGCTCATAGCCATGGCTGAACCCAGGATCAGCTTGACGTGCCCTTGACGTTTGGAACCCCGCAATTTGCTGTTGCATCCAGGAGTTGAATGTTTGGGCCAGTGCTTGTTGCAGACAGCCCCTTGCTCACAGTTCTTAATTAAGTGTTTGTTGGAGTTTGTTGATTCATTATGTATTGGCCCTGTCATGCCTGAGTCAGTATTCCAGGCAATGGGGGAGGATACAGAGGTGAATTTGAGCTGGCTCCTGCCTGTGAGAAGCTTACACTTCAGTAAGGGAAACATTAATAGGGCATTATTTGAGTGTCTAACTGCTATTTCCTTCTTAGTCCCAGCCATTAAAAAAAAAAAAGCCCTCTAGTATGGAGTGGAATCTTTTTTTTTTTTTTTGTGGGGGGGGGCAACCTATGGTGAGTCTTTTAAATACTATAAAGTCACTAGGTTAGAAAACAAAATAATGATAACCATCTCTCTTCTCCGAATCTTGCCATTTTAATACCTGGGTGTGTTTAAGAGTTCACTGAATGAGAGCTTTCATGTCTGCACCTGTAAAATCAGGATGAGATAAGACTCGTGAAAGTGCTTCATAAACCAGAGAGTGTGACAGACGTAATGTTATGCTTAGCCCTGTCTGTGTATCAGTCATTCATTACTAAATTATTTAAACATTTATTAAATGCTCCCTATGATGAGCAAGGCAGGATGCCTGTTCCGAGGAGCTCTTTTGTCTAGGGTGGGAAACAGACTTGCCCAAAGATACAGGGCAAGAGCTGCAGCTGAGATATGTATGAAGGGCACAGACATGGGGGCAGACCATTAACTCCATGGCAGGAGGGGAAGGGAAAAGAAAGGGGTCCATGTGAGGTGGAATACCAAAGGAGTAACAGGAGTTGTTATCTGAAGGAGGCTTCTGGACTGCAGTGTGATCATGAGCACTTTTGGGACAGGGTGACAGCTGCCTACAAGGATGAGGCAATGACATCTTCACTTTCTGCGTTTGCGAAACTGAGCACTGCTATGAGCATATGTTACCATATAGCTTGCACTGAAGGGCTAGTGAACCCCGAGCTGTATTTCACTCCACAGTCAAGTGTTCTCCCTTTGAAGTAAGAAGGTAATTTAGTACTGCAAACCTGAAATTCAGGTTTCCTCGGTGGGAACAGTGACTGTAGATAGATTAGCTCAGAATGTAACAGTGTCAATAAAAAGTGGACAACTTGGAGATGATTGTGGGCGCTCGGCACTTCAGAGTTTTGGTGAGACCTGGTCTTTCATTTTTCTGCTTCATGCTTGCTAAAAACACATTCTTTTAAGCCTGAGTTTTTATACGGGCATGAGAACTTTTAATAATGTATTTTGAAAAATCTTCGCAAGGATATAAAGTTTTAAATGACAATTTTAATAATAGGAAAAAAGTCAGTGAATACAGGAGTCATTTAGTTCTGAGGAGAAATGCAAGAAGGTGATGAAATTGAGAGAATTTGGCTCAAACTAATCACATCAGGAATCCAATTAAAATGAGGTTCTTAAAAAAATAAATATTGGTTTTAATGATGTAAACTTGTAATTGCTGTATTATTATAATGGAAATAAAATTAACACAATTTAATGGACTGAGCGACCATTAATTTTCACTTGTTAATTTATAAGGAGATTTTAATGACATTTGACGCCCAATACAGCCATTATTACTCTGCATGCACTCCTTTATGAAGTCAATAGAACCAAGCAGTATTTGCTTTAAAACTTGAAGTCAGGCTTTATTCATATTTCCTTATTCTCCTTCCTTCCTTACCCACCTCTCCCTCAGCGTCCTATAAGTGCAGTTATGTTCTCTACAGTGGAATGCAGCTTTCTCAACCAGGCTCATGACTAGTCCTAATTAATATTTGTCCTGTCTTCTTTGAAGTATTGACTTATTAAAAAAAAAAAAAATGTCAACGCTTGCTAGTGTGGCTCACTTGGTTGGAGCATTGTCCTGTGAACCAAAAGGCCACAGGTTCGATCCCTGATCAGGGCACATACCCAGGTTGTGGGTTCCATCCTCGTTCAAGCAGTGTATGGAAGGCAGCCAGTCAATATGTCTGTCCCTTTTCCTCTCCCTTCCTTCCCCTTGCTCCAAAATCAATAAAGATGAACTCAGGTGAGGATAAAAAAAACAAAACAAAACCCAACTTGTCCCCTTCCCCAAATCTATACCTGAAGAGAGAAGAGCCCAGAAAGACTGCTCATGAAGGCAGCCTGCTGTCCATGCAGGGAGCTTGGAAATGTGACCATTTTTCTTCAGGCACCAGGGGCTGGTTCACCCTTGGAAGGGACTAGCTTCTCCCCAGTGGGGGCCTGAAATCATCTGCTGACCACTGACACATTCCCAGGCCATGAAGCCTTCAGTCTCCAAGCACAATGGTTCCTGTAAACAGCTGGAAGCTACCATATTTAACCCACCCTAATTTTACTCTATTCCAAGTTTTAGAACTAGGATTCCAGGAGAAATGGTCCACTTACACGCTTTCCTTCAGCGCACCTTAACCCTGTGCTAGGGAGTAGGGCAAAGTAGTGAGGAAGGCAGTCACTGTCTCGGCCCTCCTGTAGCTTCCAGTCTACTGGCTGCCAAAGTGGGTTCTGTGCCGTGGAAATGGTGGTGTGTGTGTTCACTCTGGTTAATTTGTAAATACTGTTTTCTTGATGTCAGAGAGCCAAATCCCCCAAGCTCTGTAGTTTATTGACTCCTGATGGGGGTAAGAGAGCGTGTGTGTAATATTACTCTTTGTTTTGACTTAATTAACAGTTTTAGAAATAACAAATCTATAGCACAAGTTGCACTATCTGCTGTTGATTATCTGAGGCCTCTGCTATAAACAGCACCTGTCACAGTGGCATGCTGCTGCGGAATGTTTTGACAGAGAGACCCAGTTTAAAATGAAAACACAGTTGAAGCCTATTAATTAAGAGGTTTGGCTAATTCTGGACTAGGCTAAAGTTTGTTTAGCAGGCCTTTTCTCTTCATAAATGCTGTCAAAGAAACATTAGTTATAAACGTGGTTTTTGGGGTCATTTTGAAGGCAGGAGTCTGCAGACCTGGTCGGTCCTAGACCTAGCCGCTTCTGATGAGCCGTGTGATCTCGGGCAAGTCACTTAATGTCTCTGGGCCTCGGATTTTCTCAAATGGAAAATAGACTGGATAAGTTCAATGGAAGGGCCTTTCCACTTCTAAAGCAGTTTTTAAGCAAGCGTTTTAGAAGCTCCCACTTGCACAAATCCAGTTGATCAATGAATCACAAGTCTTTCTTTCTTTCTTTTTTTTTTTTTTTAAAGATATTATTCATCATTCTTGGAGAGAGGGGAAGGGAGAGAGGCAGAGAGGGAGAGAAACATCAGTAAGTATAAGGTTGCCTTTCCCCTGCCTCCAGCTACAGACCTGGCTTGCAACCTAGTTACGTGCCCTGACTGGGAATGGAACCAGTGACCTTTGGGTTCACAGACCGGTGCATTATCCACTGTGCCATCAGCCAAGGCACAAGTCTTTCTTAATTGCTAATATCCTAAGTCCCTATCTGTCTGGTGCCAACCCATTTATATAAATAAAAGTAATAGAACCATAATTTAGTCTTTAATTTTGGCTATTTTCCCCCCTCCTTCTCCACACCTCTTCCCTACCTTGTGAGTCAAAATCAGTGAAATTTAGCTATAAAGGAATATAAAAATAGCTGAACACTAAGATAAAGATATGGAGGCTATGTGTCTTTAGAGGTAGTGAGCAATTTTTCTTTGTTGCTATTTTTGGCTATTCTCAGAGCAGGAAGTTTACTTAAACTAATGACCACAAATACCTAAAAATGGTGAAATGTAAGAGGTAGGCATTGAAGAGGATACCTGTGGAAAATGTTTGCTCATATGTCAGTTTACCCGGAAAGCTTCCTTTATTTATTTTTCAAATATCTATATAAGGAAAGACTATACACAATTGCTTAAGCATGCACCTTTTGTTAGGCAGTGTAGAGGTTACGAGATTAAACCCCAGCTAGGAAATGAAAAGTGAGTTCTCCCAAAATAGTCCTTTTCTGTATCACATGGCTTTCTCCCCTTACATCTGGCAAGTGTTTCTTCTGAGTGCTTTGCTGGAGTTCAGAGTGAGAGAATTGCTTAAGAAACATGGGTGTAAGACTTTGCCTTTGAAACCTACAGAGTCACAAATCTGGTCACTTTTGCTGAAAAGTGTTGCATCACAAACTGCCAAACCCAGTGGTAGTTCCGAAGTGTCACCCTTTTTTTTTTCTGTTCAACTGGACTTTTGAAAATCGTAATGCTTTTTGGGTGTGTGTTTTTTAAAGGTCTGTTTTTATGCTGTCACAGCTCAAAAATGCCAAAAGGCATTTTTTCCTTAAAAAATCACCTCTGGGCTAAGCCCCAATGTGGAGTAATGGATCCAGAAAGGACTTTTCGAGTAGTTGCAAGTGGCTGAGAGCAAGCACTGAGGGTGGAAATTGGGCCTTGTCCTCCCTTAGCTTCAAACCTGCCCCATTGTAAATGTTCTCTTACTCTCACTGAATTCAGACTCCAGGTGAGTCTCACTTCTCTCTGTGCCCAGGAGGGCAGAGTGAGTGAGTTTGTTCTGCTAACCTTTACATTCTCATTGCTGCCATTAACCTGGACACAATCAGATTCTTAAAATATCACCTGGGGAGCAGAGGTGGGGGCTGGGTGGATGACAGGAAGAGCCCAGTAGTAAAGAAAGAGCAGATGGTTCTGGGGCCTGACAGCCCAGGCTTGAGTCTGTCACGTACTAGCCACGTGGCAGCCCTGGGTACTTCAAATTACTGAGCCCCCACGTTTTCTCATCTGTAACATGGGAATGGGAACACTTTCTTCATATAAATCAACCCAAATGAGGTAAGGTAGACCAGGCACTTGGTTGATATTTGTAGCTTACAGCATTTAGTAGGTACTCATTAAATACTCATTTTCACTTTTTTTTTTAAAGATTTTATTTCATTATTTTTAGAAAGCAGGGAAGGGAGTGAGACAGAGAGGGAGAGAAACATCAACGTATGGTTGCCTTTCACCTGCCTCCAGCTACGGATCTGGCTGGAGACCTGGCTTGTAACCTGGTTATGTGCCCTGGCTGGGAATCGAACCTGCGACCTTTGGGTTCACAGGCTGGCACCTTATCCACTGTGCTACCAGCCAGGGCCTCATTTTCACTTTTAAAGGGGAAATTTAACTGATGGTGCCAGTCAATTCCAATAGGGGACCCCCACCCCACCCCACCCTCACCCCTTCCTCTCAGAGCTCACCATTTAGAAAACCTTGGTTTATGTAGTGACAGAATCTGCCATCAACCCATGCACATCAAGAGGATACAACCATGCTACCTGTTGATTTAGGGCTTGGCAGGCTATTGAAAGAGAAATAATTCCTATTCTTAGGTGGTTCTGCCCTTCCCCCTCGTTATCTTCATTTTAAAATTGTTTGGATGACTAAAGATAATAGTATTGAAAACAAACTTGAATGAATCAGTGCTCCTGGGACGGGGGATGGGTAAGATCCCAAAGAAGAAATGCTGTGACTCACACACGTGTCACTGATAGCTTGCCTGTAAGTGTGTATAAAAGTATATGATATTTATTGTTGCTGTTTTTGGAGGCCCGCCTGGACGGCAATTCTGTCTTTCCCTGAAGTACCACCTCACCTGTTGGCTTGGCTGGCAAGTGAAAATACTCAGCTCCAGAAACTCATGGCTCTGATAGACCTAGACATGGGCAGTGGGCCCCATGACCACCCTTAGTGATGTGCAGGCAGGAACGCTGGCTGAGAGGGCCGTGCTGTGGCCTGCCACTGGAGGTGCTTGTTTTCATCGAGCAGAGCTGTGAGGCCAAGGGGTCCCGGCCCTTCTAGAGCCTGCGTCTCTTCCTTCCAGACCACACTGCGGGCTCTGACCTTAGTTCCCTGCCCCAGAGGTCTTGAGCCTGTTTCTGAGTCCTTTGTGGGCCTTTCCCAGGTCATCCACCTGAAGAAAGATTGCCTTGACCCAGGGCAGAGTGCTTACCAAGGGCTGAGCTGGGGTGCGAGGCATGGAGGAATTTGATGGAACTAGGGGTGCTGGTGTTCATATGGGTGTGCAGGAGGCCCTCCTAAGTGTGGGATGGCACTGTGGGTGGGCCGGGATCTGGGGACGCTTGTCCCTGAGT
Source organism: Noctilio leporinus (assembly GCA_004026585.1). NCBI lineage: Eukaryota > Metazoa > Chordata > Mammalia > Chiroptera > Noctilionidae > Noctilio > Noctilio leporinus. The sequence goes on from PVIW01002186.1 coordinate 95,579, forward strand.
GTCCACATTTTGTCATAAGACCAAGGAATCAGAGAATTCTAAATTCCAAACCTGGCCTTCCCGGTTGTATTAAGGTATCTTTCAAAGTAGGAGAATAGAGCACATTCTATTTAAGCTTATTACTTTGATTTCTGTTTTTAAAATGTGTTATATGGTGGGGGCCTTCCTATATAGTTATACGTGAGGACCCACGAATAGTAGAGAGAGGCAGGCCCATTTTTAGCACTGTTCTCTCAGTTATGGCACCGTTACATGGACAGGATGGTGGGGACTTCCTTAGAGATTGCTTCCCCTCTTCTTGAACCCAGATCAGAGTGAATGCAAATGAGGTAGAAGGTGATACATGCATATTGCAGCTGCCTATCTGAAACGGAGCCAAAAGCTGGACAACTGATCATGTGTGTGTTTGCTGGATACGTGCATTAGACACTGACTTTGGGCTGGGCCTCAGAAGGTGTGGAGATGCAGAGACAAAGTCCTGTCTCTAAACTGTGCAGAGGGCAAAAGGGACACAGTGACCACAGTTACAGTGGGCTCATGGGAAAAACTCTGAGAATGGTTGAACACACTGTTGTTCGGGAGCCCGGAGGCTGAGCAACTTCTGGGGGAGTCAGAAGGCTTCCCCTACGAGGTGATGCTCGAGCAGAATCTTGAAGGGTGGATAGGAGTGTGGGAGCGGGGTGAGGGCTGCATGGAGCCCTGGTCAGACAGCACATGCAGGGCCTGGTGTCTGGGGCCGGCAGGACAGTCCAGGGTGGCCAGAGAGGAGTTGGAGAAGGGTGTTGCCAAGGGCTTTAGTGAGCCAGGCTTGGCGTTTGGACCTTGCCTGCTCTGTGAGCGCTCAGGAGATTTTAAAGCAGGGAGTGGCATGGCTGAGGCCACCATTCTGTTCGTGCTTCATTTTCTCCTCCACCCACAGCCGGTAACAGCAGGTTTTCTGCCTGAGTTATCCGGGTCAGAGTCATAATCCCTTACACCGCCATGTGGACAGCTTTAGGCTATGTCTGGACCATGGTGGGAAATAGTGTCTTATTTGCTGTCAGGAGTGAAGACGAGTTGTACAGCCAGGAGGACCCTGGGAGCCCCTGTGCCCAGGTAATTAGCTAGTGAGTCCCGCCAGCCTCTTGACATGGATTCCTTGGGAAATTAAGCGGCATGTCGCTGGGCTCCTGCAGAGGCCTGGTCTCCCTAGGCAAAGGCCTCTTGATCAGATCTTGGCCTTTCTCTGGGTCTTCCCTGTGCCTGGCACATAGCCTGTATGTGGAATGTCTCTGGTCACTGTTTTTAATTTCTTCATTGATAAACGTCTAGACCAGGCTTTCCAATTCCAGACCACACTGCAATCTCCAAAAATATCTAAATTCTCTACTGCAGGCTCATCGAATGCTGTAAGTGTATTAAATATGTATTACATTCCTTAATAAGAGAGTAAAAATAATTTAAGTTGGTGGTATTTATTTATTTTTGTCATTGAGAGTAAACAGAAATTATATTGGCCATTTAGAGTACCATTTATCTGGTTTGAGTCAGTTTTTTGTTACTGTTGTTGCTCGTTTATAGATTTTTAGGAGATAAAATTTTGTGTCTATGGACTGATCCTAGTTCATGGACCCTTTTTGAGAATGTTGATAAGAGACCTGCTGCTAAAGGGACAGCGGACTGTGGTGGAGACCTCTGGGTTTGCATTCAAGAGACCAAACTTCAAATCCCTGCTGCCACAATGTACTGCTTTGGTGACTATGGGCACGTCATCTAACTTGTTTGGGCCTCCTTTTCCTCACCAGTAAAAAGGTAAAAATGATAAATTTCCTTAGTAGGATGATTGAAATTATTTACTTAGATAAGCTGTACATTAAAAGCACTTTGCAGCCTGTAAAACATTCTGCAGGGTCACCTAATACATTTTAATGGAGCAGACTCTGGAGTATTGCTAAAATGCCTTTCTGACAGACGTGGAGTTAAGGCTTCAAGCGCGCACCCAGATTTTTACAGAGAAGAATTGTCAAGGATGCGCAAAATTCAACAGGACTAGGTACTCAGGGCCTGCATGCGCCGGGGCCTGGCACCGGAGGCCGATGCTCTTGATCTGTCCAAACAGCATTCGAGTTGGCGGTGATCTGAGCCCTCTCACCTGGTGACTGGTACATGTGCCACGGACCGAGTGCCAACTATGTGCCAGATACCATGGTGGGCTGTCTCTGACCTGATTGGCCTTTGGCCATCTGCAGGTCTCTGAGAGGGAGGAGTCAACCCTGCTGATAGAGGAGGAGGTCGAGGCTCTGAGGTGCCTGTGGCAGAACAGGAACCAACCCTGACGGTCTGTCCCGAGGCTCCCTGAGAAAGGGCTACTGTCCTCATCCTCTGAAGCTCCATGGTAAGAGATGGAGCTGGATTTGCCTACAAAGCTCTACCTGCTTCTAGGATTTTGGCTGACTCTGTAATTTATTGAACAAATATGACAATTGTAAGAGTGAAAAGGGCACTGCTATTATTGTTAATTATGGCCAGAAAGTGGGCATAATCCTGCCTGTTTGGACAGACATGGGTAGTCACCCTGCCTCTGTGCCATGGATCATGATACCTGACCAAGGTAACGGGCTGGGTTAGCCAGTTTATGTGCCACTGATGAAGTACAAGGGGCCGTCAGGATTATTTACTGCTGGAGTAGATGAAATGAGTTGCCTAAGGTCACTCAGCAAGTTGGCAGCATCATATTTTAAAAGTGAATGAGACCTCAGAGATAATCTGACGTAAGCAAGTTGGCACTAGAGCTCACTAACTAGTGGTGGCTGCTCTGAAGGGAAGGGGACGGAAGTGGGAGGTGTGTCTTTGGGGGATGTGGGGGTGCTGGTGAGGGCATGGGAGGGCAGTCACCTGGCTCTAGGCTGTCTGCATCCTTATCTGGACATGTCCCTTTGAAGCCCAGGGGATGCCACCAGGCCCAGTGTGACCTAGATGGTGTTTGATGGCCAGGAACGGAGACTTCTGTGTGCTGACTTCTCCTGTTCCCCTGCTCCAATTTAGCTGAGGCCTCAAAGAGATACTACTGGCTGGGAGCTGGTGGGAGTTAGTGGATAATCCTTCTGCTGAAGAATTTTGGAAGGCGTTGAGGAAGGAATTAAAAATAACAGCAAGCATGCCTTTTCTTTCTCTTTGCGGTAAATGCATGGAATGTGCCAGGGCCTCCGTGGAGCACGTGGCCCCAAATAACCCCCCTGCCAATGGAATTCTGCAGAGCGCATGGAAAGACTGTGCTGTTTCACTCCTGCTTAATGTTCCCAGGATTTGTTCTGCGAAATCATCCAAGCCTCCCCCTTCTTCTCTTGCCCCAAATGATTTGTTGAAAGTATGGAGAGGGACTTGAGTCCTCTATAATCTCCAACCAAACTGTTACTGTGGGTTAGGGCCTGTCCCATGAGCTCCAAGGAGAGCAGCTGGAGTGGCAAAGTGGGACAGCTACAGGCTGAGAAAGTGAAATGAAAAGTCAAACCGAACTTGGCACTTGCTTGGAGAACTTCAGCTGATTCTGTGGTGCTCTGAGTGTCCTCTTTTGTGGCTGTGCGTGTTCTAGAAATAAAGCAAAATGCGTTATCCCCACTCTGCCCCTTTTTCTACCCCTGCCCCCTCTTCACCAGGCACACACACAAGGAGGCATGTGTGTGGGTGAGTATGGCAGGAAGTATTAATTATTTACGTTCCAGTTCATCGGATAGTCAGCATGGGAGCTGGGCCCAGGGCTTCATGGAGATGACCAGCCATCTTGTGGGTAAGGCTGGACTCTGCTTTTGTATTTAGAGTTCCAGCTCTTTTCATCATTGGCACTCTTGCCCCTGCTCCAGGTCCCTCATGCTTGGGTACTGCAGTAAGCCAGTGGGCCCCTTCCCTCTCTGATCCAGCAAGGACTGGGGAGCCTCCCAGCTTTCTGCTCTGCCATCTTCAACCTGATCTCCTTTTGTCTTCAAACTTGACCCCCCATGGTCCAAGGATGGCTGCAGCTGCTCCAGGCATCACTCTTTTTACAGAGTTGCAGGTTGGGGCAGAGAAGACTGCTTCTGTGTGTGTGAGTGGTTGGGGGGCAGGTAGCGGGGTAGGCGGGAGGTAGGGCAGGATAGTCTCTTCATCCAGGAAGAAAACATTTCCCAGAAACCTCCTTGTATCTCTTTGGCCTGAATTGTGTCACATGCAGCCAATGGATTGGAATAAGCCTCTTGAAGTCAAGGATCCAGGCTACTTCTTTGACTCATTATATACTTAGTAGTTCAATGCCAGGCACTTTGTAAATTTTAATGACTACTTACTGATTTCTTTCTTCTATGAGTAGACTTCTGAACACTTACCTGATGTCTTGCTAGTTTTTGAGGACAGGATGGTAAACCAGTCAAAGACCAGTTCCTGCCCTCATGTTGCTTATACTTGAGATGGAGAAACAGTTGTGTTTGGAGCATCTAACAGGGTGCACTGCAGCAGTCTGCCATGGGGCAGCCTTGGGAGAGGGATGAAATGGGGTCTTGGAGATACAGATGAATGTGCCTGAAGATGATGTATTTGTTACTCAAGCCCGGTCCTTTTAGGCAGTTTAGCTTTCTGTCTCTACCCCTCCACCAGTCTTGTTTTCCTGTTGACAAATGAAGATGAAAAACTTGCCTCTGAGTATGGAGTGGGGGCAGAGTACAGAGCCAGGAGCCTCCTGCACCCAGGGGAAATTTTCTAAAGGGTGCTTGCGGTCTTCTAGCTTCAAAACCTTGTGCAATTTAATTGCATGTTGAGCGTCTTTCTGCATCTCACTGGCTTTGCGTCGACCGGAAACTTTCTCGGAAAGCATATAGATGAAAAAATAAGAATTCTATAAAAGTTTGGTGGTCAAAAACAAAGTGCTGGCCAATTTAGATAACTTGTTATCCTTTTCTCTGATGGAGCTTCCTGCAGACATGGAATACCTGGGAATCTTCCTGTCATAGTCAGTTAATAACTGACTTAAGGTCTGCAAATGCTTTTTCATTCCAGTTCGGGGAAAACAGAGCCTGTCCCCAGGCCTCATGTTTTATTTTCCTATTGATCTAGGAGTTGGGATAACTCTGGACCCTGGGGAACATCTCAAAGCTAATTACAGATGTTTGAGGTTTGCCTGTTTTCCTTGCTTGATTGAAAGAATTGCATGTTTTGCTTTTGTTGAAAAAGGAGACTCTATCACCACTGCTGATCCAGGAGGTGAGGTTGTAGCGGGGGTAGCAGAGGGTGGGTGGCACACTTCAGTAAACACGGGACTGTGTCCTCCTGCCCTCTTTGTGTGGTCCCCCACAGGGAGGCACCTTTGAACATGGGCCTGGAACCAAAGCAGTTACTTTCCTTGAAAACTCTGGAGTATCCAGAAGTAGTGGCTAGTGGCTAGGTGAGCCTGGGCATGAAACCGAACTAAGTTGCCCCCGTGTGAGGTTGGTTCTGTTTGATCAGCTTCAGTTCTGAAGCTAATGGCCCAAGTTCACCACTCACGGAGGGAAAGTTAGCGTGTGGGGAGATGGAGGCCCTGACAGCCATTCCTGCGTGCCCCCAACCCTTTGTTTAACCACGGCTGCGGACCAGTGGTCTCAGATGTTTACCAGAGCCTGTTTATAAGAGGGAAGTGTGGTCATACTTCTATCTCTTTTGTGGGCTGCACGGTTGCCTTACTGGGGCTCATGTGGGAAGTGGTTACTGTCAAGAGGAGGGTGAAATAACAGTACTCACAACGGGACTTTGATCCAAGAATCTCTTTGAATGCCATCTTTTGGCCACTGTTTTTAATTTTTACTTTTTGTCTATCAGCTCTAACTTCAGGGATTAGAAAATCAAACCATGTGCCTCACCTCCTTCTACCCAGCTGGTCTAAATCAGAGTTGCAGTTCAACTTCTGTCCTCTCTCCCTCGGTGTCACTGTAGGGATGACTTACATGTCTGTGGTTTTTCAAGGCTGGAGACCCTCAGTTCCACTTGCTCTCTGAGCACCGTACTAGAACATTCCAGCAAAACCTAGAACCAAACTTGTGCCATTTCTTCCTATCCTCCTTCTACAAACTACATTGGTCGATGTCATCATCATTATCAGAGCCCCCAGCTTCAGAAAAGTGTAGAACCAACGAGTGAACAAAAAACATGCACGTGAAGGAACTGGGATCTTGGTGTCCCATTTCCAGTGAGGCTGAGGCCTGTTGGCCACTTATGACTTGGGGAGAGTCAACTGGATGTCTCTAGGTATCCGTCTTTGCATCTACGAAAGGACAAGCTCGAGGAGAAACTCAGAGCTTTATAACAGCCCTAACATTTCACAACCCCTCTCTGCCCTCTCTTCCTTGGCTTTGGCCTTTTGTTCTTGATGAACACCTTTCCTTGGGGGACAAATTAATTTTTCATCTGATGCTCTGTTTTCGGAGGTGGCCCATTTCTTAATGAACTCATCGATAGTTCTGTCATAGTTTAACTCATCAGGTATTTACTGAGAATCTCCAGTTGCTGCTGGAGGTGGTGGTGGTTGGGAGCAGACACTGTGGTGCAGGAGCAGTAAACGCATGGTGACCTGGGCAGTCATGCACACCCCTGCCTGCCCACAGCTTCCAAGCGAGTGCAGGAATGAGGCCCGCTGCATGAGAATCTGTTCCCTCTTCTCAGGTGTGGAAGTCAGCATGCAGGCAAAGAGGAATTCTCACATAACCCAAAGCATAGGAAGCCTGTGCTTCTAGGCACCAGCTGTGTTCTGACCATGGTGCCATAAAAATACAGGAAGGAAGGGAACCTTGTTCACAGGTTGGTTAGAAATTTTGAAACCAACAATCAGCTCTCTTATCCACAAGAAACCAAAATCCACTGCTGGCTTTTGGTCTCTTGGCCCTGCGGCTCCACAGAGTGCCCTTTTAAAACTGGCGTAGACTCTTTGCTCATGGCTTTTTCCACGAACCTCAGCCAGCCAGCACGTATATTCTTTGAGAATTGTGATTGGACCAGCCTGCCCAGGGGTGTTTAAAGAGAGACCATTTTTGCCCTCAGATGGTTTAAGGCCAGTGAGGGGATGGCGCCCTCCCGAGGTAAGGCAACTGGAGGATGGCTGCCGAAAGCAGACACCAAGTAAACAAAGACCACCGCTTTGTCGGAGTCTGTTCCCGTGGGGCACCTCTCTGTGTGCAGGATAGAGAACTGTGAAGACACAGGATCCAGGCCCTTCGTGAACCAACTTTGTGACCTTGGGTGAGTCACTGCTGCCCAAGGGCCCTGGTCTCCTCTGCAAACCAAACGCACTGGCTTAGCTGGGTTTTAAAGTTTCTTCCACCCGAAACATCCTAATTCTCGAACTTTCATTCAAAGAAATGACTGACTCTCTGACTCATTTAGATAGTTTCAGGATCACTGTACAATCACTCTGGGGGCTGGAGATTGGGGCCCACAGTTGAAGACAGGATGGAAAGAGGTTTGAAATTCGAGGTAAGCAGTGGCAGCTAGGACTCCTGCATCTTACTGATTCACGTTGAATTGCCAGGCTCACCATGGCAGGGTCTCAGCCCCGGAAGCTTATAAAAATTTCTGATGCCCAGACCACACCTCAGACCAATTATTCGGAATTCCTACATGTGGGGCCTGGGAAATCCGTGTTTTTAAAGTTCTCCAGGTGATCCTGGTCTGAAGCCAGAAGTGAGAGTTACAGCCCCAAGTCTTATGTAAAGCTGTGGGTCAGTGTTTCGGGCACCTGCTCTTCTGGGGAAAAGGGATAGTGGTTGGTGTAAAAAAAAAAAAAAAACTGCATGCACACAGAAAAAACAGTTCTGGATTCCAGAAGCGTGCTGGTTGGGTAATCATAGCTGCTCCTGGTGAACAGTTGCCCTGAGGTTTGCAGCCCCAGTTCTTTTCTATCTCTGGGTCAGCGGTTTTGAAACATCCCTGAAGTAGTGGAACCATCTGTAGTTGGTTATTTCTGCTCAGGAAACGCAGTACTAAGCGGGGGTGGAGCAAGGGTAAGGGTGGAGTGGGAATGGATTAAACAGACCATTACGCACACCCACACGTTTCTTTGTTTAATTTTTTTTTGTTTTTGTTTTTTAAAATGAAACCAAAAGGCCTTGGCCAATGCTGACACCCCTTGGTGTCCGATCCTTGGCAAGGCCCGGTGGCACCCAGGGGCTGTAAGAGCACGTATGCTGCTCTTGATGCTTTGGTGAAAGTGACCCTGCCTTGAGTTGGTAGTGTCCCCCAACTTCATCAGCATCGGAAACTCCTGTGTGTGCCCTGTTGATGGCTCCCTGCAAGGAATCCTTCCCTGCAGCCCAAGAAATCTGATGGGGCGCAGCTGTCCGGATTAAACATTGAGGGGAAGGGCAGAATTCTAAAATCTTTTCAGGTGGGCGTAGGGGGTGGGGGGCATATTGTGGCGGTGGTAGGAATGCAAAGGCAAATACTTAATTGGGGTGATGAGCTACAGGAGGGAAGAACACTTGTGAATGCTGGTCAGCCCAGAAGTGTTTCCCAGATTGGGGGGCTGGGGCTTGAGGAGATGTTAAAATGAGAAGCAGACCTAAGGTGCTGGTGTAGACACGTATGACAGGGTAAGTTGCTGTCTTTCAGACAGATGAGAACTCCGTCGGTCAGCAGGTATTTATAAGGCTGAGCAAGGCACTCAGAGAAATGGAAACTGGTGGCCCCTGACCTCAGGAACTTACAGTCTTTCAGCGTTGGGTGCCGGGGTGGGGTGGGCTGTTGCTTGAATACACAAGTATGGGACAGCAGTAATGAAGACCTCTGTGCTGTGGTCACATGGTGAGTACCTGGGGGTTCATAAGGAGGGGCACTGGGGGGTGGGGACAAACGCATCAAGGAATGTGGGCCGGAGCTAGTGGAAGGAAGACACTGCATATCTTCCCCCTTCTAACCTGACGTTAATTGTCTTTGGGGAGCAGTCCCCATGGACACCCCATGGCTATTGGGAGTGACTTTGTTTTTGTGCCCATCAAAATTCTCTGCCTTCAAGAGTAGATTTTCCTCCAGCTTTTATCTTTTCCTGCGAGGGAGGAGTGGTCTTTGCCAGACCCCTGCTTAATGATTACCATCTGCCCACCTTAATTTCCTGCATAGTTTCAGTTGAAAAGCCTTCTTTCTGGACTGAGAAATACCATGTAATACGATTGTTCTTGGTTCCAGTAGCCACCTGGCGCCCTCTCAGCAGTAGCTGCATTTCAGGTATGGATGGAAATGATTATCTGTGCATCAGAAACTGGAGTTTGTCCTCTGCACAGGTTGAGTGATCATCAGTAAATGCAGGGCTGACTTTCTTCGGCTCTGGCTGTGGCCAAGGCTATTATTTCTCTAAGGGTAATTATTCCAGGCTTCATGGTCACGAGCTGAGCATAATCAGGGGCAGATAAAAGCCACATATAGAGCAAAGTACATATTTCTTAAGGTGGGCGGCAGAGGCATTGTGTGTGTGTGTTTAAAAAAAGACCTATATTTTCTGGGCAGCAGAACTTTAGTTTCCAGTAAACATCTCCTCCCTTTTAACTTTACCTTTTAATTTTGTGTTTATGGTCTCTGTGCTTTGAAATTGTTTTGCGGTGATGCCAGCTCTAACCGAAGCCGGCAGAGCCAGCCAGGCCCTTTGGAAGCCACCGTTTAGATCAAGAGTTCTTAGAGTGACTCTGGCGGCTGACTGACAGCTCAGACATGATTACTCAAGCTCCTCGAGAAAAATAAAAATAGAAACATGTAGAGGGAGCAGGGAGGGGATATGTCTTAGTTGATCCCCTTTATCACCGAAGGAATCATCTGTGTGTGATTCTGGGCTGGGGTTGGTTTTCTGTTCCCTATTTGCGGAGTTCTGGAAATCAGAAGGGCTTGGACCCCAAACTGGAACTCATTCTCAGAGACTGCGGTTGGGAGGCTGGGCACACACTACTTTTAGCTGTTTAGCCATTACTAAGTGGAAGCGGCCTCCCTGGGCAGACTCGGTTTTTCTTTCTTAGCTTTCCTCATCAGGCAGGTGGGTAGCAGCTGGGGAAGTCAGAGAGCAACCCTGGGGCGGAGAGTAAGGCCCAGCCAGGTAAGCATGAAAGCACCTGGGAGAGGGAGAGGAGCAGGAAAAGCTGGGGAGAAAAATCTCACAAAAGCAGCAAAATTGTCCACCTTTGTGGTTGCAGGAGCGGCGAAGAAAACATCAGTATTTTCTTTTTGACACCACTTTTAATTCAGTGCTGCAGGGAGGGCTGGTCCAGAATGCCCAGCGACCGGAGGGTACTGCTGTTCTGGGCCGAGAAGGGACACAGCTGCTTGTAGTGCTTCCCACCTCGGCTCCATCCCAGCGTGTGGGGTGGGGGTGGGGGGCTTTGCTGGGGACACCCTTCTCCAGACAGAGAACCTAGGAACCCCAAGAAGGAAGGGCCCTTTCCCCAGGATCCCTCAGCACCCTGATACACAGTTACTAGGAGACCCCCAAATGAAGCATTTGACATAAAGCGAACAGTCCTGAGTCTAAGCACGCCCAACATCTTTCTCCTACAAAGTGGGCTTTGGGGGAGGGGAGGAGATGGCCACCTTTTTAGATCTGAAGAAGCCGGGCTGGACACTCCAGGGGAATGAGAGACACCCCCAAAACAAGATCTCACCACTGCACCCCCTCAGCTCTCCCTGCCAGATAGCCGTTGCTACCTTGCTATTTTTTTTTTTTCAATGAGCTAGCCTTCTCTCCCACTTTTCTCTTGGAGCCCCTTGGTGATTTAGAATAGCGGGAAAATGAGTCAGGTTTCCTTCTGCCTGTGACATTCTGTAACTGCAGCCTTGCGGTGGGATGGTGTTTAGCACGCTTTATGGTTTGCAGACCAATTTCTCATTGTTTGGTCTTCACAGCAGCTCAGGCTAGAGGCAGGGCAAGTGGTCTTTCTTCTCTTGTAGGTGACATGGGGCAATTTATACAGTAATGGAGGAGCAGGGACGGAGGCCATTACTGCAGTCTTTCGACAGAGTAGCTTTTACCATGCTCCTACCTCAACAACAAGTGCATTGTGTGCTCACGAGTGTTATTAGTGTGCCCCTCAGAAGATGATTCTTTTTCAACTGCTGTCACCTGGATGGGGAAACACCAGCACCATGACCCTTCCTATGTATGCTATTTTAGTTTATAGAGCACTTTCTTACTTGCAATCTCATTTCTTCTCCATGACAACCCCTGGAAGTAGATGAGCAAACAGCCCTGGAGATGGCCTTGGCCCAGGGCACCCAGCCAGTGAGCAGCCCAGCAGTAAGGGGGAGGCAGGGTACCAACTAGACTTGTGCATGTGGAAGCATAAGTCTTGGGGAGCAGTTGGTAGTGTAACCAGCCATCAGAGGCATTGGGTTTTGTTGTTCTTGCTCCTGAAGGCACACAGGTCTTGGTTCCTGAGTGTGACTCCCTTCCAGAGGGCCCGTTGTGCATATCCTGCCTGCATGGAAGTCTGCACCAGTGTGTGCAGAGGGGGCACACCCAGGTTAAGTGAAGGGCCACTCTGAGGGAGTCGTGGCTGGCCACATGGAAGTGGCTAGAGTCAGGGTTCACCCTGCTCAGGGTGGGGCCCTTCTAGTTTACATTTCTGAGAGGTGGACTTTGAAGGGCATGTCCAGGAATGCAGTACTTTGCATCATGGAGCCTCTCCTGGTACAGGAGGACAATCAGGGAGTCTGGGGTCTGACGGATTTGTAGGAAATTCTAGCTCTGCTACTTAGGAGGTGTGGGACAGTCACTTCCATACTTGAACCTCAACTTGGGTATAATGAATATGTCCTTCAGAAGCTTGGGGTTCCTGCCATAATATGGGTCATAAAATGGTTACTCGTTTGGTCAGAAGTGACTTGACAGGTCAGCTAATTTAACCCTTTTAAAGATGGGAAAACGGAGGCCCGTGAGGGGTATGGTGTCTTGCCTGAGTCCTGATGAATTAGTGGCAAAGCCAGAGTCAAGACCATGTCTCTTGATCTCATGCTGGGCTGGTATGTTTGTGTTTTACATAAATCTGGGGTAGTTTTTCTTGTTAGTTCACACTCTGGCCCTTAGCCATTTCCCTGAGTAGTCGGCTGTCTTAGGAGATAAAGTCAGCTAGCACCCAGGGATGAAAGTGATGCCTCCAATGCCAACTTCTGGGGGAGGGGTTGGCAGAATGGGGCAGGATGATAAACACATTTTGGTGCTTGTGTGATGTGAAACACTGTGAGTTGAATCGTTGTTTTCCAAGTATGCTTGATGGTAAACAGGATTCAGATGCTGAGATGTTCCACTCAAGTGTTTGCAAAGTAGACATGTATTTCTCTTAAAACCCTCAGTGCTGCTCTTTCCTGCATTCCCCACCCCCATTTCCCTGGGGCTTTAAATCATCTTTGGCTTGGGGTTGAAAGTACCCATTACAGCTGTAAGCCTCTTGGTCTATTTCATACCATGTTGTCAGACTAAAATATTATAAACAGACCACCACACTGTGTTTGGTGCAAGGCCAAGACCCTCCTTCCCCACTTGAGCATTTGATTATCTGCCACAGTGTTCAGTGTTGAGTCCAGTGCAAGAGACCCTTCGAGTTCCAGTGTAGAAATCGAGCATAATTTTTTGTATTATTACCATCTGGTTTCATGGAGTCTGTTTCTTTTTATTTTAATTGTGCCTCTTAGGAGAGAAAAACCCTAAACATGGTGGAAAAATAAGACAGTCCCCCCTCCCCCCAGCACCTGGGTGCACATGTGTTGCTGCCATAATGCTTGGGGGGTGTGGCTGCATAGAACCCTCTGCTTTTTTGTTTGTTTTTTTTTTGTTTTTAAACATTCTTCTTTATTATTTCTGCTTCTTTAGTAGTGTTGGGACCCCGATCTCCTCTGAGGGGATTTCCTGGATGGGACCCAGGCCAGGGATTGAGTTGAAATGGGACCTGGCTCCACAGTGACAAGGGCTGTAGTTGGTCTGAGGCATTCTAGTGACCTGCCCCACGACGCAGTGATGCATTATGTGACCTCTCCAATAAGTGAACTACTCGCCCCAGGTGACCACCAGTACTTTCAGGGGAACTGCTGGTATCATTGTGGCTGTGGCCATGGTTTCTCCAAAATAAGGTGCTTTTAGAAATGAAAGTACAGGGATATGTTGTCATGGACTCATAGCTCCCCAACCTTTTCCTCATAAAGATTCACTCTGTTTTCTTTTGAGTCATATGCTTGATAGCAGTTTTATGTATTAATTAAAAACAAATAATAAACACTCCTTTACATGTTTTTTAAAAACCTTATTTTCTTATTTTACCTCTTTCAATTTTTCCATATGCCTTCTAGAGTTGCGTACGTGTTTCTGTGTGGCTGTAATCAGAGTATATCCATCGGTCTAACCAGGAAAACAGGAATTCCATCAGGTATTTACCACAACGGTAATTTAATACACAGCCTCGGTTACATAGGCAGTGAAGGAGTTGAGAAATAGAACACCAGAAGGTGAGGTGACCCAGAGTTAGTGGCAGGAAGCCACTGCTGCCTTTCGGCTGGAGGGAAAGAGGGAAGTAGTGGTACTCCCAGATGCCGGGTCAGCTCACTGGCAGGCCCATCTGGAGCATATGCAGCTGCTTCTAGAATGCTTGTCCAAGACAGAAGGGAGAGGGGAGAGAAGCCCTGCCTTCTCCCCTTCTCTGTGCTCCCCTCCCAACAGCTTCTGCTGTTGCCTAGACCCTGCTGGATGACTCCTGACATGGGGCCCGGAAAGTCAGGGGTCAGTCCTGGGGACTACAGAGCAGGGCACAAGAGGACTAGGAATGGATTGGAGCGCAAGCAGGACCTGGACCCGCACAGGGTACCAGCCTACTGTTCTAATTTGATATTATTATAATTATTTCTCTATGTTCCCACATGGTCTTCATAATCATATACATTACCTCGAGTGGACATGCTGTAGTTAACCTCACCATTCCCCAGCTGTTGAGTGAGTGCTTGCAGTGATGGTAAGCCAGCCCCTTTCACGTGTGTTCCCCGGCCAGCAATATCAGCATCATGGGGAACTTGTTAGGAACACAGAGGCTCAGGCCCCACTCAGACCTCCTGAATGAGAAACCCTGGGGCAGAGCATTGACATCGGTTTTTAAAAGGCTTCTGGGGGATGATGATGTGCATTTAAGTGTGAGGACCACTGTTATAGGTAATGTTGCACTCTTGAAGGTGGGGACGGGGTGCTGAGGATGGGGGTCTTTGCCTGAAGCCATGTGGTGTGGTGGAAAAGGCACAGGATTCCAGGGCTGTACACCTCTTAAGGTCAAGCCTCACCCTGCCTTTAACCTCCCTGGGTGGTTCTTTTGTGAAATAGATCAAACCATTTTAGTGGTATGAGGAGTAAATGAAATAAAGGGCATAATGTTTCCTATATGTTGGCCTTCTCCTGGAGCTCTGGGGAAGGAAGGGTGGCAATCAACAGCCAGCTTCTGGGTCATGCAGAACTGGTCGCAGTGCCAGTACCTGGATATGTGGTCCAGATGTCAATGATGTGTGCTTAGGAGGCTGACTAGTGAGCTTTGAGCCTGTAGGAATCTTGGACTGAGAGTGTGATAGCAGTAGTCAAGCTTCCCCTCCCCATTATGTTTTTACTGGTATTCTAACCGGACCCTGTGATTACTATCTTGTCTGTCTGGTTATTCTCTCTTGTCTGGCCACTTGACCTTGGTGGAATGGAAAGAACCCTAGTCTTGAGCCCTGGCTTCCTATGCTGGCCGTGTGTATTCCTGGGCTTATCACTTAACCTTTATGAGCTACTCTCTCCTTTTCTGTAAAACCTCTACCTTCTTGCCTTTTTTGCTGACCATGGTACAGATCAGATGGGCTGATGGACATGAACTCTGTCTTGACTGCCTTAGTGAGTGAGCCCCATGAATATAAGACCTTTAGGGTCCACACCTGCACCAGGGACCCTTGCCAGCTTAGCTACCTCTATAGGCATCTTGTTTTACTCCCCAGGCCGGAGGTGCTTAATCATGTTGTCAGTGAAGGCAGACATTGGGGGACACCAGGCCAGGGGGCTTCCACACATCTTTCTCTTTCAATCCTCCCGGCAACCCTATCCGGTAAGGAATCTTACAAGAAGTAACCAAGGCTCAGATAGCTTAAGAGGAAGGATGTGAGCAAACCCAGTCCTGCAGGGACAGAGGCATGTTGTGCCTCAGAGCCATCCACAGGGCAGCTGCTGCTAAGAAGGGAAAGAGGAACCGGGTAAAGGCTCCTGCTGACTCTGGTGATATATTGGGTTCTTAAGTCTTGTGCGTGGAATAGAGGAGCCAGTTGGAGCTGGTTGGGAGGCAGGTTACCTAAAAGAAACAAAAGCTCCAGTCAGTTGTATCTTCCTGCCTCTGGTAGCACCAGAGAAAAACCTCTTGGACCAGTGAGAGGACCAGCTACCATTCCACTGAAACTTGGGTGCCTTCCCCATTTAGTGGCTGAGGACACCGAGGCTCACGAAGTCAAAGGGTTTACCTGAGTTTGCACAGGCAAGGTATTAGAGCCCAGATCACATGGTTCCTGGTCGAGGGCTCTTTGCATGGCACTAAGGTGCTTCCCAGATCCAGACATGGCCAGTCAGCACTTTGCAGGTTTCCAAACCCTTTCCCACCTACTCTGTAGGGTGAGCTGGAGAAGGAGGTGCAGGACTGCATGAGATGGCCTATGGGTGCCGAGTCCGGCAAAGTCAGAAGATGTCATCCTCTGGCCAATGCAGATTATTCTGCTGTTTGGGTTGTAAGTAGAAGTGACATCAGGAAGGGAGGTGAAGCCTCTGGGACAAGAGCACCAGTTGCCCTTGTTCACCCTGCATTTCGGGGTGGGGTCAGTGGATCGTCATCCTACCCGGCTGCTCCTCCTGGGCAAGGTGGAAGGTGTTTACCTGTCCACCTTCTAAAGTGGACTCAGCACAAAACAATCTTATTGTTCAAGCTCTGCTAAAAATTGCTACCCTAAGGAAAAGGCTGTGGCAGGACAGGGTGGGGCATGATAACATGGAATGCAGGGCCTGCTGGGGCAGGTCCCAGTGAGTGTTAATAACTGTGCTGGAGGCAGGGACCTGAGCTTTTCACTCAGTAACTGCATATTATTTCTAATGTAGCCAGGGATCGTTAGAGGCTCTTAATTACCTGAGATGTGCTGTATAGGCGTTTAGGGAAACACATGGTCCTGCACTAACCTGGGTAAGGATGTGGCCACGTCCACTTAACAGGTATGTTAAAGAGCCTTTATGTTAGTTCTTTCTTTAAACCCAGGCAGGTTTACAAAACCTTGATGTACAAAAACTTTTGGAGTCAGAGTCTCTCTCTTTTTTTTCTCTTCTGTCCTGGACTTCAACATACTTGAGCTTTACCCCAGATCCCTACTGCTTAGCCTTAGGGCACAAGGCAGGGCTGCGTGAAGGGTGTTTAAAAGGGGCAGAAGTGACATATTCTGCGAGTATTGCAAGACTCCTACTTTCAATACTCGGCAGAATATGTCACTTCTTCCCCTTCTGGTCACCGAGGGTGTGTGCTTGGGAACAATTCTCAGATTCTCTGGACACTAGCTGCTTGTCCTACAATTTGACTTGTCTGATACTGCCTACCTGGAGATCCTACAGGTTAAGGGCTCAGTCTCACAGGACCACCCACACTCCACTGCAGATCCCAGTTGCAAGTCCAAGATGTTGTCTGTGTTTTTGACCCACCCTAGCTATTGCTTGGAGGTTCCCACCACCTCCTCCTAGGGTTCAATTAATGTGCTACAGTGAGTCATGGAACTTGGGAAAACATTTCACTGGTTTATAATAAAAGGATATATACCTCAGGAACAGCCAGATGGAGGAGACGCATGGGGTAAGGTGTGTGGGAAGGTGCTTGAGCTTCTGTGGACACACAGCTCTCCCACATCTCCTCGTGTTCATTGACCAGGATTGAGCCCTGTCCTTTTTGACTTTTTGTAGAGGTTTCATTACTTAGGCACCAATGATTAAACATTGACCATTGGTGATTGATTCAATGTCCAGCCCCTCCCTGGAGGTGGGAGAAACTGAGAATGAAAGTTCCAACCTTCTAATCAATCGATTGTTGGTTTCCCTGGCAACCAGTCTCTGTCTATTTAGGGACTTGGCAAAAGTCTCATTAACATAAACTCAGGTGTGGTTGAAAGGAGCTTGTTATGAACAACAGATACCCATTTCATCTTTATTGTTCTGGAACTATTTCAGGAAGTGGGAACAAAACTAAGTATGATAATAAAAATGCTCCTATGGCTTTTTTATAGGAAATTATAAGGATTTTAGGAGTTAGGTATCAGGAACTATGGACAAAGACCAAATATGTATTTCTTGTTATAAATTACAATATCACAGTGGGGTGGTAATAATTCCGGAGACATCGGTAAGTCGCATCGCTTCTCTGAGCCTGTTTCTCTAGCAGTAAAATGGGGATAATGATAGCTGTCTCCTGGTGTTTTTGTAAGACTGAGTTACAGGTCAGGGTTTGTCACTTTGCCAAGAATCTGTAAATGGCTGGTCCCTTCTTCCTTTCCCTTGGTGTTAACCAGATCAAAACATGCTGGTTGTTCATCTGACCCGCTTTACTGTGTTGACAAGGGAATTGGCACGCAGTCTAGCAGCCTCAGAAAGGTTAAAAAATGCCCATATGCCTTCCAGCGCCTCAGATGCTAAGGTGGATAAGTATCCTAATGCAGATCATTTTCATGTTTCAGTATTGGAGCCATTAGCCAATGTATCTTGCGTGCACCCAAGACCTCTTGAGTGTGATGACTTGCGCTGATGGCAGTAGAGCAGTAGAGCCAGCACAGGAGAGGACAGCCGGGACTTGTCTTGAGCCTGCCCTTGACCTGGGTGTGGCTGGCATCAAAGCCAGCCTCGTGGACACTTGGCATGTGCAGTCACACAGAGCCCCAAGCCCAGAAGAGCTCTGTGCTTGGCTGAATGGCAGTGGTCGGCATCTTTAAATCCCTAGTTTCAAGCCAGTGTTCTGTAAGTGAAGCTCGACGAGACATGGAGCATGCGCGGGACTACAGGAGGTATGCCCCTTGCTCTTTTCCGCCCTGATGGTCCCGACACTTCCCATTTGAACCAGAACTTGTTAGGGACGCACAAAGAAGGCAATGTCATTCTAACAAACATCAGTGACCAAGGAGCCTTCTTGTGTTGTTTCCCTGTACCAGCCAACCACTTACACTGAAGATGATGCACATGGAAAAGAAAAGCCAACACAGCTGTAGAGCCTTTTCCTTCCGGCCTTTTGTTACTCATCAGTGAGCAGAAGGTAGAGTGTGTTGGTAGATTGTACAGGTATCAAGCAGCAAAGTAAAAACACTTGAGTTAGGTTGATAGTGTTGCTGTTCTGGTAAGTCACACATGATGTATATGTGTCAAGCTACAGAATACCAATGTGTGATTTTGGGAAGAAAAAAAAATGCACAGGCCTATAGCTGGAGGCAGGTGAAAGGCAACCATGCATTAGTGTCTCTCACCCTACCTCTCTCTCTGAAAATAATAAATAAAATCTTAAACCCAAAACACTTGCACTGCACAATATGAATGGTAAAATTCATCTAATTTAACTTTTTAACTTTTCTTAAAATAGTATTAAATAGTAAATAAAAACCCCCATGATAAATTAAGTGATTGTGGAAGAGAAGAAGTTTTACATTTTAACGCTATTACTGGTACTTCTTCCCTGTTTTTTGATGAAAGGGCTTTACATATTATGTAGGCAGCTCTGGCAGGCACCCTGTGGCTGGAGGTCTTAGGCTGGCCTTGCATGTGCAGGCCCTTTTGCTGGATGCACTCCTTGCTGGGTTGCACAGCCAAGATATTCAGAGGCCTGAGCATTGCCATTTGTTCTGAAGATTCTAGGCTGCTCAGAGTGGGTCTTTGTATGCCCTCCTTCTGTCACCCTCCATCTCTTCCCCACCAGCCTCACTTTCTTTATCTGTAAAATGGAGTGAGGACAGGTCTGCGCGCCTTATAGCATCGGGCCCTATTGAGATGGCATTTGTGGGCATCTTCCATGAACGTTAGGGAAGAAGTCTTGCTCACTGCTGTCATGAGAGAGTAAGCATCTGCTTTGCCGGGCCTCAGTTCTTCTGTGAGGTTAGAACATAGGACCGGGATGTAGCATAAATTGCCCCATGAGTAGGTTAAAAAAGAAGGAAAGAGGGAGAGGGAAAGCAAGAAAGAAAACCAGCAGAACTTGGAGTTGTCCCCCAACGGGAACCACAATCGCAGGTTTCAGGGACGCAGGAAGGGGTGCAGCCCAGCCTTGTGGTTGGGAAACGCCAGCGGTTGGGAAGGGAACGGCTGAGCTTAAGCGGAGGGGGTTTCTGAGCAGCCCTGCCTCCTGGGCCCTCACAGCTCGTTAGTCCCTGGCTAACAGCTTGGCAGCACAGAGGCAAACCACAGAGTACATTCGAGGCCCAGCTCTGCTCATTTCGAGGGTGGGGCTGCGTTTTTCTCCTGCCACAGTGAGCTAATTAAAGAAAACAAGCTTTGGGAGTTGGGAGAGAACTGGCCACAGAGCACTTGGGGAGGGTTCCTTTGGTCAGGAGGCCTCCGCAGCCCTGGGAGGCAGGTGGAAGTGGGCAGCCGGGTCCCCTGCAGCCCAGGACAGCTCTGGGGACCGACTGCCGCTGAGCTGGGAGACCCCGAAGGGATAGGGTGGCTTCAGTGGGGTGGAACGGTGATCCTGGTTCGTGAGGGACCTGCAGAGAAGTTGTTCAAGCTACCCATGTAGCTGCGACAGTGTTTTGTGAAATGCTTCACAAATTTGGATTTTTTCCCCCAGATTGTGGACAGAGCCTATGTCCCAGGAGTGAGTTCTGTGTGTCACAGTAATTCATTATCTCTATGGCAGTTTTGATTCTCGCACCAGCCTTAGGGAGAGTGGCTGTGACTTCTGTATTCCCGAAGAGTAAACTGACAGAAGGGTGGCTGTTCAGGATCAAAAAGTGAGAAAAGGGCTTCTGTCCAAACGGAGTCTGCCAGTTACAGGGAGAGGAAGATGAGCCTCAACTCCCACTCTCTTCTAACCATCACTATCCTCCAGGATCAGAGCGCAGCTCTAACAGCCACATACTGTTTTATGGGGCAAAGTATATTGCTGAAACATTGATTTTGTAAATTGAATTATGTTTTAAGTGTACCAAGAAAACCACTGAAAAGAATCCTGTTGTGAGGCATTTTGAAAAATGAAGAATTACACACTATGTCCCCAATAATTTCCTATTTTGATACATTTCAGGTGGTAAGATTACTTAGAAGGGGGGTCCCACTGTTTTCCTAGCTTATGATTGTTACTGCGTAAGACTAGTTGATTCCTCAGAGCCTCAGAGGGGCCCACACATGCTACAGAACTAACTGGAGAGCTGGAGGACCTGTACAGAATGTTTTGATTGACATATTCAGAGAAGTGGGGCCCTAGGGGCACCAAGGCCAGGGGTGATTCACAAGTGAGATCTGCTATGAGGAATTTTTGTTAGTGATGATGATGATGACGCTATTGCTAATTAAGCACTCATTTTGTGCCCAGGATTACTTTATTTAATTGTTACTGACAATTAACAGTGCTGAAGTTTGTGAATGATTTACTTTAATTAATTCAAAGGTATAATCTCTATAATGCAGTATTTTTTAGCCAAGGATTGAAGTACATGCTACACATCATGGATGAACCTTGAAAATATGCTGAGTGAATCTCGGAATAGTCAAATTCACAGAAACAGAAAACAGATTAGTGTTGCAAGGGTGTTGAGATGGGAGGAATAGGGAGTGACTGCTTGATTAATGGGTGCAAGGTTTCCTTTAGGGGTGATAAAAATGTTCTGGAACTAAGTAAATATGATACCTGCACAATATTGTGCATGAACTAAACACCACTGAATTATACATGTTAAAGTGCTAAAGTGGTAAATGTTTATGTTCTATGTACCTTACCACCATACACACACACACACACACACACACACACACACGCACACATTTTTAAAGTACTCCTCCCCAGGGTCCCTATCCCCAACTTGACTTCTCCCAACTTGGCTTCTGATATGCTTGTGTTGAGTGGGAGGGAAAGGGGAGGGGCACTTCTGTGTGCTGAGGCTGAAGTAAGCTTGGAGTTTTCCTATTTAGGCTCCACCTTTATGGGGAACCAGAGACCCAGAGAAGGCTAGCGACTTGGCTATGGGCACAGAGCAATGTACCAAACTTGAGATTTGGATTCTAGCCTTCTCACTTTCCATTAGGAGAATCACAGTAGAAAAGCGATTTGTTTATTTGTTTAGCTTATTTCTGCCTCTGGGTAAATTCTGGGCTGCAAGGGCTCAGCTCTGTTCCACCTGGTGTTTTGTGCCCTTCCTTGGGTATCTGGGGAAACTGTCCCATGCTGGTGGGACAGCCCCTGGATTAACTCAACTGTCAGGAGGCCTTGGGGCTGCTGAGTAGAACCAGCACAGGCCTGGGCTGTTTCCCATGCACGCATTCAGTCGTGCTGTTCAGTTTCGGCATTTAGCAAAAGGAACCAGTTATGTGTAAACACACGAGTTTGGTGTTGGATGGGACGCTTCACCATGTGACACCGCTTCTTCTTTTCTTTTCTTTTTGACTGAGAACATCTGACACTACAGGAAATAAGAGGCTTTCCAGTACCTAATTTGCACTCATTCTACTTTCAAACCCTCTTGGCACCAACACAGGGAAAACGAAACTGTAGCTTATAGTAATATTTATGTATGGGAGGCAATGAGGTGTTTAAAAGCTTGGATGTCGGAACAGGTTTCAGTTTTAGCAAGCCCCCTGGCTTCCCCACCCTCTGCAGTAGATAGGCCTGCCTTCTGTCTCAAGTCAAACTCTAGTATACTGTCCTGGTTGGTGACAATATAGTGATAATGATGATAACAACGATGGCATCTAAAGAGGTTATGCTGTTACTGAATCAAATGTATATTTACTCCTTAGGACAAGACAAATCAAGTTTCAGAATCTTGAAAGTTGTTGATATACTCTGGATAAGATCCATGGACAAGGAATGACAGTCAAGACCTAAGTTTTGTTAGTGACATGACCTTATTGGCAAAGTGGCCTGAAGGCTCTCAACTGTGGCTTCCTCATCTGGGAACGTGAATAACACCTGACTCTGCTACGTCAGGGCGTTGTTGGTGTGGGCACCTGAGGGAGAGGAGGTACTTCGTCTGCTGTTGGGGCTCTTACTGACGTGTTTATGGAGCTGAAGGGGCCTGGGGGGTGGGACTGAGAGGACTTATAACTAATGTAGACTGGTTTCTGCCGAGAGTTCGGAAGCCCAGTTCACCTTCATTTTCAAAGGTGCTGGGAGTCATGGGGGGCAGGGCCCAGGATGCATGGATATTTACTTCTGCCATCGAGTCCACTGGTTGTGAGGCTCCTCTGTCTAAAGCATCATGAGTGAAACCCAGTTCCTGCCCTCTAGGAGTTCACAGTGTAATTGTGTTCTTCATGGTCGCCTAGGGGAGCGTTGAGAGTGAGCCAACTGACCCTGTGAATCCTCCAGGCCCGCAGGGCCCCAGTGCCATTCCAATCAAAGTCCTGGGGGAAGTGCTATGAGCGTGTGTGTGTGTGTGTGTGTGTGTGTGTGTGTGTGTGTGAAAAGAAAAAAGCCAGGAGAGTAAGGTGAGTCAGATTTACCCACTGTTTTTTCCTTTTTGAAACTCCTTATGCTCACACATAGGGCAGTCATGTATTTGCTGAGAAATGTGTGAAATTTTGAAAGTATGCCTTACACCCACATTCTGTTGAACAGGAGTTGATTTGTGAATGTTCAGATCTTTCCTCATCTGCAGGAATCTTGTGTCTGCCCAAGGTGCTAGCGCAGGGCCAGCCCAGGCTGACTGGTGGGTAGATGCAGGCGTGTGTGGTGGGAGACAGGCCCCAGGGATCTGCACAACAGGTGGAATTCTGAGCTTCTTGGTGGTCCTGGTGGCCTGTAGCAGGCAGCGACCTAGGATAGACTGGGAAGAACCTGACACTCCACATTCCTGTAGGTAGGGTATGCTGTCCCCTTAGCTTGGTAGTTACAGACCCCCAGAGGCAACCACTTTGTCGATTTGCCTTCAGAGTGGGGTCCCTGCTTCTGCCAGGTGAGGCTCATCATAGCTCCTCCCTAGCTGGTGCACCCACACCGCCAGCCTCGCCTTGTTCACTCTGTTTCCTGAGACACTTGCCTGGGTTCCTCTGTACTGTTTTGCCTTAAAACCCAGAATGAAGCCCTGGCTGGTGGCTTAGTGGATAAGGCGCTGGCCTGCGAACCCAAAGGTCGCTGGTTCGATTCCCCAACCAGGGCATATAACCAGGTTGCAAGCCAGGTCTCCAATCAGGTCTGTGGCTGGAGGTAGGTGAAAGACAATCATACATTGATGTCTCTCTCTCCCTTCCCCTCTCTCTGAAAATAATAAATAAAACCTTAAAAAACAAACCCCAGAATGACTCCCACCCCCTCCATCTTGTCCTCCTGGACTCTCCCAGCTCAGTGCAGCCACCTCCCCTTTCTGAGTCATTTCCTGGGTCTGGCACAATGCATTGATTTGGCCTTCCTCCATGGCAGGTAACTTGTTTGTGTGTCATTCACCCACCCAACTGTGATCGCCAACTTCCCCTGCACAAGAGTCGTGTTTTAGGCTTATTTTTTAACTTCCCTTCTTGCCTCTTACCACCCCAATGAATGAATAGTAGGTCAGTTCTTCCAGGGCCTGCACACTTCTCCCTGTACCATGTGGCTGCAGACACCTCCCTTGGGTTCAATTTATATCACATGAAGTATGGATAGCCAAGTCACCCTGCCCGTATTGAAGGCTGTTGTGATCATCCAGGAAAAGGGGGGGGGGGGCTGGAAGAGAGGTTTGGAAAGCTGCAAAATGTGATGTGAGCATGAGTCAGTGATGGCCTTGCGGCTGGGCTACCAGTAACTGTAACCTGACATTCACGCTGGTCCAGGAACCGCAGGGATGGTGCAGAGCTGGTATGTGCTGTTGACCCGGCACCCAGGACCCTTGGGTTCTACTCACCCTCCCTCAGTTTCCTCAGCTTGATTCCCTTTTCCAGCTCTCACACTGTGGTCATAAGGTGTGTGTGGGAGAGGGTGGTGCGCATGGTCCCCCCTACTCCTGTGTGACCGGAACTCAGCTGAACCTGAGGGTTCCCTCCAACCATTAGTGCCTCTGGGTTGGTCATGGCAGCTTGATGTCCCCTTGAGCGGTCACCCTGGTGTACTTTCTTTGTGCCCAGCATACTGCCACATCTTCATCAACACTCACTTGGACTGTTCTCACTATTTAAGGTGACAGAATTATTTTTGCCCTTTCCAGGGGTATTGACATTTCAGGGTGGTGGAGGTGATGGTATAGAGGGGGAGGCAGGAAACCTGGAGGAAAGAAAGGGACCAGTAGACGAGAAAGGCTCCTGCTGTCAGAAGTGCCTGCCTCCGCTGGTTTGGTGGTGGTGGTGGTGGTGGTGTTCAAAGCCAAGAAGATAAATAACATCAAATTTAAGGATTTTTACCCTCCTCCCCCAGCTTTTGATGGCTGAAAGTGTTTTCTAGGGCAGATACAGCAGGGCAGGGCATGGGATTTTTTGTTGTTGTTTTTTTTAAACTGTTGAGACCTGTGTCTAGCACAATATTTGGTGTTTCAGCCTGCTTAAAGAGAGAGGACCAATGAATGAGAATGACGTCTCAGTTCTCATCACTGTTGTGTCGCTGTACACGCAAAGTCATGGCTTAAGATGGAGGGTTTAAGGGATACCAATCCATGTGTCTAATTATAGAAGAGGATGGGGCTTCTAGGGGGAAGGGATTACCCTTTGAAGCTGTCCTCTGTGTCCTTTATCCAGTCTTCTGCATTTTGTGGTCACTCTTCAATACTTCTGAATTCAGGAATATCTATGACTGGAACAGAGTGAAGACCCTCATCCCTGCAGCTCCAACAATGACTTTATCATGTTCGGCACACTAGGTGGTAAAAATTTATACTAATTGCGGGCAGTGCCCTTTGCCCAGTGGATTTCCCATTCGTCTCCTCTATTCTGGCCAGTGCTTCAGGCAGATAACCTTGGCAAAGGGCTTGGCGCAAAAGGCATTTAGTTTTTAACAACAATTGCTATGTTCATGCTTTCTTGTTATCTTATTTCCTTAATGGTCATTGTCACACAAGAAAGGACTTCCTCTGTGGGCTTCACTTCATGGAAACCTTTGGGCGTAGATAAATTCATAAGCTGCACTGCATGCATGAAACATTTCTGTTAAGAGCTTGGGTCTTGCTAAAAACCTCCTCTGTCACCAGGAACAGTGGTCAGCCTCCCGAGGCCAAGTTCTTTCCCTGCTTTTAGCATTGCTGCCTGCTGAGAGCTGTGCAGAACATGTGGCATCCCGCATGCAAACTCCTTTGAGAGTTTGATCTCACGGAGTGCCCCAGGGCTCACTGCTCTGCTTCCTGTTTTCTCCCAGGGGTCTGAGTGTGAAGCTGCCCGCAGGCGGTTCCGTCTCACTGACCCAAGCCGCCAGCTGCCTTTGATCCTGCTGCCCTGACCCTGGAGAGAGCCCTGGTCTGGAGTTTTTGTCTCAGCTCTGCTGTTTGACCTTGGACAAAAACAGAATGGTTGGCTGAGGTGATCTCTGCGGCCTCTCCCATCTGTGTCAGGGAGGTCTGTGCTGTGCTGGGAACCCAGGCTGGAGGGGCACCTCCACGGCCACAGCAGACTCTGGGCCCCGGCCTGTAGCAGTGAGTCCAGAACGCTGGGAGGCTGCTTGGGTGGAGGGTAAGCAAGGCCCCTATGGAAAGCAAGTGGTATTATTCAGCCCTGAGGAATGCCGAGGCCTGGCCGGGCCTGGGCAGGGCCGCCGAGAGGCTGTGGCTGTAACTGTGGGCAGCATTTCAGGCTTTGAAGAATGCTACTGTATATACCAGTGATAAATATTAGTCACCCTGGCAGCTGAAGGAGTTTCCTGTGCTGCATTTTTGACACTTCCAGAAAAGGGAAAGCCTTTCTCCCTGATAGGGCACAGAAGGAGAATCAGAACCGTGCCCCTCCGGGCTCAGTGCCCAGATATGCCCTGACCCGATGCCCTGGTGGGAGATCCCACCAGACTGTCAACCACCTGTGATCCAAAGCCGCACAGGGCCTGTGAATGCCCTATTGACATCTCTGCTGGACCTCCTCTCTGGGCCTTGATCAGACATGTCCCACATCTAAGCCTGGATCTGCCCGTCTCCTCTGTACTTTCTCCATCTGCTCAGCTCCCTCCAGTTTTTCCTTTCTCAGTGGAAGGACCACCAACCTTGAGTTGCCTGAGCCAGACCTTAGAAAGTCATCTTTGTCGCCCCCTCTGCCTGCCCACTCCAACCTCCACCAAGCCCTGTGAGTTCTACCTCCAAAATCTCTACATCTTTCTGCTCCCTCATCCTCACAGTGGCGTCCTCATTCGAAGTGAGGGTCTCTCTAGCCTAGCCTTCCTCCCATTGGTCTCTACCTGCACCATCCTCTCCACTAAGCTCATTCTCCCCCTGCAGGATAATCTCTTAACAAAGTACTGTTAAGATTCTGTCATTTGTCGCATCTGCTGAAAATCATTCAGAGGCTTCCTGTTGCCTTGAGAGTAAGGGTCCAAATCTCTCAGATTGTGAGGCCTGGCCCTAGACTGCCTATCCAGTCTCCATCCCACCTCAGCTTTCATCCCCACTCTGGCTTTCTTACATTTCCTTCCTCAGGGCCTTTGCACATGCTGTTGCTGCTTCCCAGAAAGCTCTTGCCACATTTTTTAGCTGGCTAATATGAGTTAGATCTCAGCTTAACTACCATCTCCTCAGAGAGTCCTCCTTGGTTTCCCCCTCCATTTTAATTATATGCCTGATACCCTCTCTCATAGCACACCATTCTTTTCCTTCAGAGACCTTACCCCAGATTGTAGTTACAAATCTGTGTGGTTATTTATTGTCTCCTCACCATCTCTTGTTCTCCACTGTGCCTAGGGCCCAAGACCGAGAAGCTCAGTAAGTACTTACAGACATGATCGATCCTGTGAGGGAGAACATGTTTGGATGTGCTGCCATTGCCCTGGCTCCCTAGTGCCCCTGGGTGCTGCCCATTACTGTCCAGTCCCCACTGAGTGGCCCCAGAGCACCTGGCTTCGCTCCTCTGCCCTCAGACCTTATCAGCCCCACACCTCAATCTTTTGCAAGGTGATACCTCATCTGATTACCTAATTCAAACTGAGGTGTTAATAGTGCTAATGACAGTGTTTGTTACCCCAGGGGATGCAAAATGATGGTATTAAAACATATAATTCCTCCTGGGGTTGAAAACTCTACAGTACCTTCCAAGTGAGTCCAAGTAGAGTCTAGTCTCTTTGGCCAGGTTTAGGAGGCCCTGTCTGCGCAACCTGGCTCCCATTGCCTGCAGGTTCCCCACCCTCACCCTGACCCCTACCTCTAACCCTAGTCGTTGCCCTCTCTCTCACAGTACCCAGCACAGTACCTGGCATGGGCAGGCCCTCCATAAATGTTCATTATGTGAACTTAAAAGAAGTAGATTTTAATGACTCATGCTTTAACAGAAGCATTTGGTATAGTTAGTCAATCTTTGGCATTGGGTGCCAGAGGAATGACAAAGGGTGGGAATTCCAGGCACTGTTACTATGATATTGCCGGAAGGCCAGGAGGCAGGTTGCTTTATCCGGATAGATGGGGGTAGCCTTTCTGAGTCCCTAAGTCCAGATGCCCCCACTTACCACAACCAGTCAAGTCAGTTAAGCATTTGTCTGTCTGCCCAGGATATTTATCCACTCTGTTTCCCAAGGTGCCAGAGGAGGGGACAGTCTTATCACCATGTGAACACGAGCGTTGTCTGTGGAGCGAATAATTTCAAGCACAACTACCATCCTAGAGAGATCTGGGAAAGTCTGAATTCAAAATGATCATGCCATCCCCCAAAATGTTAAGAAACCCCCATTCTGAAGACACTTGAGCTCTGCGCACCCTCCTCACACTGTCACAGGTTCTTGACTCCTTGCTTTGCCTCATGCCTGGCCTGGAATGTCCCAAGCCTTCTTCCAAATGACAGCTTCTTCCAAAATGTCATTTCTTCTTGATCTGCAGGAAGCAGCCTTTGGATGACCCCTCCTCCAAACCACTGCAAAGTGTCTTTTTCCTGTGCCCACAGCTGCTGAACACACACCACAGTGATGTGAAATCACCTGTTTCTGGGTCTTTCTTTTCAGTCCCAGACAGTAAGCCTTTGAGGGCAGGGGTCAGAGGCTGGTGAGCTGCTGGTAACCAAGTCACTCAGTGCATGCCGTTCTCTTGGACCACAGGGTGGTCTTGCTCTGTGTGAGCACTATTTTCTGTACTACACCGAATTAGGCAGTTGTGCTTCAGTTTTATTTGGAAGAATAGTGGAAATCTAGAGATTTCACTGATTTGGAAGTTATAACATTCTGAAGCTCAAGGAAGAAATGAATTATTTTGAATGTTACATAAATCAAGGCTTGCTTGAAATATTGTTCATGGGTTGGTCTTTCTGTCATGATTTTTTTTTTTTTTTAAAGATTTTATTATTTTTAGAGAGCGGGTAAGGGAAGGGGGAAGAAAGGGAGAGAAACATCAATGTATGGTTGCCTTTCACTTGCCTCCCGCTGGAGACCTGGCTGGAAACCTGGATTACAACCTGGTTATGTGCCCTGACTGGGAATCAAACCAGTGACCCTTAGGTTCACAGGCCAGTGCTCAATCCACTGAGCCACACCAGCCAGGGTCTTATGATTGGGTTCTTGAAGGCAGAGAGGGACCAGGTCTTATTCTCAGTCATGTCCTCTGAGCCTGGCACAGTGTCTGATAGAGTGGTCACTTCATAAATACTTGTTGAATGGATGCATGGGATGAATATGCATTTTGGTAGTTTTAGTGCTTGGTGATTAGAAAATTTCCATGGCTTAATTTGTAAGACACCATTTCCATTATAATTTTTTTTAAAACATCAACTAATTTCATGATTTTAAAGAATAAAAAATATATATTTACTTTTATTTATTTTAAAAAGGTTTTATTTATTATTTCCAGAGAGAGGGGAAGGCAGAGGGGCAGAGAGGGAGAGAAACATCAATGTATGGTTGCCTTTCACCTGCCTCCAGCTACAGACCTGGCTGGAGACCTGACTTGCAATCTGGTTATGTGCCCTGGCTGGGAATCAAACCAGCAACCTTTGGGTTCGCTGGCTGGCACCTACCCACTGAACCACCAGCCAGGGCTAAAATTTATTTACTTTTAGAGAGAGGCAAAGAGAGAGAGAATGAAAGGGAGAGAAACACCAATGTATGTATAGTTGCCTCTCACACACCCCTAACTGGGAACCTGGCCTGCAATCCAGGCATGTGCCCTGCCTGGGAATCTAACCGATGTCCTTGCTTTACAGGCTGGCACTCAATTACACTGAGCCACATCAGCCAGGTTCCATTATAAATTCTGCGTGTGTGAGAATGCCTTTTGTGTGGAATGGTTACTAGAGAAGGCTTTGTGGTAGCAGTTTTGAAAACTGAGTCATTTAGCTCTGATTGTACCTGGTGACTTTGTACAAGTCACTGTAACCCTGCGGGACCTGTGGCCCTCATCTGTAAAGTGGGCTGGAGGTGGGAGTAGACTAGTGGCTTCTGAGAGCCTTCTGCTCACATGCTGTGGGTAATTCTCACATCTTTCTCTTTGACAATTAGACGTGAACCGTGTCCTGAGGGTTTGTGCACAGAGATGGAATTCTCCCCCGCCTCTTTGACTGCTTTCCAGTGGATTGAATGCCTAGTTTCTCAGTAGCAGAGAGAAATGTTAATGTGGGGTTAGGAAAGCAAGCCAAGAGCCATCGAATAATTAAAACATACACGCACACAAAGAAAGAAAAGGAGAGGGAAAACACGCTTAATGGACAGGGGATGAGTAAAACCCAGTGGACTGAGAAAGCCCCAGCACTGAACTTCGCATGACCCCGCGTGCTGCCGGCACACACTGCCTCTCAGTGATGTCAGCGGCGAGGTCTCATGGGAAGCAGGGCTGCCTTCAGCCTGCTGGAGCCTGCGAGGCCTGCCCCACCCCCACTCCGCCACAGCCCGTTCCCACCCACTCGAGTCTCTGGACAAAATAAGCCATAGCTCCCAGGCTAATTGGAGTGGGAAACCAACCCAGGGCTTCTGAGAAAACAAGACCCCAAGTCATTTGTAATGTCCAGGCAAGAGAGGACCAAGAAGAATTTTTGCTCTTCAGAGGTTCTGTGCCTTGAAATCAGATTTCCTTAAAGGGTGGCATTACCTTAAGTTTTCTGAACTCTTCTGAGTCATCAGTTAGGGAATGAATGAATGGACTCATTCTTTGTTTGGATATAGATCTCTAAGACCCTGGGGGCATAGGAATGAATAACTACTGTCTCTGTTCTTGGACTTCTTTGCTAGTTTGGGGAGATGAGACTCATCAAATAAAGAGACCTATGGGACTCAAATCAATGTATGTGCAAGGAACATAATCAGAGTTGCTCCCTCTGTGTGGGGTGGGACTGGACTGGACGGGACGGGACGGGAGGGGAGGAGGGTGAGGCCAGGAAATTCCCAGCTAGGTTTCCCATGACCCCAGCCCACAGCAGGATACATCAGAAGATTTGGATTTAGGGGAAGATGGGTTTGGCAAAACAGAAGTGTGTATATAAATAGAAAGGGGGTTGGGGTACTAGACTGCTCCGTAGTGTTGTCTTGAGGGAGACAGCTGTAAGGAAAAGAACCATGCTTGTTGTTACTAAATTTGGCCCATCTGCCTAGTTCATTGAGTTAGTGGGCTGCCCCTGCCTTTGAACTGCTGCAGCCCAGAGGGAAGGTGCACTGTTACAGAAGAGTTAACAAAGATAACACAGATCCTGTGAACCCCTTACCCAGATGTCCCTGATGTTACCACCTCACATCACCATGGTACATTTGTTAAAGCTAAGAAACCAACCAACATCAGTACATTACTGTTAATACAACCCCAGACTTCAATTAATCAACCTTGTAAAAAACGTTTTGTTGGCATGTAATTCATACACCATAAAATTTACTCTTTCAATTTATATAATCCTTCAGTGTTTAGAGAGTTCTGCAACCCCTACTGATACCTAATTTTAGACACATTCATCACTGCCCTAGAAACCTATCCATTGGCAGGCAGCCTTTCCCCATCCTCCAGCCCTGGAAACCTAATCTATTAATCTGCCACATTTGAACATTTCCTACAAATGGAGTCATATAATACATGGTCTTTTGTGACTGATTTCTTTCACTTAACGTAAGCTTTCAAGGTTCATGGTGTAGCATGTATCATTACTTCACCTATATGGTCAGATAATATTCTTGTATGGGTATACCACATTTTGTTTATCCATTCTTCAGTTTATGGACAGTTGGGTGGTTTCCACTCTTATGAATAATGCTGCTATGAATGTTTATGTACAGTTGCACAGTTTTCATGTGGTCACATATTTTCATTTCTTGGATAGATATATAGGTGTAGAATTACTGGGTCATGTGATAATTCACGTTTAACTTTTGGAGAAACTGCCAAATCTCATTCCAGAGTACTATACCATATTACCACCCTACCAGCAATATATGAGGGTTCCAGTTTGTCCCTCACTTGTCATTGTTATCTCTTATTTTAGATATCCTATGGGGGTGAAGTAGTGTCTCATATGGTTTTGATTTGCATTTCCCTAGTGATGGCTAATGATATTAAACATCTTTTCATGTGCTTATTGGCCATTTGTATATCTCCTTTAAAGAACTGTCTGTTCATATCCTTTGCCCATCTTTTAATTGGGTTGTCTTTCTACTGTTAAGCTATAACAGTCCCTTATGTATTCTGGATATAAGTTCCCTTATCTGATAAATGGTTAGCAAATATTTTCTCCCATTCTGTGGGTTGTCTTCTGAATTTCATGATGGTGTCCTTTGAAGCACAAAATGTTTTAATTTTGATGAAGGGTTTTTTTTTGTTTTTTTTTTTTTTACTTTTGCCACTCTTGCTTTTGGTGTCTTATCTAAGAAACCATTGTCTAACCCAAGGTCACACAGGTTTACTCCCTTGTTTTTCTCTATGAGTTTTATAACTTTAGCTTTCACATTTAGGTCTTTGACCCATTTTGATTTAATTTTTGTATATAATAGGAGGTAGGGATCCAGCATCATACTTTTGAATGTGGATATCGAGGTGCCCAAGCACTATTTGAAAAGCCCCACTCAATGGTCCCTGCACCCTTGTGGAAAAACCAGTGACCAAGCCCTGGCTGGTAGCACAGTGGATAAGGCGCCAGCCTGCAAACCCAAAGGTCACAGGTTCGATTCCCCAGCCGGGGCACATAACCAGGTTGCAAGCCAGGTCTCCAGTCAGGTCTGTGGCTGGAGGCAGGTGAAAGGCAACCATACGTTGATGTCTCTCTCCCTCTCTGCCTCTCTCCCTTCCCCTCTTTCTAAAAATAATGAAATAAAATCTTAAAAAAAACAAAAAAACAAAACAGTGACCATAAACGTACCATTTTATTTCAGGACTTTCAGTTCTATTTCATTGATCTAAATAAACATCCATCCTCATGAATCTTGGTTATTTTTTAAAGATTTTATTTATTATTTTTATAAAGGAGGGAAGGGAGAAGGCAGAGAGGGAGAGAGACATCAACGTGTGGTTGCCTTTCACCTGCCTCCAGCTACGGACATGGCTGGAGACCTGGCTTGCAACCTGGTTATGTGCCCTGGCTGGGGAATTGAACCAGCGACCTTTGGGTTTGCAGACTAGCGCCTTATCTACTGTGCCACCAGCCAGGGCCAGTCTTGGTTATTTTAATTTTATAGTATTAATAAACTTTTTATCTTATTCCAAAAAAGGAATTTGAGGTAACTCTAAAATGCAGGGAATGAGAAAGGGTAAAGATAGATAAGGAAATTAGGGGAAGAAGACAAAAAGATAGGAAAATAAGATGAGATCAAAGAATCTATTAGTACACAGGATTGCCTATTATATATAGTGGTTTTATGAAATTGTTAGATGTGGGCTGAGAATTTGGCTCTGAGCGAGCTGCCAAAGCTAAAATGAAAATGTGATCCCTGACAAGAGTTAATGTGTGTCTATTAAATTAAAAAACAGAACAAAACCTAAAAGCATTTCCTATGGAGAAGGCAGTATTTTCGGGAATGGCAGCATGAGAGGGTCCCTCTTGTGTGTCATAGGAACCAACGTCTCTTAAGAACAAAATTGTTATACTTGTGTTGGTTCTGTCCCAGTAGGCTAGCAATTTTCAACCTTTTTCATCTCATAGCACACACAAACTAATTACTAAAAGTCTGTAGCATACCCCAAAATATATTTTTTCCTGATTTGACAAAACATAGGTAAAATTTTGATCATTCACACTAGATGGCTATTGTCACTTTTTTCATTTGACAATCTAAGAGGTCAGCGCCCCTGACTAAATAGGTATTGCATGTTTTAAAAATTCTTACGGCACACTAGGTGGACATTGCTGCTCTAGACTGATAGCTCTTTGAAGGCAGGAATTGTCTTATTTCCCTCACAACCCCCTGCCCCGCAGTGCCTAGGACAGGACATGGAGGTGCTTTAAAAAATCTTGATTGAGTTATTTCTAAAACTCAGAATATTTATTTCATCCTTTGGTGACATTTCTGCGATCAGGTTAGGATCAGTAGGGACTAATTTGGAGGTAGAGCAGTGGCAGTGGTTGCCCTTTCTAGCTGTGTTATAGAAGTTATTGCTTGTGTCCAGTTCCTGGAGAGCCAACTGAGCAGTGGTAAATGGCGGGCTGACGGCGTGTGTGCCTTTGCTCTGGGAGATGGCAGTGACTTAGGGAGAAGGGAAGAGACATTGCTTCACCAATGGCCTTGAAGCCCACGCACCTTTCCACCTCCTAGGTGCTGAGGGTCCTTTCTGTCACTCCCTCTGACATGCACTCCAGCTTCCCTGCCTAATGGAAAAACCAAGCATGTGTGAGGGAGGTCCTGGCCCAAAGTGAACAGCTTCTCATGGAACTGGGGCCACTGCCACCTATGGTTGTCCTTGGCATAGGGATGGCCACTGTACAAAGAGGTCCACCCAGACAGGCTCCCTCACCAGGGAAAATAACGCATGGTGCCTTTAACTGGCTATGTATGTCATGTTGGGTGGCCCTCACCCTTCCATCCCAGTAAAAGTTTTATTTTTTGGTAGCATTCTTGAAAAGAAAAAAGAGATTTGAACACCAGCTTCTAGGGAGATTATCATTATTTCACAATTTACAAATGGGGAAATGAAGTGTCAGAATGCATGGGCTCTAGGTCACATGGCTAGTGACATGCACAGATATGACGCCAGCCCAGGGAATCCTGACTTTGATGTCATCCTCTTCTTCCTGCTGGCCCCCATCTTTATCTAATTGAAGGGGGTGTGTGAGGCTATCATTCTTTTTGTACTGGGTACCTTTGGACAGATAAGTGTGGTTCCCTTTAAAGTTGCATGTGCCTCCATGGGTAAAACCATCAACAAGGTCACCTTTTGCACCATCAATCCTGTGCCAGGAGCAGCTTTGTAAGAATAGAATAATTCATATTCTTGCCTGTAGCCTACAAAGAATGTTTCACACCTGCTGTCTCAGTGGAGCCTGGCCACAGCCCTGTGCAAAAGGTAATGTGGGTGCTGTTAGCCCCACTGTGCCCACTGGGACACTGAATTGCCCAGGCCAGAGGAAGGCTTACAAGCCAGGTCTCTGACTCCTGGTCCAGTGCTCTGCTCCAGCCCTTGAGCAAGTGTGTGTTGAGTTACCCCAACAAACTTAGAATTCCTGGAAGTCTAGCTGCTGTGAGTACCTCTTGAGAGCACCTTAGCACTTCATTGCCTGCATGATGAGACAATAGGAAAGTCTTTTCTCCCACGGAAGTGAGGTCTCACCCACACCCACAACTTCTTTGTATCTCTCCAGTACCTGTGTTCTCAGAACAGAGCAGATAGGATAGACTCAAATGCAAACAGAACGTGGCCTCCCTCCAGAATCTATAATGGAAGATTATAATGGTGGTTCACCAGAAAACAAGTCATTTTGGCTCCACCTTGCAAGCCATTCTTCCTGTTTCCCATCTTCTTGGGTGTCCAAATCTGTGTGCTGAGGACTGTGCTAGTTGCCAAAGAATCCAACAAGAAAAAGCCATAGGCCTCTTTGGTGCATTTTTGCCAGCTTGGCCATGCCTCTGCCCTCGGGTGAGAGATATCTGTCCTCTGAGACACGATTTTCTTATCAGTAAAGGGGTGTGATGATACCTGGTTGGCCTCCCTCTTGGAGTGATGAAGCTGAAATAAGACTGAATGACATGAACACAGCTCTCCATTCACCCATCATATCTTATCGACAGCTTCTACTCTGCCAGGCTCTGAATTCAATGATGAACAAAGACAGCACCTACCTTGGAATAAGGCTCTACAGTTTGGGGAACCCAGTAATCATAGATGTCACATCACAGACCATGGGGCCCATGAATGAAAAGGACAGAGAGAAAGCCTGGAGGCTGTAGGCAGAGAGACCTGATTTTATTTGGTAAAGGAGTGGTGGCCAGAGAAGGCTTCCTGGAGGAAGTAACATTGGAGCTTAAGTTCAAAGGGTGAGTGGGAGTCAAAGGAGAAGAGGTAGGTGATGACCAGCCTGGGCAGAAAGAAAAGCAAGTGCAGAAGCCTTGAGGTGGGAGGGAAATTTAACAAGAGAGAAGGCTGCCTTGGAGGATTCTGAGCATTGTAATCTAATTCAGCAGGCCTTCTTGGAGCAGGTGCCAAGTGCATCGCCAGGTGCTGGTGGCAGCTCCCAATAAGTCAGGGCATGGTGGTTGATGTGAGGGACTGGAAGGCATGCCCTGCTGTACACATTGCCCCACGCATGGCGCTTGGCCCAGAGTGGATGGAAAGGACCACTAGACATGTGGCCATAGAACACAGATTTGTACCTAGCCATCCAAGACTGCTTAGAAATCTCCCCTGCAGGTGGACCATACTGCTCAGGGAAGGGACCAGACCTTTGACTCTCAGATCCATCCTGGTACAGGGGGTAACAACAGTACCCATCTTGTGGGGTTGTGAGCTATGGCTGCCATCCTGGCTGTGATGTGCCAAGCAAGTGCCTGGCTGGAGAAACATGCTGTAAAGGGAAGTTGCCACAATTATGATGGACCTGTAATTAGTCTTGAAGTAGATGCCGCTGGGACTCAGAGAAGCAGAGGTTGGTGGTACTGGGCGTGCAAGGCAACTGGATGGCCAGAGGGGAAGGGCCTCATGAGCGGAAAGGCAGGGGACCTGAGTAACAGGAATGGGGAGGACCCTTGGTGGCGGGGGTGTCCGTGAGGCATGGAGGCAGTGGACATGTGTTCCGTGACCTGGACAAATGGTCTTCTCAGTCATGGGGAAGCAACTCTGCCAGCTCTCTGCCTCATGATCGTAGAAAAATCCTATGACTGGAGACAATGGCATGTCCGATTTGGACAGCAAAGGTCAGGAGGTAAGAAAGTGGATACATGCAATGTTGATCTTGAAAACATTGTAAACTGCTTGGAAATCCCCATGCTCCCTTCCTCCAGGAAGCTGTCTGTGCTGGGCTGCCCCACCCAATTCTCCCAGGCCCTCCATCTCCCAGCACCCAAGCAGCCACTGTGTGACATGTCTTTATCTCCCCTTTTGGTGGGCTGGCTCCTTGGGGCGTGGCTTCCTGATTAACAGACTGGGCAGTTACCCCTTTTGAATGCAATGAGTTCATGGAGGCCTCATGCCGAAAGTGCTGATTGGGACAGAAACTCTGGTCCTTTGCTTTCACACTACCCGGGTCTCAAGCATTGATCCTGGGTTCTGCCCATGAGAAACGGGGAGGCATAGTTTTGTTCACTTAGACCAGGAAGGTGTCAGAGCTCCTGACAGAACCAGTGGGGACCTCAGACCTTCTCAGTCTCAGTCCTTCACTTTACAGGGCAGGAAGCCATATGTCCCAAAGCAGAAGTGTGGATGGGGCCTGTCCTCAGGTTCAGGTCTCCAGAGCCCCAGCCCCATGCTGCCTTCTCTGCACATAGTGGCTATCCCCTTAGGAAGTCACCAGGGCCCTAAATGGAGTTAGAACAAGTGGCGAGGGCATGAGACTCTGGTGGGTGCACGGTTTCCTTACCTGCTGGGAACCCTTCAGCTCACGTCAGAGATGTGGTTTGTTAAGCATAGATTTTCAAACATGCTTTAGAGAGCTCGTGCTGGCTTGGAAATGCATGGAGACATGATCAAGTGGCAATATGTTAGTGGTAGTATGGAAAGCAGGTAACACAAAGCATAGCATATGAGCAGTCTATAGTCCGAATTCCTTCTGAAGAGTCTGAAGTTCATTTTTTTAGATTATTATTTTTTTCCGAGAGAGGGGAAGGGAGAGAGGGAGAGAAACATCAATGTATGGTTGCCTTCCACCTGCCTCCAGCTACGGACCTGACTGGAGACCTGGTTTGTAACTTGGTTACATGCCCTGGCTGGGAATTGAACCAGCAACCCTTGGGTTCGTAGACTGGCACCTTATCCACTGTGCTACCAGCCAGGGCCCTGAAGTTCATTCTTTCAGCATGCTGTGGAGGTTCTGACCACGTGCCTGGCACAGTGTTGGGTCCCCTCTAACGCAGTCAGGGACAAGCGCATCCCATGGTGCCCAGCGTGGGGATTGTGGTGGGGGACCCAGGGTCGGGGCTGGCTGTCCAGCTGGGAGGGGACTGAGAGAGGCTAGCACAAATGTGAACACAGACTGAGCTTTCCTCTTTAAAGCATTCCTTACCAGACTAAAACAAATTGAATGTATTTTCTGCAAGTAAATGGCTGTTCTTGTTTTGCTTGATTTCTGGTGGTCTTTGATATTTGCCAAAAAGGTCAAGTTGAGGGTAGGACTGGAGCCAGCAGACTCTGATCCAAAGATCTGTCACTTTTATATCAGACTAGATTCTTTTGGAAAGTATCAGTGTGTCACAAAAAGCTCCCAAAGGGGCTCTGCTTAGAAAATGCCTTTCTCAAAAAAGGACTCGTGCACATGGACAACAGTGTGGTGATTGTGGGGGGAAGAGGGGTGTAAGGGAGATAAATGGTAATTTGAAAAAATACAATTAAAAAAAAGAAAAAACACCTTTCTTTAGAAGGGTTTCATCCAGTGTCAGATGCAGGACACCAATTTATTTATTTTCATTTAATCTTAATTGTATTTTATTTCTATTGCCATTTAGTCTCTTTATTCCCCATCCACAGCTGGGTACGGCTGTGTACTCCCCTCAACATAATAGGGGAGCTAAGTCCTGAATACCTCGCAGGAGGAAAATGCTGGTTTCCTGAGCTGTCTTTCAAGATACAACCCGAATGCTAACTCCTCAGTGGTGCCTTCCTTGGGAGCTCCGGGCAGATGAGGCTCCACAGCATTTCCCCACGTGTTCCCCAGGAGCCCCGGGGAACACACCTCCTGGGGTGCCTGGCACAGAGCCCTGCCTGGGGCAGGCCATCATTAAATGCTGGTGCACACCAAGAAATGTGTCCGTAGTTCCTGCTATGCATGACACGAACCAGGTGGTCTGGGAGAGGAGTGTGGAGTTCAGGGGAGAATTCTGAGCTGAGATCTGCATTTGAGTCATCGTCCTACAGATGAGGCCAGGATGGGGAGCTTGTGAGGGTGAGGCCAGCAGGTCCAGGCCAGTGCCTGAGGCGCAGCTGCACGCAGGGAATGGAGAGAGAGGACAAGTAAGATGTTGCACAGTGCCACTGAAGCTGAGATGACAAGACCCTGCAGTGAGAAGTGCCCAGCAGAGCTAGATGCCACAGAGAATCCAGACTGAGAAGGGTAGAAAAGCCCATGTTTTTGATTCTGTAACTTGGAGGTCACAGTGGAGTGTGGGGGCTGAAACCCAATAGCGAGTCCCATAGTGGGAAAGAGGGAATGGCTATTCCTGCTCATGGCTCCTCGGGGCAGGAGGACATCCTTGCGGTGGGGACTAGAGAGGGACCCGAGTAAGGGATGACGCCTGGGCCATGGCAGGGTTGGAGGATGGGCATGGGGCCTTGAGAGTCTCATGGGCCAACTGAATCGCATAGTTTATTAAGTGGATGTGTGGAACACTGGCCAAGCTGCATCTTAGACTTGCCAAAGGCATCCATAAAATTCAAACCAATGCACACTCAGGGGAACAGGGCAAATGGATTATTTTGTAAGTTTCTAGTCCAAAGATAAAATTGCCCAAGACGGCTTCTGAAGGCGAAATGTCAAGGCAAGTTGAAATTACTGAAGTGAAGTAACACGGATCAGATTTTTCTTGTAATTTCAAAGAGTCAAGACTTTGGACTTAATAAGCCTCTTGCCTCTCACTAGGAATGTTTTCATTTATGTCATCATTTAACTCTCTCACTTCTTCTTGCTTAGTACTAGGCAGGAGCCCCTGGAATGCACTGGGTGCTTTGGGGAGAAAGACAAAGATCACAGGGGCAGACTTGGCCCTGAGCCCCTGAATGTGACAGTGAGGAATGGAGGTGGCAGGAGTCTGTGGCAGCTCAGCAGCAACTTGGCATTGAACAGGTGTCAGGGATAACAAGTCTTATCAAGTATTATGTGCTATCTGTTTGGATCAAGGCATGACTGATTCTGGTGATCCCCCTGTGTGTCGGATTCACTTTGAAGGTATAAGGCATGGCCTCTGTCCTGGTGACATCAGTATTGGGGGCCGGGGGGTGGGGGAAGAGTAGCAAAACATGGGTGTTTAGGATGATTCTCATCACCGGGCAGAGATTAGTACCTGCCACAGATGAGTAGAGAAAGGGCAGACAGGTGGGCTGAGAGGGGGCAGAGGTAGCGTGAGCTGGGATTGCCTGGAAGATAGGCTGCCCGGAGAGGACGGGACTTGCACGCGGGGTGTGCCCCAATATCCTACAGGCTGGGAGTGGGATGGAAAGGTTAAGGGGGTTTCTTAGACCCAGCTGCAGCCTCTGGACTTGAACTCAGGAACTCCTGATTGTGCATTTGGTGTGGTAAAAGAACCTTGAACCCTGACCTAAAATGTTGGGACTCTCTTAAATGTTTTCAGATTGTA
This sequence comes from Noctilio leporinus, assembly GCA_004026585.1. NCBI lineage: Eukaryota > Metazoa > Chordata > Mammalia > Chiroptera > Noctilionidae > Noctilio > Noctilio leporinus. Next base: position 135,703 of record PVIW01002186.1, read on the forward strand.
TCAGTAACAATTAATAATATTTAAGGACTCCTGTGTTTTGGTCCGTGCAGAAAGGCTACGCTATTTCCTGCAGCAGGGCCGCCCGGGCCCTGGCCAAGGGTGGGAGGGCAGCTCGCTGGCCAGCCCCCCTGAGTCACCCTCTGGCGTGGGGCCCGGTGGGGATTTCCACGCTGCCCGTGCTGTCTTCTCCCTGTTTCCTGTCGGGCTCTGACAAAGGTGAGCTGCCAGCAAGCACCGGTGGGTACTCCCGACCAGGCCGCCACCCCTGTGAACCCTGGGCACTGGGAGCGGCTCTCACCCCACTGGGCGTGTGTCCCTAGCAGGGTGTGCCTGCGCCTCTGTCGTGCCCGTGCTGGACGGCAGCTCCCTGGAGACCCCAGGGAGGCAACCCTCAGACTGAAGATTTTGTTGTTAAGGGGCTAGAGCCTGCTTATGAGGCAGCTTGTACTGGGCATGTAGGGTTATAAAAACCCAGCCTGGCCTAAAATGCCTTTCTTTATCTGCTGTTGAGAACACTTGTGAAGAAAACAAAACAGCAGACTTTGAGCCACCCAGTTTGTGCTCTTAAGGGAATGATTACAGCATATCTAATTTCTTTAGGTCTTTCTAAAATCTCTACATATCTCTATCACCTTCTAGTGCCACCATTTCTCAGTGTGGGGATATTCTGCTTTAAAATATATGCATATCTCTAATGATAGGACTTCCCGTCTTTATGCATTTTTTCCCTCCAGAACCTACTGTGCCAGGCAGTTCACAAATGTTATTTTACTTAGTTCTTATCACTATAGTAGAAGGCTGTGTTATGTAATATAGTCATTGCCCACATGGGGCGGTTTACATTTCAGGTAGTTAAAATTAAATAAAACTTGGACTCCAGTCCCTTGGTCACAGTAGCCACATTCCACATCCTCAGTAGCCGCATGGGGCTACTGGCTGGACAGCACGGAGGAGGACGTTTTCATTATTACCGAAAATTCTAGCACTGCTCTGGGATCTAAACTTTATAAATAAGGAAATGGAGTCCCATAGAGGCTAAGTTGACCACTTATAGCCAGTTCATGTCAGAGCTGGAGTTTTAACCCAAATCATCTTATTCTAGAGTATACCTTTTTGTTTGTTCATACAAAACATATTTATGATTAATATTTCAGTAGATTCACATACCAATTCTTTGTTGAATGAGCAAATGAGGCATTTTCATTTTAGAGATGAGGAAACTAAAGATGATTCTTTCTCTATTTTAACTTAAAGAAGAGAAATTAATCTACAGGCTTTGGGGACTCTTTAAGTAGCCTGATTGGGGGGTTAGCTGTGAGGGTCACCATTTGCCCCCACCCCTCCCCGATCCTGCTGTGGTGTCTGGTTTCTGTTGGTCTCCTCACCAGAGTCTAGACCTGCTTTCCTCACAGTAATTCTTTAGCCTGCTTGCTGTTTGAGGATTTATGGATGGTGATCTCTTGGCTTGTTTTTTTGGGGGGTGGTGGTGGGGGGGGCAGGGATACCTTTTGTTAGAGCCAGAGAAGGTCTCAGGAAAAAAGAAAAACATACTAGTCTCATAGCCAAAAATATTGACGTCCGGAGAGGTAGGGTGCTTTGAGGGTCATGCCACTAGCTAGGAGCTGAGCTGGTTCTTAAACTTCTGTTTTCAGGGCAAGATTTGTCTGATAATCTTAAGAAAGCAATCACTGGACAAGGGTGGTTTTTTCATGGAGAGAAAACCACTGCAGCGGCATTCCCTGTGCCCTGAGACAGAGGGGTGGAGAAGAGTGGGGCTTTAGGGTCCTACAGACCAGGGTTTGAATCCTGGCCCCACCATGTGGAAGTTAGGGGACCTTAGCAAGGACTTGAACTTTCTGCACTTCAGTGTTTTATTTGTAAAATAAGGGTGAAATATCACACTGGATTTGTTTTAAAGGTTAAACGGTAACATGTGTAAGAGATTTGGTTAGCCCTGGCATAGTCAAGTACTGGAAATGCTCGTTAAATGGTAGCCATTAATTTTATGATGGAATCATCACCTCCTTCCAGTATTCTAATTTTAGTGTCCAGCACAGAAGGCACTCAGATATTCAGGATGCCCCACAGTTGGGAAAGAGGATAAACTTAATTTGAAACAGTTTTCATTACCTTTCCACATAATATGCTCTGTATTTCTACACCCTTGGACTTTTACTAATTTTTTAGGTGGAGAACGTATAAATTTAAAGTGATGGATCCAATTGCTAATCTGAGAAGGTCTAATATATACATCCCAGAATGTCCCAAAAGGCTAGAAACAGAGAGAAAATAGCATACCATGTTTTCTAGCTTTCTGGATGCCCTGTAGAATAAGACTGGAAAATAGGTTGTTTTATTTTAAGGCGTGAGCCCCCTTGAAAGAGACATTGCTGGTGGCTCTCCTGGGGTGTCTAGGGACCCGGCCAGCCATCCTGTCCATCTTTGCAGCTTAGCACAACTTGCTGATTGCTGTAGTGAGAGTGTTCTTCATAGTAGGGGCTGCAGGGACTCTCTCTCTGACTTTAAAAAAAACTGTCATCTTTACAGATGGACATGTTGAGGAAGGTGAGTGTGCAAATGCTTTCTAGAATAGTTTCACAGGGAATTGGCAAAAGGTTTCTGGTTATTTTTGGTTAATGAAAATATTTGTCAATCAGAATGCCCCATTATCAAATATCACAGTTGATCAAGCCCTCCCCCTGCAGTGACCAACATTTGAATAGAAATTAAACGTAGCTGAAGGTGAAATTGCAGCTTTTAATTTCATCTTTTCAGTGTTCCTCTAGGTGTGACCTTGGAGCACCTTGAAAGTCCTCACAGTGCTGTCCCCTATGAGGGTGTGTCTGGTGGGGTTGGAAGGAAAGATGGGATCTCAGGCCCGATCTTGGTGAATTTACCTGGGAACTGGGCCAGGGCTCCCCAATTCAGAAGCCTCATTTTGTCCGGCCTGAAGTCAGAACTGCTGGCTCCCATTAACTAGCAAGAAGCTAAAGCACAAATCAAGCCACTAGTTTATTTGTTGAAACATACACCACCGTGAGGTTATAACCAGGGCGTTCTCTCCTTGTGGGCACCCCACCCAGGAAGCCAAATGGTCAGAGGCGTGGGTGGGTCAGGCCAAGGGGTGGAGGGTGTCTTGGGAAGCAAATGCATTGAGTGGCCTGGGCCTTGTGCTCCGGACAGGCCCCTCCCTGCTGGACAGGGCTTGCACAGGCGCTGCTCTGGTCACCGCTGCACCTCTCATCCTTGCAATTTCTGTTGCTGACCACCCAGCTTCCTTTTGTAGGGACTGAGACTGGTGCCAATCTTTGTACAGGGAGCCTCTTTGAGGTGCAGTTGCCCATCTCTGCTTAGACCCATGATGTCTTCTTGTGGGATCGCCCTACCAGCATCTGCTTTTCACCTTCTTCGGTCCTTGTGAAGGCAGGTGCCCCTGAGCTCAGATCCTGCTTGTGCCTAATGTCAGCCCTGCAACCTGGCCTCGGGTCCCCTCTTCCAGCTCTGTACCGATTAAGGCAGTAGGGTCGGGACAATAGGAATTAACCTCTTGTTTTTGGTTTTTATTTATTTATTTTTTACTTCCTCAGGCCTTTTCACTTTAATAGCTCAAGAGAGACATCTGTGATGGCTTACATCCAGAGTGCGTGGTATTTATTTTTGATTTGAAATATGAAAAGCATTTTTTAAAGACAACTGACTCTCTGAGTCAGGCCCAGGGGAGCAAATGGCCTGAAATGCGAGCTGGTGCCTGTGAGGAGGATAACAGGAGAGGCTGCTGCTGACTTGACTGGTGCTGGGGTTAGGTCACTGCTGGGATGAAGTGCACTGACCATAAGAGCAACATGTGGGCTGGAGTGGTTGGCGGTGGGGTAATTTATTGCAGCCGCTCGCCTAACCAGGAACGCCACATGCCGGTTCCCACAGGATGGACGACGGCATGGAAACCCACACACGGGCCCCTGTTGAGCAACCACGCTTGAGCAAGAGTTATCTTATTTGGCAGGATGGGCTCTGTGTGGGGGTATTTGTCACTGAACAGCTGTTCATTGGACAGGCAGCCCTAGGGTGTTGCTTGCTTTTCTTTACTTTTGCCCAGTCCAGTCTTAGCAGCAGCGTGGTTTAAGGATATCCACAGCTCCCAGTTGTTCAGCCCTTTCCGTTTGCGTTCATTAGCTTTCTTTGCCTCAGCTCCATCCTGGGAGGTGGGGCAGGCCAATTGTTACCTTGTGCATGCATTTCATGGGTGAGGAGATTGGGGTGTGAACTGAGGTTCTTGTTCACTGTCGTGGGGCGTGGCCAGAGCTCTGGACCTGGACCCTAGGCTGCCAGGGAGGGTCCAGAGACTCCTGTCCCCAGTCTCTCAGCCCAATGCTAGATGTGGATTTCCTGGCTTCTCCTTAGCCTTCTAGTGGAACCCCGGAGTGCCGTCTGGAAATAGGTATTTTAAACATGCTCCCTGTTGGTTCCTATGGACCTTCACTAATGTGGCCCAGTGTCTAATCCTGGTTAAATCCCCCACCTCAGGCATTAAACCCATATCAGCCACTAAAGTTCTCTTCATTTTGTTTTGTGTGTTTAAGGCCAGTCTCTTTGCTGGAAATGCCAGCTTCCCAGCCCTGTCCTGTCTATGGCTGGATCCCCAGTGTCTTGGATAGTTCCTAACACCCAGTAGGCCCCCAGTAAATATTTGTTGGATAAAAGGATGTTTTCCTTAGCTCTGTAATTAGTGTGGAAGAGTAGAGCAAAGGATTTGGCAGGTCTGGTTCAAGTTTTCCTCTGTGTAACTGTGTACATTGTGTAGTCTTGCTGAGCCTCAGTTTCCTTATCTGTGGAATGGGGGCACCAGTACACCTCCCTATAGCTTCCAGTGGGGCTCAGGGGAACACCCCCCACAGGCACACATGTTCAGGAGGTTCCCATGGGTGGGCACTCAGTAGAAGGCAGCTCACATGCACCTCCCTGGTGCCTTGGCGTGAGCAGCAGGGCCATCCTCGTGGTCAGTTTTTCCACTGCCATCAAATGGGATCCATTTAGTTCCCAGACAGACAAGGTGTAGGGCTGGACTCTGTGCCATGGGCTAAACACTGGCCACCTCGGGCCTCAAATCAAAACCAGACAGCAGCATAAACCCAGGTGGCCCCAACTGAGGGCACTCACCAGAGCCAGGCCATGAACGGATGAGTACATATTTACCCTGCTGAGGTCGAATATGAACTGTCTACCAGGCGTTTTGTTTTTCTCTGTCTCCTCCCTCTCTGCCCGCTGTCCGGCCTCCTCTTAAAAAAGGAAACCGAGAGGTTGAGAGGTTAAGTGACTGGCTTGACACAACCCACCCATCGGAATGCCCTCTGGGCCTGTCTGAGTCTTGCTCCTCCCGCAGGCAAGCCTTCTTCCTTGAAGCCTTCCCAGATTGACTGGCCCACCCTTACCTTTCCCTTGGCCAAGCTTCATCTGCAGGCAGCCTTCTACCTGAGAGCTCAATGAGTTAGACAAAAGGAAGGACCCATCTGTCTTCTTCCTCCCCTTGGCAGACAACACTTACTTGGCAAGTGGCTATATGCAGCTCTTTCACAGTCCTTTGATTTTTCATGTTCTTTGTACCCAATCTCGTGAGTTCCTTAAGACGCAGGGCTATGTGTTCTTTTCCTTTCAGGATTCTTTTGTTTGTACCTCTACTCACCTAGCCATCCAGAAACACATCATGGTCATCCTAGTCTGTGTCCAGCTCAGGGCCTTCCTGATCGGGTGCTACCGAAGTCTGGGCTAGAGTGCAGAGGACAGTGTGGGTTGGGAGTGGCAAGGGGGCCATTTTTAATGGGACCAGAAGCTGAGCTTCTGAAACTTTTTACTGAATTACTCTGAAAATATATCTTACTAGGCCCTTGGCTGTTCACCAGTTCTTTATTTCCAGATTCCTGCCTGTACCAGGGCAGAAAGTTCAAAGGCAAAAAAAAAATAAATTTACTTTCCCTATCACTCACCCCTTTTAAAATATGACTAATTCTGAGCTAACTGATCCTGGGCCAGACGTGGACAGGGTTGTACATGGACTCCCTTTTGTAGTGTGTCATTTTGGGCTTGCTGGGAAACCCTCTGGTGGTTTTGGTTGGGGGGTGGGTAGGAAGCAAAGCCTCAATGGGGCTGAGTTCTTCTAGGATGCATGAGTTAGAGGCCTCACGTGAACAAGGAGTGTGGGCTGCATACTCTGTGCCATGGATACTGGAGAGGAGCCTGGAATTGGAATCACAACAGCCAAGGTTTGTATCCCAGCCACTGCCTCTGACCATCTACCAGCCTTGGGTTAGTTGTTCAACTTTCTGAGCCTCAGTTTCCTTCTCTGTAAAATGCAAGGAGTGATATTGACGTCCTGGGTTTAAGATTAAATGAGCTAGTACATGTTTTTACTTACTTACATGGATCCTGGTTCATAGTGACTACTTGATCACATCTAAAACCTTATGATTTTATTCATAAGATTCCTAAGGGTGCACTGGTATTGCACCTTTAGCACTGAGTATTAAGGTCTATGAGGGAAAAAAGGTGAGAGCTAACAGATATCTTCTCTCCAGAAGGATTTGTAGTCTACATGGGGAAGGAATCACATGCATAGTAATAACTTGATTATTTAGTATCCCAGAGCAGCTGCCTGAGAGAGCTGTAATGCAGGCTGCATATATAATTTGAAATCTGCCAACCCTGCTAAAATGTAAAATGAACAAGGGGAAATTAATTTTTAATAATATATTTTATTTAACACAATATATCCTAAAACATCATTTCAGCGTGTACTCAGTCTAAAAGTCGTTAATGAAGTAGTTTATATCCTATTTTTATCATAAGTCTTTGAAATCATGTGTTCTCTACGCTTGCCCTTGGACTGGCCACATCTCAAGGGCTCAGTGGCCACATGTGGCTGCTGTATTGGACATCACAGCTCTAAGATTTATTTGTTAGGTCCACTAATGTCATCTGCATTTTGGAGGGAATAATTGCACTCCCTGGGGCTGCGACTTGTTTGGGTTGAATAGCCATCGAGGAGCAGAGTGGGGCTAGAACTCAAGTCTTCCCTCCATGAGGAGCAGGAGAGTCTTGGATTTGCTGAGGATCTACTGTGTCCCAGGCTCTGTGCTAGATGCTCTGTCGTTGCAGTTGCCTTGAGTTCTCACACCTGCCTTGTATGGTGGCTGGGTAGCATGTGCATTTTACAAATGAGGTAGCAGAGGAGCCAAGCAAGTTACCCAATGCCGCACAGTTAGAGGTAGAGTTGGAATTCGGACGAGGCCCTGCTCATTCCAGAACCTTCCATTCACCAGTCCTCTCTTTTCCTATACAGAGAAAGAGACTTTGAACACAGCATAGGACTTAGGCCAAGTACTCTAGGAAAATGCCATGGCAGGCCTGTTAAAACAAGGGCTTGGGACATCCATTCAGAAGGCCTGTGCCTGCCTTTATTGAGGTGATGTGTGTATAGAAGTAGCATTTCTTCTAATCATAGATGCCCACCCCCATGTCAGATTCTAAGCTATTGGGGGTGGGGCTGGTGATAGCTAGTGGAGGTATGTGGTGAGATGGGGAGCCAGGGGTGGGCAGCAATGTAGAGGCCAGTGAGCTGGGCCCTCCTCCCTCTGCCACACATCTTATGATGCACCCAGCAGCTGAGGCTTTCTGCTTGGGGAAACCCCCAGAGTGGGTGGAGGCTGGAATTGAACAAGTTCTTGAATGCATGTGTGCACTCATGCAGTCATTCACTCACTAGAGATTTATTGAATATGTGCTTTAGGCAAAAATGATGGATGTTACTTTTTTGTCCTGCATGCCACTGCCTTTTACCTCTGAGGACCCTGCTCATCAGCATTAGGCCTTACACGTTGTAAGGTCTAACACACATTATCTCCATTTCACAAAACAAGAAGCTGAGACTAGGAGAGTGGTGATTTCTTGCAAGGGATTATTAGATGGCTACTAAATGGAAGATACGGGACCTCAGAACTAAAGCACTTGACTCATTTGTGTGTCAAGCCAGTGGCCAGTCACTGAGCTCCTACTATTCTCCAGGCATTGAGCTACATTCTTGGGTTTTGTTGGGGGTTTTTTGCAGTGTGTTTGCTTTAATTTCTATTTAAACACAACCACAATGGTACCAGATGTTGAGTAGAGGCTGATGTCTGTTGCATGCCAGGCACTACCTGGGGCGCTGGTCACCGGCTGCTTCAGGGATTCCTCCCAGTCCTGTTGTGAAGGTAGGAAACTAAGGCCTGGAGACATGTTCCTTTTTGAGGTCACACAATTTGGGTGGAGCTGGGATTTCAATTCCAGCTTGTCTGTCCAGAGCCCTAATTTAGGCACTAGAACTCAGTGCTTTCCCTGACCAGGGTCCAGGATTGGTTCCTAGATGAAGCCTACCTAGCTCTACCTAGTCCCTGCTTCAGAGGCTTTGCTTGGTCTCCAGTTTTGCCACCTGTAAAATGGGACAGGAGCTGCCAGTCTACCTGTGTTAGAAATCAGCCTGCCCAGGAGCCAGTGCTTCAGTAGGAGGCTGCCTGGCTAAGAATGCTATCCAGGCCCTGGCTGGTGGCACAGTGGATAGATGCCGACCTGTGAACCCAAAGGCCGCTGGTTCGATTCCCAGCCAGGGCAAGATAACCAGGTTGCGAGCCAGGTCTCCATCCAGGTCTGTGGCTGGAGGCAGGTGAAAGACAACCATACATTGATGTCTCTCTCCCTCTCTGCCTCTCTCCCTTCCCCTCTCTCTAAAAGTAATAAAGACAATCTTAAAAAAAAAAAAAAAAATGCTATCCAACCTGAGAGAAAGAGAGAGAGACAGAGTGTGTGCCAGCCCATCAGGGCATCTCTTTCCCCCATCTGCCCCTTTTCCCTCACTATGTAGGGCAAGCTCAGGGGATGCTCCCTCCTAGGTTGGGGCCTCCTAGAGCTGCCATCCCCTGTGGAACTGACAGCCTAAGCTGACCTACGGAGAACCCATTCCAAACTGATGGCCCTCTGAGAAGTCCTACACTTTCGAGACATGGGATTTTAAAACAGGAAGGCATATTGGAACAAAACATCCACTTTATAGAGGGGGGAACTAAGTCTCAGCCATATAGACTTTGTGCCTTTGAGAGGTGTCTCATCTTCCTGTCTGAAGAGTAAGTTCCCATGCTGGGACCTTTAGCCTGACCTCACAGTACCTCACAGGGAGTAATGCTAAGACTTAAACACTTACTGAATGACTGACTCTTCCATGCCACCCCTGTCAGGGGTCTTTGAAAGTTACAGCCTTGCTGTTTGTCCTTTCTAGAGATGGGAAAGCAAGGGACATTTGCACTGCTTGGCATTCGGCATTGCTGGGAATCTGCAGGCCCCTGCATAGGCAGGATGGGGTCAGACCAGGGTGGACAGCCTGGACTTCTCACAAGGCACTGAGGAGGCAGGCTCCCAAACCCAGGCTTTTGAGCCAAGGGGCAGGGCTCCAAGGCTCTGCAGTAGCAGGAATTATGAGGGGAGAGCCCGGGGTAGAAGGCTTGAGTTCAGGTCTCTCTGCACCTGTATTTATTAGCTGCGTGACTTGGGCATAGCACCAACTCTCTGAGCCCATGACAATATTGAGGAAGATGAACTTACAAACACTTTGGGTTGTTGTTCTTGCAGACCTGTTGCATGAACTAAATGAGGTGTCATGCTTAACAGTACCGAATAAATGGAAAGCATGATTTCAGTGTAACACAGGCTTGTTTTTCTTACCATCTGTGAGCTACTGACACCTTCCACTCGTCACCCTAAGGCAAGCCATTGTCATTTTCTCCCCTTTCTAATAAACTCCAAGAGTTGAGCAGAAATCAGCCTCCCTGGACTGCTGCTCTACCCTTCAGAACAGCCCACCATTCAGTCTTCTGTCCTTTGAGACACGCTCCCTGCAGAGCACCAGCAGCGTCCTCATCTGTTGCCCCTCCACCCCCCTCCTGGTCACCCTTTAAATGTTTGTCCAGGCTGTGTGTGGCTGATCCCGTCCTGCACCCAAGGCAGGATGCAGTAGTCTAACCAAAGCAGTACTGACCATGGCCTCCCTGATGTGGGGTCTGTGCCCTGTTCTGGCAGGTCACCGTGACAGTCAGACTATGGAAGGGTGAACTTGATGGCATTGCTGAACCACTGGTGGCAATGGGAAAAGCCCTTCTGGACCCCTTAGCTTCCTTCTTATCAGATGAAAACCGTGTCCCATTCAGCTCATTTGCGCACTTTCAGGCTTATAGCTGTAATTCCACACTGCAACATAAGCTTGCCCCAGATGCCAATATTTTATTGCATTTTTTTCCAGAAAAACTTAATTGGAATTTTTAATGCACTTTTTTTTGGGGGGAGGAGGGGGTTGTATTTCCATTTGCCTCTAAAAACAATGAGAAGGAAAACAAAGTGTGATTTAATTGCCAGAAATTATGGAGCCAAATCTGAAATTAATTTACAAAGTCATTAGTATTTTCCATTTGCAAACCCCAAAATGAATGTAAGTGCAGTTCCTTGTAATTAACTACAAATTAGAAAAGGGTTGAGGGGACTTTTCAGGGACCAGCACACAAAACTAGCAGAAGCAGATGGGTGGGGGGCAGGGCTTTGGTTTCCACCCCAGTCTGTGACTTTGGGAGAGTAAGACAGATTCAAAAGTACCACGGAAGAGAGTATGTTTTCAATAATTTAAAAGCTGCTAGGGACCTTTTGAATGATTTTTTCTAACCTTCTTGTTTGTTTTGTTTTTTGTTTAAACAAGGCAAGCGAGGGATTCAGGGAGGGTAAGCGGCTTGCTCAGAGTCACACAGCCTGGAAGGAAAGCACTAAGGCCAGTGTTGGGCCACCACACCGCGCCCCCTGGGCTCATCTGCTTGAGCCTTTCTTGCTGGGCCCTTGAGCTCTGCTCCCGTCCAAGTGCAGAGGACAGGGAACAATCCGCCGAGCCAGCCTCTGCCACACACTCAGGGTTCAGGTGGGCTGGCGAACACCAAGTGCCATGATGGTTGAAAGGGAGAAAGCCAAAGTTCCTCTCTCCCTTTGAGGAGCCCAGCTATTCCCGAAGCTCACCCCAAGCCACGCCCCAGCACGGCATGTGGAACCTGCTGTTTTGTGGGTGGGACCAGCCTGTGGTTGCTGAGCAGTGAGTGTGTGTCGGCGTTGAGATGTGCAGCAGGAACTCTTCCTGTGGCTCCCTAAGCTCTGATGAACTGGGGCTTTAAGATGTCATTGAGCCATCAGAGGCCTTTGAGGTCCTGTTCTCTGTGGCCCAGTTAAGGCGCAGCCTGTGATGTCAGCTCCCCACAGGTGTGCGTCGTGTGTGTGTGACACAGAGACCCCGAGTTGCAGTGTATTTCTAAGAGGAGCCACTACTGAGCCCCGTCCTTGCCTCATGTTTTCTATGCTAACAGGATGTCTTGAAGGGCTCGCTCAGGGTAACCCTTGCTTCAGAGCAAGCAGCCCTCTTTCCTGGGGGACACTTAATCCCACCCCAGCCTCTTGGCTTCCTTTCCTCCTGCTCTGACACCAGGAGCTATGTGGTGGGGGTGGGCGAAGTTACTCAAGGCACAGCAGGACTCCTGCTCTCAAAGAATCTGAAGTCCAGGTATTGAGAAAAGCTCTAATTTACTTGAAGTTGTTAAGGACCATTATACTGGTGATAAATATTTGCAAGTGGCCGTGCCAGGCCCTAGGAGCTGTAGGTAGGTGTGTAATCACATGAAATCCTCAGTGATTGTGAGAGACAGGCCAGTAACACCTTTATTTTGCAGATGGAGACTGAGATTTAAGAGGCAAACCAATGAGCCTGTGAGACTTAGGAATGGATAGGTTGGGACTGGAGCTACCTACCCTTCAGAACTCCCCGGTGTCCTGTTGGGAGAGGGGTGTCTCAGGTGGCTCTGTCCTAGGAAAGTGGTGTGGAAGCTGGGGACGGACCTGACCTGGTTTTGGAGTGCCGAGAGACAAGACGGCGGGGAAAGGCTGTGTTTTGGGAAGGTTTCTTACCTGTTTTCTGTTTCCTGGGGGGGTTGGCATTCTGGGCTCTGGCCCTGTGATGGTGAACACCCCCCCCACCTCCGTTGAAAAGACTAGCCCCATGAGTCCCTCTCATTCTGGGGCTCCCTCCCTGTACCAAAAGGACAGGAGGCAGTCCCCAGGACCACCTATCTCTGTCACAGCCCTCTTTGGTGGCTCTGTGACCTTGGGCCAGTGGCTTTGCCCCTTAGAAGTTCAGTTTCTTCCTTTGGGCAAGGAAATAAATGGTCACAACACCCTTCTTCATTGTTAAGATTAGATGAGCTGATACCTGAAACTCTTTGTAGAGTGTGTGGTACCAAGTGTGCCCCTCTCTACGTAATAGTTTTCATTTTCCCTCCCCCTTATTTATTTAAGGGGAAAAAACCCAACTTCTTCCCCTCACCATCATAAAAATTTTAGAAGACAGAGACAAATTAGTATGTTTTTGTACTATATACACTCAGGCCAAGAATTTCCTAAGTGTTACCAAAGGACTTTGAACTTCGATTTTCTCAGCTGGCTCCGTGCTGATTCAGATACCCTCAAAGATGCCCGAAGCAGTTCTCCGCTTTGTCCTGCTGTTGGGCTTTTGCGTGTGTGCGTTTTTTTGTTTTTTGTTGTTTTTTTTTTTAATTTTATTGTTGTTGTATTACATCCATCCCTTTTTTGCTCCCCTCTGTCCCCCTCCCTGTGTTTTTATTGTATTATAAAATTTTGAAACATACATGTTGCAAGTCAATGAGAACTTGCCCACAGATCTTCCACAAATTTAACAAATAATAATATTTTTCCGTATTTACCTCAGGTATCTATAATATCCTATTTCTTTACTGGAAAAAGAAAAAAAGATTCTGCTGGTGGCCTCCTGTGAGCCCATTGCCTCCCCATTCTTCCTTTTCACAGGTATTTACTCTCTTGAAATTGGTGTGTGTCCCTCCCAGCCAGGATTTTGTAGGGTATTATTTGTAGAGCCAAATAACCCCATTGGAATGTGTTTGAACCAAAGCACATGATCAGCATTTTGGGAGAAGGAGCCTGAAATACCCCAGGCCAGGGGAGTGACCTCAAAAAGAGCAAACCCACCTGTGTACAAATTGCAATTCCAAAATTATAAATCCTTTGTTTTTTACTTAAAACTCACCCCCGCCCCCATGCTTGATTGCAGATGCACTGGAGTTTGCCCCATCCGGGGCTCCCAAGTTATCTGGACCTTCCATGTGAGGAAATAAATTTCTGCATCAGTTTTTTTTTTTTTTTTTTTTTTGGATAGGTGTTTTGGTTTTTCATGAATTTTCCCCCCAACCTTTGATTGCAACTGTAATGTACACCTATTGTACAGAAAAGTAAAGATAATCATTCACTGTACCCCTACTCCAGCCTCCACCCCCCCACAGAGATATTCCCCCCTTCAAGGTAGGCAGTTGGAGGTCACTGGATTCTCCAAGTGGAGTCAGCACTGTGGTCTCATAGGGTTTCCTAGACTATCTGGCCAATCTTCCATTTTTCAATAGGGTGTGTGTCCCCCCATATGAGAGACCCAGCCACTTGCCTAAAGTCAGGTTAATGGCAGGACTGGGACCAGAAAGTGTTTTTCTTACCACATCTGCTCTTCATGTTGGGGTCTAATCCTCCATGGAACCTGACCCTGGTATCAGCATAGAGACAAGTGCCCCATGGAGGGTAAGCGTCCGATCCCTCTTCAGAGAAGCTGGGAGGTGTAGCAATAGACCTGACTGCTTTTGGACCACCTTCTCTGTAAAATTTGAGGACATTTTGTTTTACCATTTTAAACTTGACTGTAAGTCAGTGTGATCCCTCAGCCATTTTCTGGGTACCACAGTGAAACTCGCCCTGAGTTCTTTTTTTATTTGTTCTTTTTTTAAAATTGAAATTCTTTTCATTAGCATCAGTTCTTTTCCATGTGCATTTTGCAACAAAACAACTCTTGTTGTTTGCTTGATTGCTGTTGGTACTGAGTCTAACTTCTGTCATTTTTGGCATTTTCCTTTGTGCCATTTCCACCAAGTCCAATTTTCCTGAGTAAAATTTTGCATGTCTTAAGTTAGTGGATTTTTTCATTGATTTTTAGTCAGTGACTTCTATTTCTTGCAGTTAAAATGCTTTCAGTTTTATTTTGTGTTGAATTTTTTTCCCTTAAGTTTTTTCTTTCCTGGGTCAATTTTTCAGTTTTTCAATGTTGCCAAGAAGATGGGATTCTTCAATCTGCTTTTTATCTTCAACAAGTGTTTAAGGTGTGTGATTTTATCCATGACCAGTTTTGTTTGTGGTTGATTATTTCTCTCAAGTCTCAGTTTTCTTGGTAATCTGGCCAGAATGCCCAAGGGGGAATCAAATGACAGATGAAAATGTCTTGTTCCTTTCTTGAAGAGTTTGGAATAGGCTTGTAAGTATTATTCTCTTTTTTTGGGTGTTGCCAGGACTTTCCTCATACTGACAGAGGGAAATGGGAATTGTTAGGCGTCAGAGTTCTCCTAGGAAGGGCTGTGCTGTCTCTGTCATCAGATTTCCTGCCCTCTGTTCTGTGACCTCCCAAATTTATAAACCCTTAGTGGCTACATCCTGGTCAGGATCCGAAGGGCAGCTGTAGGCTGGAACACTAGGGAGCAGAATGGATGAGGGTCAGAAGCCTCACACTGGGAACAGGTCCCCTCTCCTCTACTGGCTGATGTCCCCATATGTCCACAAGGTTGCTGGCCAGAGAGCTGTTAAAGGTCTTCCGTCATTCTCCTTCTGTGTGTGGCAATGCAGGGAATGCTTGGGGTGTCAGGAAGCCACTGTTCTTGCAGGAAAGTCCCTGCAGGGGTAAAGCAGAGGTGTTGCTCATGGCCGCATCCTCAGTTTTGATCCCTGGGACCATGTACCCCTCGTCCCTCCAGCAGAATGTGTGTGGAGAGCCTCCTGGCGAGGGTTGCTGTCCCTTCTTTCCAATCAGGGCTGAACAGAGTAGGTCCCTGGGACAGTTGCACCCAGGGGAACCCAGCTCCTCTGTGTAAGTAAACATCCACCTCCCTGCGAAGGGAAGGCCTCTCTGCTCAGCCTCCCGCCGCTGGAATGCTCTGCTCTGGGTCTGCCCTTCCTTTGATTTCTTGCTGTCTCCTTCAATTAGGCCTGTGACTGTTTTCAGATGGCTATTTGTATACACAAGTCATGTCAGGCGATTGTAATTTGTGTTTGTCTAGATCAATAAAAGCAGCCCTGGCCAAAGGCCAGCTGGGAATTTATAAATACATTTTGGCTCCTTCCCTCCCTACAAGACTTTCAAACTCCATCCCATTAACCCTTCAAGCCAAAGCTGTTGGTTGACTTGATCAGGGAAGATGTAAGAAATTACTTTCGATGTGTTTTCCATTTATCCTTTTTTGTGGAATTTGATCAGTGTTTAAGCAACTGTAGCAAATAGCCTGCCCATTTCAAAGTGAAAGCCCTTCCCTGTGCCTGTTTACCAAATTTCCTTTGCAAGATGAAAGTGCAGGGAACCCATTTAAACACAGGTGGGCCGTACATGCACTCTCCATTGCCTGGTAACTTGGGCTTGGGCGTATCTGAGGCCCATTAGGCCACAGCCAGTCCTGTGTGATGGGCTAACTTTGGAAAAGAAGAGGATTAGGGATTTCAATTCACTTAGACCTTAAAGATTTTAAAAGGCAGGTTTTCTTCTGTTTGCTCACACTTGGGAAAAGAAGCCTCCGATGCCCTATGATATCCAGTTACATCAGGTTTTCTTATAAAATATCAAGATAGCAATACTTGATTTCCTGCCTCATCTTTCCCCCTTTGCACACTGTCTGTTCTTGCCCAATTTTTATTAGGGGGAGGGAGCTGTTCTGCTACCCTCCTTCTTCAGGGAAATTGTTCCCTCCCAGCCTTTAACCCCTTAAAGATTGGGAAGGGGTAAACAGTTCATGGTTTAAAAAAAAAGTTTGGGAAGGGAATGCTCTGATTTTAGTGTAAAGCTTCCCTATTGGCCGAGGCTGGAATTCCTTAGGGAATCTTCAAGAATTGTTAGCATTTGGTGTGAAAAGCAGCTCATATTGTCCACTTCCCTTCCTGTGGCTGTGCCTTGCCCAGGAATCCCAGGTGCTGCCCCAGAATGTTTGGTAACTAGACCGTTTTTTTTTAACCAACCCTACTTCACTCAGTTAAAGGTTTGGTGAGTTTCTCTGTAGGCATGGGTGGAAACTGCCCCCAACAAATGAGTATGTTTGATCCAAGAGGGTGGAAGGTTCTGGAAGACGTAAGTACAAATCAATGGCTTGTCTCACCATTAAAACTGCCATCCTGTCTTCCCTAGCCTCCACTGAAAGTGGGGGTAAAAGTCAAGGTAACTTGAATTCTTCCGTTGACTTCAGGTAAGAGAAATGGTACCCCGAGGTAGGATCACTAATTAGACTTTCTCTATGGGTTCCCCTTTTTTCTCCCTGCCTTTCCTGTCTTTCTCCTGACCTCTGCCTCCTTGAATACACAGCCCTCCCCGGCTCTCACTGGCCGGCCATCACCACAGCCTCGCAGGCCCTCGAGGCGTTTGAAGGCTTTTTCTTTGTGATGTGAAGGCCACTGAAAGTGAGAAGTAGTCAGGTTGGGAAGATGCGTGGAGAGCAAATGGCCTCCCTTCTGAGGGTTTGGGGTACAGATTCCTAGGGGTGAGCCAGGCAGGTATAGAGCTGGCAGAGGCTACGGTGTTATACAATCTGGTACCAAACCAGGAGTCTGAGGGTGAAAGGAGGTGCCATAAACGGTGAAATAAGGACAACAGGTGTGACTTGAATCTTAACAATCCGGTGTGTGGTTGGCCCTGCAAAGGCCGATCCCCAGTCCTTTGGGTTCCATTTTGTTTCTTATATAAGGAGTGATGCTTTCCCATTGGAAACAGAGGCTTGAGTTGCAAGTTCAAACGCATACAAGGACAGGTGGAATGAGGGTATAAGAAGACAGCGCAGGATTGAGGATTCATTCCCAGTCTAAAGGGGCAACTCGGCATCAGCCGGTGGCCAAGTGTTGCCAGATCTGATTTTTTTCAAGAGAAGCCAAAAAATCTAGATTTACATACAAAATCTCCCAGCTTTTAAAAGTTGGCAACTAACTTAAAAATTTTGAAAACACTGCGCTGGCCAAGCACAACATCTGCAGGCCACTGCCTGTTTTCGATCTCCGGCCCAGACCAAATTAATTGGTGGCTGTCTTCTGTGTCTCTGAATTCCGGCAACGGGAAGTTTCTACGGAAGTTGCCCAGATTGACCACAGTGAAGTGGGGAAGAGGAGAGAGGGGCTTGACTTGGCTCTGAGTGAGCATTCATTCGCACAATAAATATTTACTGAACACCTGTTATGTTCAAAGCACTTTTTCTGTCATGCTGTTTTCTGTTTCAGTTTTGAGGGTGAACTGTGTGCCTCTTGCTGATGGACTCTGTACATCATGTGACATTGTGGATCCATGGCCTCTCCCCTGGGGGTATAACCAGGATGGACGCAGTGGGAGGAATCTCAAGGGGGGGTGGGTATAGAGAGGGAGGATCTGGGGTCCAGTTCTCTGGCCCTGGGGAAAAGACCTGGGGACATGGAAGCTGCAGCAGAGGGAGCCCAGCCAGAGACACTTGTCCTGCAAGGTCCCTGATGGTCACTCTAGGCCAGGAGGCAAAGGTCACTGAGGAAGCGACTGCTTTCAGCTCTGTACATGGAAGAACTTCCTGTTAGTACTCTGCATCCTGTGGTTGGTGGGCTAAATGACCTCTAAGCTGGTCTTTCATTATCCTGAAAGCCTGATCCCTTGAGGCTGCCTCCTGCATACCTACTGGAGGCTTAGGCCTCATATCCTTTCTGGTTCACACTCTTTAATTCTGATGGGCTCCCAGCAGGCTCTGGGTTACCTGTGCCCTTTGAAAGCTAAACCTGGGGTCAGGTGCCCCAGAAAAGCCAGTACAACTCTGATTGAATTGGACTCAGTTTGCCTCAGGAAAGGCTGCAGTGGGGTAGGGGGATAGTAGCTTGGAGAGTCTTCTCTTGATGCTGTGGAATGTCACTTGCGTTTTCCGATCTCTGGTACTGCGAGTTTTAAATGGGAGAGAGAAATGCCTGTCCGCTGGATGGTCTAAGGCACAAAGGGCTTCAGTAGTTTGCTCAAGGCCACGTGGCTGGGCAATGCAGAGCCCGGTCCTGGACCAACTAGTTGGCTTCTGTTGTTCTACTATGCTAAACTGTTTGATTTTTAATTTCCTTTTGTGTCTTCTTTCTCCTATGCATATTTTCCTCCCCTATTGGTTCAGTGTTCAAATGTTAAATAGCTGGGTTTATTTTCCTGTGCACTTGGCCAGAAGTAGGAATTCATCACCCTCTGTGAACTCCTACTGAACCCCCATGGTTCCTGTTGGATTGTACTAAAAACTTGACCCCGGGGCTAAGTTGGCAATGAACTAGGTCTTTCTGAGAACTTTGGAGGACGAATCACCAATGGCTGGAAAGAATTTCCGTTGGGAATGGCGGTACTCTGTTTTTCACTTTGTTCATGTTGTCGCCCCCCTCCCAGTCCCAGCTTTGCTTCCTCCTGGTGTCAGTCATAAGTGTGCTAAGTACTTTTTCTGCTCAGTCACCTAGATAAGAGGTTTCCAAATGATGCCTTCTGATACGTACCCTCCCAGCCCAAATCTCAGACTTCATGCTGGTGAAGAATTGACATCGGATTTGTCCTGGAATAGGAGGCTGGAATGGGGGGTGGGGTCTGGAGGCCTGAATGAATGACTATAGAAGCTGCTGGCATCTTAAGACAATTGGAAACCACTGTGCCCAATAACAGGGACCTCCATGTAAAGGGGTTAAAGAAGAGAACGCAGAATAGTCTTGTGATGTCTGTAAGAGGGCCCATGCGTTTCATCAGGTGGGCCACTGTGTTGATCTGGAACACAGGGACATGGCCCGTGTGCAGGAGGAGAGAGCCCAGCACCTGGCACAGCCAGCAGTTCATTCCTGGGTTTGAACACCCTCCTCAGTTACCTGGCACATCCCTTTGCTCAGTGGGTCATTCCTGGCCAGACCAGACTTCCAGGCAAGAGAGCCAGGTCTCTGTGCCCAGTCCTGGCACCACTGCAGAGGGATGGGGGTGGGGGCTCTGTGTACAATTTGTTCTCTAATGCCAGCATGAAACTAGGTGACTCCCTTTTGGGGTGCTTGGCCCTTCAGGGCTTTTCACTGACAAGCAGTTGTTAGGAGCAGTGTCAACCCAGAGTGAAACTTGACAAGTCATCAAGTAATGGATCTGCACACATTTTCACATGAATAACTAAATAGAAGACAAGCCAGAACTGCTCTTTCAATGAAATGGTTGTGTATCTCTAACACTTTTTTTTTGAGCATAGTAACGCACCAATTTATGTTTCAGTGTTGCCTCTTTTTAGTTTGTCATGCAGTGAGCAAAGAAAGACACCTTCAAACAGTCTTCGGACTGGGCTGTTTGCTTGCTTTGCTGCATTTTAAAATCAGGTTTCTCCCCTGGCTGGTGGCTCAGTGGATAGGCACTGGTCTGTGAACCCAAAGGTTGCTGGTTGGATTCCCAGGCAGGGCACATAACCAGGTTGCAAGCCAGGTCTCCAGCCAGGTTCCCAGCTGGAGGCAGGTGAAAGGTAACCATACATTGATGTCTCTCTTCCTCTCTGCCTCTCTCCCTAAAAAATAATAAATAAAATATTTAAAATAAACCGAGGTTTCTGATAACTTTCTCATCAGAGCTTAGGGAGGTATTTTTTAAAAAACATTTGTGATGAGGTATAATGAATGGCACATACGGAAAGTTTGCAATTTGCTGAGTGTGATGTACAAGGACATGCATACACCACAGAACTATCACCACACCAAAGGTTGTGGGGGTGGGGGGGCATGTCTGGTTTCTTTCACATTGAATAATTTTTTCAGATTTTTCCATATTTTTGCCTGTTGCAATTATGAATTCCTTTTTATGGGTGGGTACTGTTTCATTGCATGGATATGCACAGAGAAGGTTTTGTTGTTGTTGTTGTTGTTTTAAAGATTTTATTCATTATTTCCAGAGAGAGGGGAAGGGAGGGAGAGAGGAAGAAAGGGAGAGAAACCTCAGTGTATGGTTACCTTTCACCTGCCTCCAGCTGTGGACCTGGCTGAAGACCTGGCTTGCAACCTGGTTATGTGCCCAGTGACCCTTGGGTTCACAGGCCAGTGCTCAATCCACTGAGCCACACCAGCCAGGGCCATACACAGAGAAGTTTTGATCGTGTAATGGTGTAATCAAAGAATTTTAGTGAATGTCGGAAGTAAGTGATCCATGTAAAATAGTATGTCAGTAGGGAACTTGTACACGTGTGCTTCTGTTTTCATTTGGTTGTTTTAGAAGTTTCCTATGGAAGTTATTTTTTTAAATGTGCTTTGAAAGAGCAGATGTTCATTTAGAACTCACCTGACCCTGGATTGTCATTTGATGAAACCAGTCAGCATTTAGTGATTACTCAGTGGTGCTTGCAGAGGCCAAAAGACTTCATGTTACAGGCAGTAGTTGATTCACTGCTGTGGTTCCATCAGCAGTTAGGGTATCTGCACCGGAACCTACATGTGATAAAGTTGTGGTGCCTTTAGATACGAAACTCTGCCATCTTTGCAAATACGTCCTAGTCTTTCCTTCCATGGTCTTCTCAGGACCTGATGCTATTTTCCAACTTTGCAGAACATTACAGCAGAAATGCCTTCCCTGCCCTCAGTTCCTCTGTGTCCAGGCATGGGTATGGGATCTCAGAGACGCAGTTCTGCAATTCTGCAAGTCCTGCTCAGGGCATTGCGTGCAAGGGGGTGGATTGCACGGGAGACGCACAGAAAGTGAACCCTGTGGATTCCCTCATCCCCATAAAGCCACGCACACCAAGGAGGGGGGCGGAGTTTACCCCGGGAGCTACGTTCCCAGCATTTGGGCAGTTGGCCAACAGGAACTAGAATGGAATGGTGCTGCTGGGAAGTTGGAAATGTGTTCCCTTTCTCATTGTGCAGTGAAATTCTCATGAAAGAAGCCTCTATGTGTGAGAAAAAGCAGTGAGCCTCTGATTAATAGTCACATTATCGGAGAAGGGACCCTGGGGATATCTGGTCCAACCTGCCTGTTTGGGGAACCCAGGCGACGGCTTTAGAACTTCACTTTCATAACCCAGGAGGGTGGGAGTTTCAAGAAGACTTGGCAAAATGTGGTAGGCTTGGCAGGAAATTGTTCCTCTCTCAGCCTATGTGCAAAGCTGCTTGTACCTTAAAAAAAGACAATGTAAATTGTCCCCAGATGATGTTTTTAGAATGTCCTCACATCTCAGTCTCCTGAGCTTATCAGCCACTTGTTCCAGGAATTAATTAAAAATTCCAGGGTGGGGGTCAGCAGCATCGTTGGGCAGTCTTTTCTGGCACTGGAGTGAAAGGGGTAGGTGCTGCCTACCGTCTGTGCGGCACTGCTTAGCGCCTTGAAGGACGCCCCCCAGGCCAACTTTGAAGGTGCTGTTCAGGACCAGGGCAGCTGGTGTTCAGTGCGGCTGTGGCAGGAAAGTGAGTGTGGTGCTGTGCCTCCACCCCAGGACGCCTGGGCTGCGCAGGAATCGTGCAGAGTAGGAGCAGGGCAGGGGAGGACTTTGCTCTCAGACTCTTTAGCTGCAACCTCTTGTCCTTCCCAGCTGTGGTCCCCTGTGTTGTCCTTTAGAACATCTCCACTTAAGTAATATATGCTGTGATGGGGACAAAAGGCAGTGAGCCCTTTCCTTCTGAGAGGGGAGCCAGCAGCTGCCTTGTCTCAGGTTCAGATGCATTAAAGGGCAAGGAGACAAAATTGGGCGAGTGTTTGGAGAAGAGTTACTCCTTCCCAACCCACCCCTCCTCCTGCCCAATAGGGGGAACGGACAACAGTGGGGAAACCCGTAGCAGGGGCAGGTGACTCAGGAACTTGACCTTGCCTGATGTGTGAAGAGGTTCCCTGGTCACAGCCAGGCAGCTTGTGGGCTCTGTATTGGGGGTAAGAAGGGAACACGTGGAAAATCCTCCTCCCACTCTGCCAGGCCCCCCAGGGCCCCCAGCCTCCCAAGGCCCCTCACTGCTCTGCTCCTCCCAAGGGTCCTCTTTGGGAATTCAATGATTCACTTCCCATCTTCAACCCTTGTTTAATGTTCCTGCCATTGTTACCAAACAGCCCAGGCCCCAGGGGCATGGGGTGTCTGCTGCTCAGGCTGCCGAGGAAGGAGCCATGAGCACCATTTAGGAGCAGGAGAGCAGGAGAGGGGCTGGGCTTCCTTGAAAGGCTGGCCAAGATGGCGCTGGGGCCCAACAGCTGGGTGTGTGGAGGTTGGGAAGTGCAGGAACGCAGTTGTCCGGCACGGAAACTGCTCTGGTTATCCTGCTGGGAATGGGAGTCCTGCCCTATGTTGTGGTTTTAGCTTCTTTATTTGCAGACAGCTGAGTATTCCTTTTTGGGTCACAGAGAGTTTTGGGATTATGGATTCCTGGGGTAGAAAAAGAAACCGTAATTCATGCTTGAGGATCTTCGGGTGATACTGTCCCCTCCTGGGCCTCAGTTTCTTCATGTGTGGGGAAGAAAGGGGGTGCAGTGAAGTGGCAGATCTTTAGGGCCCTCACCCCCAGCTTTAAAGTCCTGAGCCTGGAATATACCACAAGAGGTCATCTGTGTTCACTCGTGTCTGGGTCGAATTCCACCAAGCCAGCCAGCCACAGATGTGAGCAGGTGTGTGGGCCATGACCCTCCCTTCATGACCTCTGCCTTTTGAGGTCAGCAGTTTGCAGCCTCCCCCACCATTCTCATTTAAAGCAGCCCTCTCTGTCAGGAAGCTGTCTGATGGTGGTGTAATTCCTTCATATCACCTCAACAGCTATGGCTGCCCCTGTTTTGCTGATACAGTTGTTAGGCTTGAGGGTTTCCTGTTCGTTTTGCTTCTAACCTACCGAAAGATTCCAAGTTTTGAAGTTTCTCTCTCACCCACTTATAATAGAAGAGAAAGGATTTTAAAAATCACGTATTTGCTCTGCTACTGTTGATTCAGGTTTATTTTCTCCGAGGCCCTACGTGCTTAAAGGTGGTAAAGGAATGGCTGCTTTCCACTGCAAGTTAGAGTACTTCCCAGGTACGTGGAATGTCAGTGCTAGAAAGCAAGGAGACAATGCAGATGTTTGAGCCCATCATTTTATAGATGGGGAGACCCCAAACCTAGACACACTCCCCTTATTCAGCAGCACAGCCTGTTGTGAGCACCACTAATGCTCCAGCCCACTCCCAGTGTAGCCCCAGATGTCTGCAGACTTTCTTTTCTGGCAAATCCAATACTGGTCAAATCTCCATTCCGCAAATATTTGTTGAGGAAATGTATTGCAATGCCTTTCATTTCATGTCAGCCCACAACCTAAGTCACAAATGACTTTGTCTCTCTGGCAAGTGAAGTGGGTGGAACTTCCCCATTTAAAGGCATTTTAGCTTTCGGCATTTCTCCACTGGCTCCGTTAGCATAGCTGACTGGCACCTGAGGTGCTGTTCCCCTGCTGGTTGTAATGGCACCTCTCCAGACCAACTGATTGCTTAAAAAATGTTTCTGGTATAGGGTCTCCGGTCTTGATGTACCTCTGTGGGTCCCGTTGCAACAGGGCTGGATGCCTTGATTGGGCTATGAGGCTGGCGTGGTACCTGAGGTTTTTGTTTCCTGCATCTTCCTACTGTTGGTGCACAGAAGTAATTCCATAATCATGACCTGCTGTGAGCAAATGCGATATGCATGCCCTGTGCTCCATCCAGAGTACAGAAAAATTAACTGAGTCTCCTTGCCCACTGTGAGCTCCTGTCAGTTGGGAGGAGGAAGCCAGAAACACACAGAATTACTTAAAGCAGGCCTTTGGTGCTAAGTGGTGATGAGTTTCGTGAGTGTAGGGCAATAGGGACTGTAAGACTTCAAGGAAAAGAGGACAGAGAGAGAGGTCATTCTGCAGAAGGAAACACAAATGGATAATTTCTGAGCTAGAGGTATAACAGGGTCTGTCACAGGGCTAAAGAGAACCTTTGGACCCACATCATGTCAGCTGCTGTCACTGGCTGAACACCTCTGGCCGGGGGAGGCAGAGGCCCATGTTCCATACTATGGCTGCAGCATGTTACCTCCACTACATGGATGAGTTAAGCACTTTGGATTTCCGTACCTATAAATCAGACTTTGAGACATGTCTGCTGTTTGGAAAGTGGGGCTCTAATGAAGCAGTAGGTGGGCAGGTACTGCGTGCATCTTGGTGGAGACTACGTGGGCTAGGTACAGGAGAGAGCCCAGGACCCAAGGGAGGGAGCCTCACCTGGAAGCCTTTTGATGCGTCTGATGGGAGACTGCCTCGGGGTGCAGCTTTTGGCCAGGAGCCACCGAATGGACGAGGCAAGCCTAAATGGCTGG
Organism: Noctilio leporinus; assembly: GCA_004026585.1. Taxonomy (NCBI): domain Eukaryota; kingdom Metazoa; phylum Chordata; class Mammalia; order Chiroptera; family Noctilionidae; genus Noctilio; species Noctilio leporinus. Next base: position 160,158 of record PVIW01002186.1, read on the forward strand.
CTGTTGCCACCCTGACATTTTAAGTGCTCCCTGGACTGTCTGAAGTCCTCCCTGCTTGTTTATTTAGAATTCCTATCTTCCTGGGGTTCTTTGCTGTCTTAGGTGAAATTGCCCCTAATGAACCAGAACCTTTTGTTTAGGTACAATAGGAAGTCTGTCCCCTTAGACCGAAAGGAATGCTAATTGGCTGCTTAACTGTCCGCAGAATACCAGTGCCCAGAATATACAGGACACCCGTTCTTTGTTACCGGTGAGATGGAAACTGCTTATGTAAGCTTGTAAAGTTTGGGTCCAGAAAGAAGCGGAGTGTTTGTAGAATACTGGAGATTGATGTCCAGCACCAATGCTGTATTTTTTGCAGTTAACTGCATGGCACTTAAACTAAAGTCATCTAAAAATGGGGTCATTTCCCATCCCTCCTTTCCTTCCAGCTCCCCCAGAGTGGCTGACGTGAAAGGTTGGAGGGGCCTAAAGGGGTTGGGTCCTCTTAAGAATGGGAAAAGGGTTGTCAATGTGGTTAAGACTGAAATGTGAGAAAGCTCCTTTTCCAAGCCATACTGTGTGGCATTTCGCTAGGAATTGTTATAAAATTGGAGCTGGGGTGAACACTTCTCCAGAAGCCCCACTTAGCTCGAATGCTGCTTCGCTGCCCGGCTCACCCTTTCATGCTCCCTAATGCTCGTGACACTCAGTTTTATCTTTTTGGCCAGTGACTCATAATGGAGGAAGTCAAAACTATGCAATTAACACAAAAACCCCTTATTTGTCCTCTTCACCTCTACCCACTTCACTCTCCACCCCGCCAGCTCCTGGAGTCACAAATGCCTGCCTGACATTTTCTGTCTTTGGAAACCTTGACGGGTTTTGATAGGACAAGGCAGCCAGTCATCATCTCTTGGTTCCACTTGTTTCACCCCAACTGTCTGTGAGAATCTTCTCCACGCAAAGAGAAAAGAAAACCCCACCCCCCAAACGTGCCCAGAGGAAGTGATTCACGGTGCTGGATTCGTGCAGTCCTGATGGGGCAGGAGGTGGGAGGCTGGGAACCGGGGCTGGGAAGTCACGGCCCGGAGAGGAGACTCAGACCTTAATGGTTTCTGCTTCGTGGAAGAAAGTGAAAAACAGAATGACTAAGAGTCTTGTAACAAGAATTGTTTGTGTAGTGATGTGAGCTAATATTAAAGCTCGCTGGCAGATAAGACAAGAGGAACAGCGTTTGTCCGGGGAGGTGACTTTTCAGTGCTCTGCCCTTTTTATTTTTTAAGGGAGCAAACATATTTCTAAGCTTTAAGGCATTTATTAACAGAAGGTCGAGGTCTGCAGTCATCCCTCCTCACCACATCTAAGCCTCAGTTTTCTTTCCTGCAGAGGAAAGGGTTCTACACCAAGATAATTATCTAGCAACCTCCAAAAGCTCTTTCTTCTTCTTTTTTTACATTTCCCTCCAAAGTTAGACTTTCTGAAACTAGTAAATATCTTTCTTTAACCACTCATTTGTGCTTTAGCACATGGAGCTGATACACATTGTCAGAGAGAGGAATCTTTTCTCTCCTATAGGCTTCAGGCTGGTGTTTCGTTTTTCCCCAAACTGAAAATCCACATGAATTTGTTTCCCAAAAGCAGTTTGGAAACAGAGTGCCTCTAAGTGTTTGGCTGGTGAGCAGCCTTCCTGCCCAGTGGGGCCGCAGAAGGCCGGAAGCACCCAGTACAATGAGAAGAGTAATCTAAATATACCTGGATTTATGATACCATTACAAACTCCCTGTATTTTATGAGCAGAGCTTTAGGGTTGGGGGTTGTAAAATCTGGCGTGAAGTGTGCGTTTTGCCTTAAGCCCATCAGAACCTCGCCAAGGGCTGTGAGTATTTGGAGTGGACCAGGAGTGATCTCTTTAAAAACAAACAAGTGAATAGATGATCTTCATTCAGACTTAAGTCCCCTCCAACGACTGTCCACTGGCAGAGTGAAACGGCCATCCAGAAAGTTCTGTGAAGCCTGGCAACTATTTTTACCCCTTCTTCCATTAACCAGAGACCAACCCAGATCTCTGCAGCATCTTCCATTTATGACCTGAAACCTTTATGATCCTGACACTTGAAAAAAGTAACCCCCATCAAGTTGGTGTTTGGAGAGAAAAAGTATGTGAAACTGAAGCTGTTAAATAGAAGGTTGCAGATGAAACCCCCTCCTCCCCTCCTCCTTATCCTTCAAGATTCAACTATTTTCTTTGCAATGGGGAGAAAGAAGGTGACAAGGGCAATTGTCTCCCCTGTAGCCCAAGGAGAACCTCCGATGA